>JAPEIT010000053.1:0-157310 GCA_026229545.1 Pistacia atlantica
GTCTACCTCTTGTTGATAATATGTTTCTACCACAGATTTGCTTGGAATCGTGTTTATAACATCATATAGAATGATCACAGTTGTTTGCTTTTCATTCATGTAATGGATAGAACTGTGGGTTTTTGGAGAATAAAGAACTGATAATGAGGAAATTTTGTTCACCTTTTTTTAATTGGCATTTATGATTCAGCCACTGTCTGTTTAAACTAATAACTAATGAGCTTTTGGTTTATGTTTCATAAAATTTAATATATATTTGCTTACTTTTCAATTTAGTGGTTGGATGTTTGGTGATGCAGTCAGAATATTGAGCTGGTGATGCAGTATTCGTGTTTAATCTTTTGTGTTTCCATTTTGTATTTTAATATGCTTATTGCCCTGCAGGTGTTGGAGGTTATTCTTACCTATATGAGCCACTATGGTGGGTTGGCATGATAACTAGTGAGTTCCTTTAGTTCTTAATGAATTATATTGCTCCTGCTGTCTTCAGGAAAGGAGTTTGGTTGCTAGGTCTATATGTGTTTTTTTTTTTTTTTGTGAAAATCTTAAAGCATGATTTAAGTTGTTTTCAATTTTTTTCCTTAAAGAAAGTTGACCTTAGAATCTTACCACCTTATCTTCCGTACCTTAAAGGGAGGCAGGAATGGAACACAACTGATAATTTGGAAATATGTGCCATTTCTATAGTTTATCTGGCTGATTTGTTTAGAAATGTATTATATGCGCATATATAAACATCATACTCCTATTATGTAGCCTGAGACCTTTGGACAGTTATTTGAGTATAATCACTTGTTCCCTATTATCTTTGAGTTTGTTCTATATGTCAGTGAAATGTTGTAATGTATTCTAAAATGATTGGTTAGTGATGTATGATCATGCAGATGAGGTGTGGATGGTGCTGCATGCATACATTGATATCTATGGTAGATAGATTGCAACCTAACATGCTATACTGATTAAATCGGTAGTTTGCTTTCAAATTCTTCGAAAATTCTGGGAAAATCTGAAATTTGAATTGCAATTTGTAGGAGTCCATGTTGTTCCTCCTTTTGCTTTAGATTTTCTTCCGGTGTGTGCTATGGTATTCAAAAAGGCTTGATAGATCAACACCCCCTCGAACAAAAAAGAAAAAATGAAAAACCTCTCCATTATTTTGAGTGCACACTACTGTGTTTTAAGTTGTTGGTTGTGCGAAGGAGGTTAGTAGTTTCTGCTTGGAAACTTGATTATATATATGACATTTATCTGTGGCAAAATCTAGTATGATAAGTTTGTAATGTCTCATAGTCTCGTGCTGTGATGTATGTAAAACATAGATGGTAGTTATGCGATAATCTCTGTGTGGACTGCTCCCTTTTAGTCTTAATAATATTTACAGAGAACTTCTATATTAAAAATTTTATTGAAATGTTTTTTTGTGAAAAATTGTTTTCTTTTTGGTTATTTTATTTATCTGAAATGTAAGGTTTCTAACATGAAAATTGTCATGTGCAAGTGATTGTTGGGGAAATTGCTAATTTTGCTGCTTATGCATTTGCGCCAGCTATTCTGGTCACTCCACTCGGTGCACTCAGTATCATTATCAGGCAAGAGAAAGGCTGTAGATTTCCTGATATTTCATTCTACATGTTGAATGCTAACTTCCATAATTTCTTGCAGTGCTGCCCTAGCACATATTATTTTAGGGGAGATGTTACACATTTTTGGGATTCTTGGTTGCATTCTATGTGTTGTTGGTTCAACAATAATTGTTCTACATGCTCCTCAAGAGCGAGAGATGGAGTCTGTCAAGGAAGTTTGGGATCTTGCAACAGAGCCTGGTGATCTTTCTATGAATACTGAGAATATTAAAATCTCTTTCCTTATTACTTGACAAATTATAGGTTTTCTTAATTTACCTTATCTACATCGTAAATAAATAACCTTGCTTTTTGTATGTTTCCTGCCAGCTTTTCTTTGGTATGCAGCTCTAGTCATGGCTGCAGTTTTCATACTAATTGTCCATTTCGTACCAGAGTATGGGCAAACACATGTCATGGTCTATATTGGGATTTGTTCTCTTGTGGGCTCACTATCGGTGTGTTTTAAGTTGTTACCCTCATTGTGATATGATTTTCCATTTTAATATTTTTCTGTATGAAAATCACTATTCTATTTTTAATGTGACTTTTTTTCGAATTCCTGTGATAGGTCATGAGTGTCAAAGCCCTTGGAATTGCTTTAAAGCTAACATTTTCAGGAATGAATCAATTACTGTATCCCCAAACATGGGCATTTGTGTTGGTTGTGCTTGTGTGTGTAATCACTCAAATGAACTACCTAAACAAGGTAATCATTTCTTGAAGCATTTCTTAGTCATTTGAAATTTAAACTGATATCATTAAATCTTTTATCATTGTTCTCTTGAAACTAGTAATTTCTTAATTCTGTGGTGATCTTAGTAGTGGAGCTAAAGGATAATATGATTGATCGTCATTAAGAATGGATGTGGATGTGGATGTTTCATGCTACATGAACTCTTTTTATCCCCAATACAGTTCTTATGTATGAATCAGTGATGTGGCCTTCCCAGTGAGTTGCCGTGATAGCAGTGGCTGAAAACACCATCATTTCATGAAAACTTTAGAAGTTTATGCTATTTCACTTGTGATAATGACTACTGTTTGGTAAGCTTATTTAGTAAGCTGGATTTTACATCAAAATGCCATGTACTAGAGAATACATTTTCTCATTGCATTGGGATGTCTGACTACATCCTAACTTTTGTGATATATGTGATTCTATAGATGCTTGGCATGCATACAAATAATGAACTCAAGTTACCCACTAACATCTGGTGGTGATGGTCTCTATTGACTTCCCAAGGGCTTTAGTTTATTTAGACTGCATGGATTATCTTATGTATTGCGTCTTTGTGTTTGTGTATCTAGCCTCAAATTTCTACCTGGATTTGATAAATTTGTTTCACATATTTTACCAAGCTGCTCATTTTTTTGATTAGATACAGTATGACTTTGTCTAGTACTTTTGATTTTAGATAACCTCTTTGACTTTGCCATCTGGTTTTATGATCATGCTAATTATCTTATGAGTACATTGTATTCTGTCTTATCCACCAATGGCTTTTATCTTTTTTTTCGGCTTTTATTTTACTTGTACCATTGCAACAGATTGAACTTTGGTACTCAGCTTGTGAGAAGGCAAAAGAACTTAGAAGTTCAACGGCTTTCATTGATTTTTGTGCTGTATTTATTGAGTGGTTTTCTGCTGGAATTATATCTGAAATTGTCTTTTAATTTTCAGGCTCTTGATACATTCAACACAGTGGTTGTATCACCTATATACTATGTGATGTTTACATCACTAACCATTTTGGCAAGTGTAATCATGTTTAAGGTAAATTATTTGTCAGAATTATTTATTTATTTTTATATTTTAGCTAGATAAGTTTTAATCAGATATTATGTCAAAATAAGACGTTGGTGAATCTTAAAGCAAGACAGTTGTGCATATATTACTTTGAATTTTTTGTTACTTTACTGCAATGGGATGACAATTTGGATAGAGGGGAAACAGTAGATTCATATTTTACTTGCAAAGTAAACCAGACAAATTGGGTGGAGCTCGGCCTAGTTTTACTAGTTAAAAAAAAGAAAAAAGAAAAAAAAGGAAAACCAACCTTATTTTAGAATTAATAATGTGTACAAATTATTTAACGACCTAGCCTCTTTTCAATATTTCTCATAACTCTAACTCTCTTCAGAAATTCAAAATTACAAATGATTTATTATCAGTATTCTTCAATTATATTTTTGGGGTCTTAAGGATTTTTCTTCTCAAAAACACTGTAAACATTTTCGACTTGCCATATAGCACCCCTTTCAACTCTAAAATCTCTCAATCTCAAGTAGCTAGTTATACTCTTTCAATTTTCATATTTCTTCTTCTTCTTCTTCTTTTTTTTTTTTTTTTAAAAATTAGATTTATCCTTTGGTGGTTACTAAAAAATTTTTATTAAATGATTTAGTTTTTATGATATTTTTACAGGCATGCTTGGAAGTAAATTTATGAATTGTCAATTTTAAAATGCTAATTATCATGTTGATATCTTTTGACTGACTGTTCTTCTATAATATATTACAGAATTTAAGTTGTCTTCTCATGCTACTCTAGTAGTTCAAAAGAATGACATTGTGTTTAAAGGCTTGAATTTTTTTGAGATTCTTGACCTGAGTGTCACATTATTAATGTTAATTCAAATGACTTGATTTAAATATGAAAATTTTGAATGGAGGCATTGATTTTGATGCCAGTACAATGGAGCTTTTACTTTAAATTTTGGTAAAAGAACTCCTCAGAAAGTTGACCGTAGCTTACACAGTTTGATTGTGAATAATGAATTTGATATATTTAATTATAGCAAAAGGTGCGACGTGTGGTTATTAAGATCTGAGATGTAGTACGGCATAGCGACTCAGCAAATTGTGAAGTTGGAGAAGTAGTGAATAATTAACCTACATGAGTGGTGAAAAATGTATATTTAGGATTGTTTGATTGATTGATGTGCAATTATGATTTTATTCTTATCACAAAAAGAAAGAGATGTAAAAAATATGTTAAAAAAAATCTACGTTGTTTGGCAGTTTTTAGATACAGATCTTGAATGTGTTCTCAAAAACTAGTTCCAATTTTACAAAAAATGAGAAGTTCTTTTTCTGTTTTCTATGAGGTTATATCCAAATTATATTCCTATAATGTTTTTAGCTTTTGAAGATGATTTCAGATTTTAAACCCATTGACTTCTTTTGATTTTGGTTCAAATATGGTTGTAAATTTGTTTGAAATATTATTAATAAACTCATATGCCGATGATTTTCTGTTGTATTTTTGTGAAGTACTTAATAATAATTTTTTAACATGCTGAAGAAAACTGTAGTGAAACATCTAAGTATGCTTTACTATTGATGAAGTAAAACATCCAAGTGGGCTAGTTTAGTGCAATTTGATTGATTTCAAAATATACGTGAAACTTCCCATGCGTGTATTGGTTAGATTAGTTTTAAACTTCTGAGCAATCTGCTAATGGTTGGTTTGTTTGAAGAGAGCTAGGAAGAAGCTTTCAATCAGGAACTATTTTGTAGGTTTTATTTTTTTTCCTTCTTTTTCTGATGATGCTCAGAGACAATCAGATTCAGAAAGAATTGCTTTCTTTCCATATGTCATATTTTGATTGTCATTCTATTTTCCTCTTCCTTTTCCTGAATATATTCTGCTGCTTTCCAATGTTACTCATCATGAAGGTTTGTTGCTGTCCCAAAATAGTTGATTGTTTTAAGTCTTCCATGGCTGGGTGATCATTTTGAAAAATTAAGAATCTTGTTTCTTGGAAGAAATTTCCTGATTTTCGTTAGTTTAATTTTGTAACTGAGTTCTTTATTCATTTAGCACTGCATTGTCAGTAAAAACTAAAGAGTACTTTCTCAGTTGTATGTCATGTTAAATTCAGGATTGGGATCGACAAAACCCCACTCAAATTGTCACTGAAATGTGCGGGTTTGTGACAATTCTTTCCGGGACTTTTCTTCTCCACAAAACAAAGGACATGGTTGATGGTGGGTTTCTGTCTTTTTCCTGGAGATATTATAAAAAATTTCTTTTGCTTCCTAGTCTATGAATTGATGTTGCTTAAAAAACTGTGCTCCATTTACAGGTTCATCAGCAACTCTACCAATTCACCTTCCTAAGTACTCTGGAGAGGATAATTTTGAGTCTGAAGGTATTCCTCTTAGGCGTGTAGACAACTTCCGACCATTGTAATTGTACTTCTTGGTTATCCTCAATGTTGGGCACACGCTGGGGGAGGATTTGCTGCCATCGACCTGTACATTCTCAGCATACAGTGCTGTCCCTGTGTATTCCTTTAGATAGAAAGATGATGAGCTGAGATGACAGGACTTCTCGCCTTTGAATCAAATGATAATGATGCTTCCAGCAACTGATGTGCATGCAATTTAAGTTCCTCCTTTTTCTCCGCATGAGAGGTTTCTGCGGTATTGTAATTGTGAGCAGTGTTTTATATAGTGTAGTTTAGGTTAAAAAATTTGAAAGAAATGAATATATCCTTGAGTGGTGTGGCTATGAAATTTAGATTGAATGTTTTGGTGGCTCTGGACAATTGTAGCTTTGAGGTTCTTATAGAATTCCTCAGTTTTATCAACAGTTGCAAATTATGTTATATTTTTAGTGATGATGATTGAAAGTTTTTTGTTGGCTTTTAGGCATGTTGAGTAACTATTGAAGGAGGGATTGGTGCTTGGTATTCTTTTGATTGTTTGTTCAATTGTTGAGTGATAGAATTGGTGTGTGAGGGATGAGCTACTCAATAGGAGAATGAGTTATATAAAGAAGACTTTGTTGTCTTGGAATGTGCTTAATAACTTAGTAATACTACACCAACAAAATTTTTTCTCACAACTTTGACATGATAGCTTACAATTGGTTAGTTTGTAATTAATTAGTAAGACTCATGCGAGATTAGGGCTATTAGATGAGCCGAGCGCTTGCGAGTCAGTTCGGCTCAATTCGCCTGAAGCTCTTTTATGCCTCGGCTTGTGATTAGTCGAGTCAACTCGACTCGAGTGGCTTATATAAAATGAGCCGAGTTCGAACATGGGGAGGCTCGGCTCGTAGGCTCGCGAGCCTGATGTGGCTTGGCTAAGCGGGGTTCTTTATTTGTTATATTTTATAAATTGTGGGGATTGAAGTGTTAATGTTTATTCTTTAGTTTTAAAAATTTGTAAAAATGACATTTAACCCCCTGATTTAATTAGTTCTAAAACACAAAATTAAACCCCCAAATTAGATTTCCCAAATCGACAAACCCTAACACCTAAATGTGTTTTTTGCAAATTTTCATAATAAAAAATCAAAATCAAAATAAGGTTGTGTTGAGGAAGAAGATGAAGACGAAGATTAAGATGAAGATGAAGAAGATGGAGATGGAAGCAGCGTAAATCGTGATGTTTTGCAAGATGAAGATGAGATGGAGACGAAAATGAAGATGAAGATGATGGAGATAAAGATGCAGATGATGAAGACTTGAGTGGTAGTGTGTGTATTGAGAGCGATGGATCTTGCATGTCTAAAAAAAGCTACAAAGGAAAAAAAAATTCTCCTTTCCTTGTATGTGTAAAACGACAAACGTTCAAAGAGGAAAAAAAAAAAAAAGGTATTAAAAATGGAAAAAGTTTCAATGATATTCATCGTGTAGAGTGCTGGAAGGAAAAAGTGTGGGAATCCTAGTTGAGTCGGCTCGAACTCGATCGAGCTCGAGTTTGAGTCCCTTTTCTCTAACTCGACAAGCTCGAGCTCGATCTTGTAGCAAACGAGCCGAGCTCAATAAGTCGAAAACTCGGCTCGTTTATAGCATTATGCGAGACCCATGTGAGATTCGTTGAGAACTGATTAATTATGAGTTGCCACTAGAGTTGGTCAAGGACCAATCCCAAGCAGGCTCGGGCTTGGGCGTTTGGGACCGGTTCCTTTTGGGACTAGTCCCAATGGGACCAGTCGCTCATGGGCCTGGGATCGGTCCCAAGCCTATGAGCAATATTAGGACCCGGACCGGTCCCTAGGACTGGTCCTATGGGCCTGAAAAATTTATTTCCTCCTCTGATCTTTTTTTATATTTTAGTGGCGAAATGAAATTTTATAGGGGGTTTTTAGTATTTTTCATGGGTAGAATTAGTAAGTTTCTAAAAATTTAATTAATTTTAAAAAATAATAAAATTAATAAATTAATTAAATAGTTAATTTTAATTTTTAACATAAATATAATATTCACATTTCACATATTCATGCTTCACAAATAAACAATTAAATAATTTTTTTAATTAAATTATTCATCTTCATCGTCAACAATATTTACTTCATTCAAATCTGTATTCCTAAAGAGTTCGAGTAGTTCAGGATCTTCAGGGTTTTGTTGTAGTCTTCTTTTTGCATGAGCCAAATCCTATAAACATGTTATCACTTCAATCATCTTATCGGTTAAAAAACATCTTCTGTCTTCAACAATCCGACCACTCATTGAAAATGTTGACTTAGATACAATTGTAGAAACTGGCACAGATAAAATGTCATGTGCCATTTGGGCTATAATGGAGAATCAACTTTCATGTTGGTTCCACCATTTGAAGAATATTCCACCATTGAAGAATATTGGGTGTTCAAGTACAAGCCTTCTGATGTCACTAAGATGACGATATAATTACTTGTGACTTAATATGCATGATATAATACATAAAATTTGCAAGTAACGTTTGGAAAACCAAACCGATTAGTTTAATGAGGAAATTGGAACAGAACCTGTGATTTATAGAGCAAAATTCGGGGCATGAGTTCATTATAAAAGCACACCAAAAACACAGTTATACATTTGTTGAATTGAATTTGCCCAACTAAACCACCTCTTAATCACTTATTGAATAATGAATACCCATGAAATCTATAAGATTTCATAAATGGGTATAAATGTACAAGTGTAGTGTTGTCACCATGATGACATTTTCATTCTCAGAGCCCTATCGTGTATAAGAAAGTTTGATATAAAGACCTATAAGTAATTAACTCTAGAAAACCAAAAACGACAAAGATAATCATTACATGATAAAATATCTCTTATATAGTTAATTGTCAAAACACTAATTATATTATTATACGAGAAATCCTAAAACGATAATTCCCTATTAGTAAAAAAAAAAGGGTACTTAGATTGGCTCATTTTGGAAGGAAGATATTCAGATTGATTTAAATCTCATCTAAGGTAACCGAAGATCATGTAACTTTCTAATTCTATTAATTTGAATTTTATCTCAACTCTATCATGTAGATAGGTGTTATATAAACCTTATCATAACATGTTTATGTGGGAGAAGATATAAAAAAATTAGTTCAATGTAATCATAAATACATTAATAAAAATTCTTCTTTCATTATTCTTCTTAATTATTTCTTGTTGATTATTTATAATCACACATCCATCAATTTTGATTTTATCGAAGTCAATTGGATTACATTAATTGTTTGAGATTTAGCAACAATAGTAATCTTCACCAACAATTAATTTTAAAAAATCAAACCCATTAAATAAATTGAATTGAATTTTAATAACACCGAAAGAAAAAAAAGAACAAAGAGATAAATGCTTTGTTGATCACTTGATCATGCGTGAAGGTGTGCGTGTGCATACAAGCTGTTCGATAGTTAATTTTGTTTTTTTTTTTTTTTTTTTTTTTTTTTTTTTGTAAATTTTTTTAAACCCTATAATTTAATTTATTTCAAAATTAATAGGGGGTTTTACGTAATTGTACAAAAGACTAAAAGGAAAAAGTGCAACAAAAAATTGGGCCTAGGCTGGGACCGGTCCCGAACTCGGAGCCTTGGGAGAAGGGCCTGGAAGGGCCAGGGCCCTCCTCCTTCAGGCTGGTCCCAAAAGGCAGGTGGGAGGGTTTTGGGGTTGGTTTTTTGGACCCAGTCCCAAATGCCCGTCTCTAGCTATCACGTCAGAATTGTGAGGGTTGTGAGTGAGAGTTGTTGGTGTAGTATTATTCTTAATACTTTCATGCATCATGATTAGGGGTGCAATCGAACCGAGTAGCTCACGAGCTACTCAGATTCGACTGGGATGAGCTCGGACTTGACTCGTCGGAGAACGAGTAGTTCACGAGCTCGAGCTCAACTTCAAGCTCATGAAAAATGTCGAGCTTTTCGAGCTCGATTCGTATTGTTTGCGAGGTGTTCGAAGAACTCGAGACTTCATTCGAGCAGGCGAGCTCGTGAGCTCGATCAATAAGGAAAAGCTCGTGAGTTAATATTTGCCCTAAAATATGATATCAAGCCATTGATTCAGCCGAAAACAGACATTCAACTATTCTCCTCTGCCAAAACAGACCGCAAGATTTGAGACACCACCATTGTCCAAGCCTTCATTCAGCTACTACCAACCAACGACTAGTTTCAGCTACTACCAACCAACGACTAGTTTCAGCTACTACCAACCAACGACTAGTTTCAGCTACTACCGTCCACCATTGTCTTCCCTTCTTCACTTTCCTGCCGCAAGGCACATTTTCCTGCTTCTTGACACCCAAATTTATTTTTTTTCGTCCCTCTTTAGTTGTTTCTTAGTTACGAATTCTTTGTGGTTTTTGTTGACTTTGCTTGATATTTGGAAATTGGAAGCTGGGTGATAGTTGCGTTAATTTTTGGAAGTTTGCAGAGAACTTGTTATGTGTTTGACGAAATGCCTCTTAGAGAAGAGTTTTGATGGGATTTGTAGATTGCAGTAGTCGATTGTAGTAGTTTCTGTGCTTTTTTTACCCAGCCATATGCAGTGACACTGGTGATGTAATCAGTATATTGTGTACTGTTTTTTAGGTAACATCAAAATTTTTATTCCGTAATGGGTCTTCTACTCACAGCTTCATTATTACAATCAGTTTATTCATGCATGGGTTGGCATCACCTCATGGATTGTTATTTTGAATGGCACTGTTTCATTTGAGGCTCTTAAGAAATGAGTGATAAAAATGAAAATAGAAACACAATGGTAATGTTGCTCTCGGTTGATAAGTAATCTTTTTTTGATATTTCCTTGCATTATCTCACATGTTCCATCTTTGGTTATGTGCTTGGTGGGTCAATCGTTTGTATTTGACATATATAACTTTTTGTTTTGTTAATTTAATAGTTTATTGCTCTATGAATGAGAAGGTTTTGTTTGTAGTTTTATCATTACAAACAATTTGTTAGTACGCTAGCCATCACCCCATTAAGTGTTATTTAATTTCAAAGATCAAGCTAATATGATAATTTCCTAGATTAGTTTTATAAGCTCTATGTTGGGTACTGTGTGTGCTATTTTTTATGACCATGATATTGTGGATTATCATAATTTCCCTTTGCTTCCCTTAAGTGTAAAGTATGCAAGCAGCCCTCTTTATTTCTATTATTGAATTTGTATTGGTTGGATTGTTTCATATGAATAGAGGTGGAACAAATGGGTCGGGTTAGGCAGGTCAATCCTAACCCGACCTGCAATGAAGAAGGTTAAACTCGGACCGCCAATAAGGCAGAGGCCGGGCCTGCCTTGAACCCTAACTCATAAGAACCCAACCCGGGTCAGCTCGGGAAATGGCAAAATCCTAACCGCCGACACTGCAGTTCTTTGTTTTGTCTTTTCTAAAGAAAGGACCGCCAACCCGCGGGTTGGCTGTTGTCAACCTGGCGGGTTGGCTGTTACACACCAACGGCCAACCTGCTGGGTTGGCCCAAAAAAAATAAAAATAAAATTGAATTTTTTGTTTTTTCAAATTACCCATTTTTTTCTATAAATTGGCCCTAAACTCTCACATTTTTCTCACAACTCAAATTCCCTCATTCTCTCATATTCTCTAGTCTCTAATCTCTCAATTATTCATTTATTCTCTTAATCTCTTTGTTATTCAATTTGCTCATATTTTAATTTTTATTAGTTTTTACAATTTTTAATTCATATTTCCAAATTCCAATTCTCTTTCTTTAATTTTTATTTCTTCTACATCAATTTTTTTTTTCAACTACAATGAATATATATTTCTCTCCCATAAATTACAATGATGAAGAAAACTACTATCCTAGTCCTAGTCCCGCTGATTTTAATAACATAAATGCAGGAGGAGATTCAAATAGTTCCCGCTTTCCCATTCTCAGAATCCGATACACCTCAAAATATGCCCCTGATTCCAACAGCTCCCGGTGGTTCTAGAAGTTGTCCTCGTAATCGTTGTCCTCGTCCAACTTCATCTCAAGCTAAGGCGGGTTCATCAACTACCGTCGAAACCGAAGACAGACACACATCAGATGTTTGGGTGCATTTCGACAAGTTTAACAAGACAGAAAATAACGTTTAAGTCAAGAAAGCGAGATGCAAATACTGTGGAAATATTTATAAAGCTGATTCAAGTAATGGTATTAGTACTTTAAAAAGGCATGCTAATAAACATATTAATCAACATGGAAATAGAGAAAGCAATCAAACTCAAATAACTAATATGGGTACTACTTGGCGTTATAATTTTGATGTATATAGGGAACAATTAGCTTTATATATTGCTGCAACTGATCAACCTATTAATATGGCTGAAGATAAATATTTTGAAAGATTTGTTCAAAATTCATTTTTTCCAGGATTTAAAAGTTATTCTAAAACTGCAACTAGAAATGATTTAATAAAATTGTTTAGAAAAATGAAATTAGAATTAAAAAATAAAATACATAGTTGTCATGTTAGTATGGCTCTAACTGATGATATTTGGAGTGGTAGAGTTAAACAAGATTATATTTATGTGACTAGTCATTATTTTGATAATGAATTTAAATTAAATAAATCTTTATTAGGATTTAGATTAATGGATGTGGATCATAGTGGTCAACAAATTTATAATAAAATTGTTGAAGTTTTAGAAGATTATGATGTTCTTGATAAAGTGATAAGTATAACTTTAGATAATGTAAGTGCTAATACTGCAGCTATATATTTTTTAAAAGTAATTATCGTTTGTATAACAGTTTGAAGTTTTTTCACCCACATTATGCATGTCACATTATTAATTTTAATTGTGAAAAGTGGTATGAAAACAATTAAAGAAAATATTGATAGAATTAGGGCTTCTTTAACTTGGATTACTAGTAGTAATAAAAGAAATGTTGAATTTCAAGACGCTTGTATAAAATCAAATATATCTCCTAGAACTTTTGCATTAGACATGCCTGTTAGATGGAATAGTACTTATTTAATGTTTGATTCATGTTTACCTTATGCTAATATAATTAGTTATTTTGTACCAAATAATAGAGGTCTTCATTATTTGGTAGAAAATGATTGGCAAATAGCTAAAGTATTTCATTATTTTCTTAAAATTTTTTTATCAATCCACTTTACAACTTTTTTGTGTGTATTATCCTACTAGTCCATTGGTAATACATACAATTATAAAAAATTCTAAGTTATTTATAAAAAACAAAGACAATGAAATTTTAAAGGCACCAATAAAGGCGATGGAAATTTTTTTTGTTTTTAAAAATATTGGGAACCCATTCCTTTTCTTTATTGTTTAGGTGCTATATTTAATCCTAGAATTAAATTAGTAGGTTTAGAAAATAGTTTTGACAATTTATGTGAAAATTTACAAACCGAAGTATATGCCAATCAAATAGGAGAGGTAAAAAATAGACTTTTTGAAGTATATTTCCAATATAAAAACAGGTATGGGAACCCACAAAGAAGCGAAACATCTAGGGAAGCTGCACCAGAAGAAACAAATGAAGATTTCTACTCTTGAGGTGCATTGAATAGGCCGAAGAGGACCCGAATTCCAAAGCACAACCTCCTCTTCAGAATTCCACCAACAATAACAACAACAACTAATGTACTATCCTCCATGAAGTCGTAGAGTAATGAGCTTCAACAATATTTGGCAACCCTTGAAATGTTACCAGTAGATCCATAACAGAGAGCCAACATTGATCTCTTAGACTTTTGGAGAGCCAACAAATGTATTTTTCCGGTATTATCAAGACTTGCCTTGGATGTTTTCACTGATCCTGTCTCAACCGTCTTATCCGAACAAACATTTTGTGCAAGTGGAAGATTTTAAATGAAAGGAGGACTAAACTTTCTCCAAAAAATGATTGAAGTGCTCACATGTCTTCGAGATTGGGAATGGTCGCGCCATCAAGATCAATACGAGGTTGTCGACGATACTTTAATAGAATCATTTCAATTTTGTAATATAGATGATACGGATGAGGGAGGTCTTAGTGAACCACCCCCAAATTAGTTGTTTTATAAAATGTAATTTGTAAATTAATTGTCAATTATTGCACTCTTTTTTCTTTACCAAAGTTTTTTTCTCCCATTGGGTTTTTCTTGGTGAGGTTTTTAACGAGGCAATAATTGTTGTAATTTCTTATTTTATTTTTTGATAAATGAAAAAGGTCTAATTTTTCTCATATTACAATTTTATTGTATTAAAATTGAATTAATATTTGAAATGTTAACAAAAAAAAATTAATTTAATTGAATTATTGATATTTGAAAAGTTAACTAAAAACAATTACATTTATAATTGTTAATTATTAATTTGAAAAGTTAAATAAATAAAACAAAATAAAATAAAAAATAAAAAAATAGGGCTAACCCGGCCTTGCCCGCCGCCTAACTCGACGGGTTAGGGTTGGCGGGTCGGGGTGGGACCAACCATTTTCTCCAAAATGGCGGGCCTAACTGGCCTGCCTTTGTTGGCGGGCGAGTTAGGACCGACTGCCAAATTGTGTAACCCGCCGCAGGCTGGGTAGGTTACTTTTCCACCTCTACATATGAATGTGAAGGGAAAGGGTTTCATTGAATTTTGAGAAAATGGTGGGATAAACTTATTTAATGACCTTGTTATTCTGGGCGCAGTTAGCCACATCTGCTGAGTAGTCTATCCATTTTTAGACATAGGCTTAATTTCAATAGTAATGTCCATTATAATTAAAGGATGATTCTTATCTATTTAGTATGATTTTTTTCTGACTCTTGTATCATATATGTCTTACATTGTTATAGGTTTTGATCTTTGATCTCAATAATAATATGAGAGGGTAGAAGAAGTAATGGGACAACTTGTAGCTGTAAACTTTTATTTGCTATCCTGTTAATCAACATGATATCCATCAGCAATGCATATGGTAATGTGGATTCAGATATTGAGTTATCCTATGGATTTTGAATTGTGTTATGATAACGTAATGAGCAGGTTCATAAAATAGCCATGCAAATGTTTGATTATAATAGAACTTGATAAACAGAATGGGGAGAGTCGAACATCTTTCTTTTGGTTCACTTTTGCTCTTTATGCTAAAATCTTTCTTTATTTATTGTTAAAGCTTTATGCTTAATCAAGGAAAAGCATGTGAGAATACATGTGATTATGGAAATTTCTGGGAGTGGAAAGATGCTGAAGCAAGAGCTCCTCCACAAATAAGGAATCATGACTGAAGACATTTAGTGTAGGAATATTTATTGAGATTTTAAATTGATTGCTTCCTCTACTTTTCCAAGCTTTTGATCCAGTCAGTATGCTCTGTAACCCATGAATATTATTGATGCATTTTTTGAGCATTCTTGTTTATTACCCAGTTCGTAACTAGCAAATCATAAAATGATAGCAAATCAAGTGAGGAAGCTTGAAACTAGTTAGCATTGATTTAAAAGTTTTTTTTCCTCAAATAGCCATTAGATATAAATATTGATCCTTCATCATTTTTGTTGGATTATCTTGCATTTTATATGGATTGCATCAGCTAAATTAGTCCTTTCAGATGGAAGCTCATTATCATTATTTGCTCCTTTGGTTTTGTAGATGGGCCTGCTGAAGATCTTTATGGCATCTTGATCAATCGAATTCGTCTTGAGGGTCCACCAGGGTTACTGGATATCCTTCCCATTCTTTGGCTACTGGTTTTGTTGTTGATGCAAAAGAAGAGAAGCTTCATGGGTCAGGTGGATGCAAGAGAAGAGAAGCTGCTGGTCTTCTTGTTGATATGATTCGGCATAAGAAAATATGGATGCTTTTTGTTTCCCATGGACTGAATTCCATATGCTTAATGTTAGCTTTTATTTTGTGCTTTGCTTTAATTTTGTTTTTGGATTAAGGATTGTTAAATTTATTTGCTTTGCATGTTATTTGGATGAATGTTTGTTGAATTTAGAGCTTAATTTTTACTTTTAATGTTGATTTTGTGATGAAGGTTTAATTTTCCCATGTTTGAATTCTGAGATTTAGGTGAAGTTGATTCCATTGAAGTTGAATTTTGTTTTCTTTTTAGGTTTGAATCATGTGATTTTGGTGAATTCAATTTAAAAGGGCAAAAGGGATACACGACATTCCAAAGCCATTTCATTCTCAGTTCAGATTTTTTTTCTTGGTTTTTCATTAAATTAAACAGCTTCCAAATCATTTATAATTTTTTTTTTTAAATTTATGAAAGTGATTTAACAATAAGTAACATAAATGAAATGAGTTATAAAGTGGATAAGCATATTGTCATAAAAAGCTACAAACAAGCTTGGCTCGGGCTCGAGCTCGGCTTGGCTCGAACTTGACGTGTCGAGCCAAGTCAAGCTCGAGCCATGCAATTAAATTGGCGAGCCGAGCTTGAGCTCGAGCTCCCACCTATTCTTATCGAGCCGAGCTCGAGCCAGCCATTACTCAACTCGGCTCAGCTCGGCTCATATGCACACCTAATCATGATTGGTAAGAAAAATAATTTATTCACTGTTTTATAAAAAGACATAAATACCCTTAATTAATTTAAATCAATTTATTTTTAATTTTATGTGAGAAAGGTTGTGAAAAAGGTTTATGAACTACCAATTGATTTATATATAGTTTATCAATCAATTTAATATTTAATTAATTAAAAAAATAATGCAAACATGAAACAACATCAAAATATCAATCACATAAAAACTATAAAATTCACTAACACGTAATGTTACTGAAAGGGGTATATAAAGAATATCACACGAACATGAAGTTCACTACTATAAACCCTGTACGTGAAACTTGAAAGTAGAGAAGCATTTCAGAAATGCAATCAAAGAAAAGGAGACCCAAGCTCAGGTTTCAATTTATTCGAGCATTTATGTAGTGTTCTCGCAAGTTATTTTCATTTGTAGGATATTTGTTTTTCTGGGTTTCTGGGTTTATGTTGTGATGAGAATGGAATTTATGTTTCGATGATGCTGGATAGATTAGTTTTAGCTACTCATTGTGTTGATGGTTTAACTCGTAGTTATTCTAAAATGCTCAGTTTTTAAACTCAATATCATATTCTGGGTTCATACTGCTTTACTGAGATTAGATTTTCTCATTTCTGGGTTCATAGTGTTTAAATTTATATCTCTCAAAGATCTCACTATCTCGGTTTCTAAGTCTTTTTATTTACTGTTTTGCTCCTTATCTTCCCTTCACTTTATATATATATAAAGTTGGTTACAAGCTTCTGTTTAGAATTGGGTAGATATTCTGATTTTGTTGTCTATATTTGTTTTTTGTATGTCAAATGCTGCTGCTCACTAAGTGTTTGATAAAAATTCTCAATGAAATTAACAAAATAAAGAAAGAAAATTTTGTTAGCCACTTGAGGAGTTTGTCACTCATGGGGATTTCCCTTATAGATGAATTCTGTGTTTTACTTGAACCTTATGGGAAAATTTGGCCCCTCAATTGTACTTGTTGTCTAAATTCCTTTTAGCAATGTGTGTTCATGGGGCTTTCTGAGATTTTTGTTTATTGTTTGTTAATCTTGTAGGAGGTGTAAATGGCTGTTTTCATTGTGCTTGGCCCTGTGAAATTTATCCTATTAACGTTATTTTTGTGATTACACTGCTAGTTATCTAATCACCCGCTTTCAATTTTGTTTTAGCTTCAAATGCATGACAAGGTTATCAACAGCATTGAAATGTGGCTTTGTTTCTCCTTTTCTTTTAACCCTATTTCCTAAGGGAAAGTTGTATCTGAACTTCTCAGTTGCAGGCTTTTGTTTAGTCACTAAGAAACCTGTGATGCTGCTTTTCTCAAGTATTTATTTATTTGCAGATGAAAAGGCTGAATAGTGAGAGACTACAGATGAATGAGAGAGAAGAAGAATATGAGACCAAGCCCAACTTACTTTGTTTTGGAATGAACATTCAGTTCGCTCAGATTCATTTCAGCTGTAAATATAAATGCAGTTAGTTTAGGTTTCCATAAATTCAGGTTGGCTACGACTTAAGACTCTATGCTTGCAAGACTACATATGTTTATGTCAGATCTTTGCTCTCTCTCTCTGAAAAATCAAAATGCTGATTAGACACTTGAATTTTGCTAAACGATTAACAACCTTTCTTCAATATCAAAAGTTCCACATCCACCTCTTAACCACCACAGAGTCAAATCATTCCCACCTCTCCAACTCCACCACCACTAACCCAGTCAATCCAGCCCAACTCCTTAGAGTCTGCACTGTCCTTTACCAACAACAAAATTCACCTGAGTCACGCCTCCACTCAAGCCTCTCCTCCTGCAACTTCAACCTTACTCACGAATTCTTCCTCCAAGTCTGCAATAGCTTCCCCCTTTCTTGGCGCCCCATTTACCTCTTCTTTCAATACACTCAAAAGGTATACCCGCATTTTACTCACAACTCAATCACCTTCAACAAGATGGTGGACATAATAGGTAAATCAAGAAATATTGATCTGTTTTGGGAGGTTTTGCAAGAGATGGGACAGCGTCGTCTAGTAAATGATAAGACTTTTAAGATTGCATTAAAGACTTTGGCTGAGGTTAGGGAGTTGAAAAAGTGTGTGAACTATTTCCATATAATGAATGATTGTGGGTGTGATTATAGTTTGGAGAGGTTAAATAGGGTGGTGGAGATTTTGTGTTCAAGCAAACTTGTCGTTGAGGCCAAGTATTTGGTTTTGAAGTTGAATGAATGGATTAAGCCAAATGGGATTACTTATGGGTGGTTGATTAAAGGGTTTTGTGATGTGGGTGACTTGATTGAGGCTTCCAAGATTTGGAACTTGATGGTTGATGAAGGGTTTATTTCAAGTGTTGATGTGGTTGACAAAATGATAGAAACTTTTTTCAAGATTAATAAATATGAGGAGGCCATGAAGGTTTTTCAGATGATGAGAGTCAAGAGAATGGATGAGTTGGGGCTCTCAACTTATAGACTTGTGATCAATTGGATGTGCAAAAGAGGAAAAATTTCTCAAGCTTATGTGATGTTTGAGGAAATTCTCAAGAGAGGGATTGAAGCTGATAATTTAACATTGTCATATGTAATTTATGGGCTTTTAGCAAGGGGGAAAGTTAGAGAGGCTTATAAAGTTGTTGGAGCTGTTGAAAAACCAGATATTAGTGTGTATCATGGATTGATAAAGGGGCTTTTGAAGTTGAGGAGGGCAAGTGAAGCAACACAAGTGTTCAGAGAGATGATAAAGAGAGGGTGTGAGCCTACAATGCATACCTATATAATGTTATTGCAGGGGCATTTGGGGAAGAGAGGGAGGAAAGGAGTAGATCCATTGGTGAATTTTGACACCATTTTTGTTGGAGGTTTAGTGAAAGCAGGGAAGTCATTAGAAGCTACCAAGTATGTGGAGAGATTGATGAATAGAGGAGTTGAGGTACCTAGATTTGACTACAATAAATTTTTGCATTATTATTCTAATGAGGAAGGTGTGGCTATGTTTGAGGAAGTGGGGAAGAAATTAAGGGAGGTGGGGTTGGTTGATTTAGCAGATATATTGAAGAGGTATGGGGAGAAAATGGCAACTAGAGAGAGGAGAAGAGATAGAGCTGATGAGCCATAAGATGAGTTCATAGATCTAATTGTGAATTTTACTTGTATAAATTACTAGACATAGCATATTGCACTACTCGAGTCATGATTTATCTTTCAGAGTGAGCAGAGCAATGATACGAAGTCTGATGGTTGTTCAATTGAACTCCTATTCAGTTGCTCTCTTAAACTAATGATTTTGCAGTTCATTTATGTCATGATGCCGTACAAATTGATGTGCGGAGCAGAACCTAAAAGTACAGATGACTTGGATTGCTTCAAAGGCATGCCCATGTATGTCTTGTGTGGAGATGTGGAGCTGATTGTAGGGAAAAGAGCTGCCTGTGGAAATTGGCAGATGAGAAGGAAAACAGGGATCTAAACAAAGGCATACAAACTAAGTGGTTATTGGAAGGATTGAAGATGCATAGGAGGCGACTCTGTGCCTTAATGATCAGAAAATGACTAATGAATTATAGTATTTGAACCAAGATTGCCTGGGGCAAAATTTAAGTTGCTTTCGTATTTTCAAAGTATGGATAGTTGGGAGAAGAGTGTCCAGTTCTCCCCTTCCAACGTTCATCAACTTGCCTTAGTTTTTGTGTTAAGAATTTTGTAATGTCAAAATATGAAATAAAATCAACAGTTGATATTACACAGCATTGTAACACTATATAATTTGTTTTATTCGTGGATGGGAGATGTGTGCTTTTGGAATGATAACAATTTGATCTTCTCACTCGTGAAATTGTTTTATTTGTAAACATGTGAGATTAGCCGAGCATTCAAGATACTATAAATAAAGATGTTCATTATATAATACTATATTTTCTCTTCGTATCATCAAAATTTTTAAGTTTAATCTCTCTGTGTCCAACTCCAAGGTTATAAGTTAAAGAGCAATTTTCTTTTTTAATTCTTTTTTTTTTTTAAAGTTATCACATTTATGAAATTGAAATGGTAATTATTGATAGAAAAAATAACATTAATCCAATTCATCAATCTAATGGATATAACAAAACTTAATATGATCAACATCAATTTATACTAATTTAGTTAATGATCAACTATATATAATTTTTATTTCTTTAAATAAATTGCATTGATATAATAATTAGTTTTATTTATACGTCCTGTTAAAAAAATAAAACAACTGGGAATCTCTTGGTCCAGGGGAACGAAAACCTTGTACTGTAGGTGTAGTATGCTTCCCGCATCAAACAAATAATAATAATAATAAAATAAGCCGTTACAACAGGAATTTGCAACGGTCACCTTTTCAAAAATTCAAAATGAAAACGAAAATCCCCTCAATTTAACACTCACTCTCCAAACCAAATTCTCTTACACACAATTACAAAACCCTAACCAATTTCCACATTTTTTTCCTTCTAACAGTTGAAGAAAGATCTAAATCTCAGTCCTAAAATGGCTGAAAACAAACCAGAAGCGAGGAAAATCCCAGTCTTTACAGTAATAAAGAACGGTGCCATTCTCAAGAACATCTTCGTCATCAACAAACCACCACCACCACCATCACCCTCCATCACGGCCGTCGAAAATGAAGAAAACTCAGTTCAAGACGATGAAGAGGAGGAGGAGGAAATCTTGATGGTTGGTCGACATCCAGATTGCCACATCATGTTGACTCACCCTAGTATCAGTAGATTTCACCTCCAGATTCACTTTAAACCCTCTTCACAGAACCTCTCTGTCATCGATTTATCGTCTGGTAATATAAAATCTTGATTATTAGTTGGTGATATCTTCATTTAATTTTCATGCGTTTGTGTTTATTTGGAAGGTTTTTGGTACTTGATGGATTGCAGTACACGGGACGTGGGTATCAGAAAGAAAGATTGAATCTTGTGTTCCTGTGGAGCTGAATGAGGGAGATACTATAAAGATTGGTGGGTCAACTAGGATCTATGGGCTGCATTGGATACCGTTGAGCCACGCATACGATATGGATAAACCGTTTGTATCACCCTTGGATGTGCCCGTCGCAGAAGAGAAAGAAGAGCAAAATCAAGTGGAAACGCATCAGGTGAGAGTTTACGGCTTACTAGTGAAAATGATGAATGCGCATTTGTTTTTAAATTAAATTGTTCTTGATGTCTTTTTCTGCTTAGATTATGAATTCAAAGTAAAATTTTTCTTTTGTAACAAATATAGAATGGTACTGGAAGGAATGGAAGAAGAAACATGTTGAGTGGTTAATTTTGGATGAATAAAAGCTAGTTGAAGGTCCTTGTTAAGTTGTTTTAGTTTTCACTCTGTCTTGGTTGAGAAGTCTGAGCCATTTGAGACTGGAAAAAGTGAATTGACAGGTTCATTGGTAGTGGAACCAAAAGAAGAATTGAGAGTTTATGGGTTAACAGTGAAAATGATGAATACCCACTTGTTTTTTTCTTTTATTAAATTGCCCTTGACTTTTTTTCTGCTTGGATTATGAATTGACAGTAAACTTTTCTTTTGTAATAAATAACATGTTGGGCGGATAATTTTAAGTGAATAAAAGCTTATTTTGAGGTGGTTTTTAAATTGTTCTTCTTGTTTTCGGACTGTCTACGTTGAGAAATCTGAGCCATTTCAGATTGGAAAGAGTGAATTGAGTGGTTCATTGGTAGTGGAACCAAAAGAAGAACAAACATGCCAGGTGCGAAGATATGATTGCATGTGTACAATGTTAGATTAAAGTGCTTTTCGAAATGTTCTTGATATCTTCTAGTTTTTTCTGTTTTTACTTGGCATAGGGTTTGAATTCTTTTTCAACTGAAAATTGTGAACAACTTGAAAAGAAAAGTCATCGGTGGTGGAAGAAAATGAAGAAGGAATTTGTCAGGTGAGAATTTATGGTTGAAGAACTGGAAAGATAAATTTGATTGTTTGTCCAAAATTTGTGACTCATATTCTTCTTTCCCTTGTACAGGATGAGATTTCTATTTTAGTTCATGATAAACCAAGTCAATCTCTGGATTGGTTTTTGGAGGGATTGTTTCCTTGTTTTGTGATGAGGGATCAGAGTTGCTTCCGGAGACAGAGATTCCATTTTCTGGGATTGTACCAATAGACTTGGCTTGTCCTGCTGGGGGTAATATGTCAGTGCCTGAAGAGCAGCAAATTGATAAAGATAATAAAATCCCATGTCATGGTTCTATAACAGAATTTATGCCAGAAACTGAAAATTTAGAGAGTTCCTTAAAATTAGAGAAAAATCCAAGGTTTACTCTGGTAAAACGGAAAACTAGAGTCCATTGCAAGAAGACAATGTGATGAAGAATAATTTAGAAGTTTCGGCTGGGTCTCTTATGAAAGAGTCTACGAATTCATCTTCGGTTTTAGGGGGAGTTAGATCAGAGATCAATATTGAACAGGTCCACAGAGAAAATGAACCCCTGCTGTCCGTCGTTATGCAACCATGCAAGAGAAGCCTTCGATGGACAAAAACTTGAATTTGCTATCGGCTTTAAACTCTGGTTGCTCTAATGAAGAAGGCTTTCCAGAAGCTGAATTTTCTGAAGCTGGAAACCACAGCCCAAGGGCAGGCATTGAACAGAAGGAAATACCAAGCTTTTGTTCTTCTGTTCTTGAAGAGTCTGTGAACTCGTCTTTGCCTGTTGGGGAAGTACTCACGAGATTACAGATAACAAAAATAGCCAGACTCCACAATCTCTGTTTTATACAAAAGGAGTTGAAGACCAAGAAAACTCTGAAGTTTCTCCACTAAGATCAGATAGAAAGCTTAGCTCACGTAGCATTTGGTCAAGAAGAGGTAAAGCAGCGAGTGTTCTACAGATTCAAACTGGTAGAAGCGGAGGAAAGACAACAAGAAGTCACAGTAAGGCTGATGTAGAACTGCAGATACAGGAGGATATTGAAAACAAATCAATTTCAAAGATACTTTTCGCTGGTTTTGAAGAGGAGGAAGGAAGAAATCTTTACTCCAAACAAGGAGAATTTCTCCCCAGATACTCTTCCACTAAAGTCCTTGAAAAGGAAGGGTAAGCTGGAAAAAATTAAGCCTTCCAGGTCATACAGAAAATCCTCCTCAAAGGTTACTATTAGCCCCAATATCCAGCCAGTAGAAGACTTGAATTTTTCTTCAGACAAAGAGAACCAGACACCAAAAGTTCTCCAAGAGCAGAAATTAGCAGGACATGCCTCTGGAAATCAAGTGAACTTGGAAGAGGAGAGGACGATAATGAAGAAAAGAGCAGAAAGGGTGCCATTTCAATCCCTTGTGGCAAACTCTTCAGGTCGGAGGGGATCAGAAGCCTCACTTTCTAATGCCACAACAAGAAGCAGTCATTCTGTCAATTTGTCTCAAACCATGAAGGTCACTAATTCCTCGTCCATTGGAGAGAGGAGAAGCTGGGCCATGGTAGTGGATGCCACTACTCTTCTAGACAAGGAGTCGAGGAGATCATTATAGCCTATTACAAGGTCTCAAGGGGACTCAGTTCATCATTCCAAGAATGGGTAACATATCAAATTATAAATGGATTCCTCATTTGATATTATATTTTCTGACATTTAATTTTATCAACTTAATTTATTGCCAAGTTATTTACTTTTCTTGAAAAAAAGGATTATTGTCTGTTATGCCTAAAAAGTCAGGGCTGATGTGAACTCTTGTCAGCAAGAGTCGATCAGAATTCAAGGAGGATTTGTGTCGTCTAGACGTTGCCACGTCGCGCAATGACGGAAGAGGTATGATTCTCGTCAATGCAACAGGTGAATGCTAGGCTTGTGAGTGGCTAGGAATCGTCCACCGCCCAAGCCCTACGCAATTTAAGGATATCTCTCGCAGACAACCAATGAGAAGCGGGTTAGGAATTGTACCCCACCTACCGGATTGCAGGCACATGATTATTACCTTGAATCCTCCCACTATAAATAGATATAGATGGCTCCTCTCTTATTTACGAGATTGGCTTATCTTAGTCTAAACAGCACACACACACACACATAGTCGCTATCTATTAATACAATTACAGTGGACGTAGGAATCGCTTTTGAGTATCCGCACCACTTTAAAACCGTCTTTTATTTACTCTCTTGCTACATTTCCATATCACGTGTAACTTCTAAGCCCGCTTAGCATTTTGCTAGCATCAATAGTTTGGTGCTACAAGGAGGGCATGATTTAGTATCTGCTCTTCATTAGAAACCTTTGACTAATCGGTCCTACCCATTAGCAAATGGCTCGCGGTTTTGAAACTGAACGAACGACTTTGACAATGAGGAAATCCCCTAGGTATAGGATGACACTCCTCCCGAAGTGTCGCCAGTCCACCAGAGCATCATGGCGGATATTCCTTTAACCTCACAACTCAACTTAGCCCTGATGAGTTACCTGGAAAGGTTCAAGAATATTCTCCAAATAGTTAGCCAAAGGTTGGACCATTTGGATCGGGTTGTGCCGCTAGAGTCCAATGAAGCGGTGCCATTGCCAAAGACGCCTACAGGTCACTCAACAATGTGGAAAAGAGGGCAAAAGCCAGTACTGCGCAATGCATTGCATAAAAGTATGGGAAAACAAGTGGCCAGCATCGGACCGAAGGGCTCTAAGGGACCAGCGAACATCAGTTATGCAACGGGTAGAATACCCGTGGCATTGCGACTCAACGACAACATGAGTTGTCCCACGCCACGTGCATGGGCACTCCCACAAAAGTGTAAGGCAGAGAGATTCCCAATATTGTCGAAATGATGACCTCGACCGTCATCATGCAGGAAACCCCCGTTGTCCGTGGGTTGGTTCAGACCACCGCGGAGATCAAGAAAACTCCCCGAGCCATTCAATGCCTTCACACAGCCCCAGCCAACGTGTGTCAAGGTTCGTTGGAGCTTCCGACCAAGTTAAAGAAGAGCCCGATTTGCAGTCTTTCCTTAATCGCAACTGTGAGGGTCGAACCCACGTTGCAGAAAGTGATCTACTACCTTAGATTAAGGAACTACAATCAAGCTTTGGATAAGCTCAAGGCTCAGCAGAATGAACGTGGGAAGGTCACGAGGCGTCTCCCTTTTCTCCAACAGTTTTAGTTGCTTCTCTCCCATCGAGGTTCAGAATGCCTAACATGCAGACATTTGATGGGAATTCAGATCGCAGGATCACCTTTACGAGTTCAACGATCTCATGGAACTTTACCAAGTCTCCAACTTGGGGTAAGTCTTCGACTTGGCCAAATGTCGTTGCTTTAGAGTAACCCTAACTGCCCATGCCAAGTGCTGGTTTAGGTCGCTTCCCGTAGGATCAATTAGCTCATGGCATTAAATGAGCTCATCATTCCTAAGACATTTCTAGGCGAACAGGAAGTTCTCGATGCCGTTGAGCTACTTGAGCAACATACACATTACATAGATAGATTCCATAAGGAACTCCACAAAGTGACTCATACTCCCGAGGAGTATATTTGGACTCTCATTATCGCGGGGTTTGCCAGTGGGCATGTTTGTAAGGAAGGCCTCGAATTCGAGGATGATGTTTCCCCACTCACTTCTACAACCTCAGTGAGTAATACCTCCGAATTAAAAATTCTGTGGCCTCTTTCAATCACCACGACCCCCCCCCCCAAAATCCGATCCCTTGTCGTAGTGCTCCCACCTAAGGGGGAGAATAGTAGAAGGGTTGATCATAGATGGGCTAATGACGATCAACGGAAAGGAAAAGCAATGATTTGAGCCTAAGAAATCTTATGCCCCAATTCCTTGTCACGATCAAGACAAAAATCAACAAACTCCTTTAAATGCCTCAGTGTCGGCCATTCCGGATAAGTCAGAGGAGGCTAGCCTCCTCGGAAAGCCGAGCCCATGAAGAATCCCCCTTAAGCTAGAAATAGCAAAAAATATTGCCGCTATCATCGGGATAATGGGCATCACACCGATGAGTGTGGGCTCTCAAGCAAGCAATCGAAGACCTTATCAAGCAGGGGCATTTCAAAAAGTATGTCGATGGTCTGACTCCCGTTTGGGAAAAGGATCAAGAGGAACTAGGGAAGAAGCATCGTGGTCGCAAGGGTCTCTACTGTGTAGGGAATCATCTTAGGAGGACCACATCTCTTGGGGAATTCTTGAGGTGCCTAGGAGAGGTATGCTCGGGAAGCCCGTCATGACCTCATGAGTGTAATGAGCACGACGCCTCAACTCGCTAAGGTTCGTAGAGAAGAGGAGATCACCTTCTCGAGAAAGACGTGGTCCGATTACATCATCCCCATGAGGATGCACTCATCATTGCGCCTGAAATAGGCTGATGCGAAGTCCACAGAATGTTGGTGGACAATGGAAGCGTTGTGAATATCTTGTTTCAGCGAGCTTTTGAGAAAATGCAACTGGACGAGGCAAACTTGAAGCCTGCCTCCATCTCTCTCATAGGTTTTACCGGGGATCATCTGATTCTTAGGGGCATGATCTCACTCCCAATGACCAAAGTGACATATTTTTTGGTGGTAGACTGTTCATCCGCCTTCAGTGGCATCTTGGGATGACCTCAACTAAGAAATTTTGTCACCCCATCTACCATCTAAAAATGAAGTTCCCTACCTCGACGGGGATTAGGGAAGTAAATCGATCTCAACGCAAATCTTGTGACTGCTGCATAAGAGCAGAGATGGCATGGCAAGGGAAAAGGAAGGCCAATAGGCATCCCTAAGCAGGCTATGACGATCAGCAGGATCGAGCCACATCTCGACCTAATAGAGGATAACATGAATCCTCTCATCCAAGAGTGCCCCCACAGTGTACCAATTGAGGACTTATCTGAGGTGTCAGTCAATCAAAATGAGTCGGCCCAAGTGTTGAGAATCGAGAGTAATCTCAACCTTTAGCTTGCCAGAAACCTGACAAGCTTCCTCAGAGAGAATGTCGACCATGGACTCATGCTGACATGACTCGGGATCGGCCCGCAATGTCATATGCTATGCACTAAACATTTATAGTTCGGTCAAGCTGGTTTGTCGAAAGAAGAACAATGGGCCACCCTAAACGATATACTGCCTTGAAAACTGAGGTAGATAAGCTCTTTTTGAACAAAAGGTCCATTAGGGAAACGCTTTACCCGAGCTGGGTTACCAATTCGGTCTTGGTAAAGAAACCCAAGGGCAAGTGGCGAACCTATGTCGACTTCACCAACCTCAACAAAGCATGTCCGAAGGACAACTTTCCCTTGCCAAGGATCAACCAGCTCGTCGATGCCACCTCTGGGCACGAGCTGTTGAGTTTTATGGACGCCTACTTGGGATATAATCAGACCCCGATATATGCATTGGACGAAGAGCATGCCTCGTTCATTATAGTTCAGGCAATGTATTGTTACAAGGTCATGCCCTTCGGCCTAAAAAATGCTGGGGAAACTTACTAGCAGTTGGTTAACCGTATGTTTACCGAGCAGATCGAAAAGTCGATGGAAGTTGATGTTGATGACATGCTGGTTAAATCGTATGTTGCTTCAGATCACATAGCGCATCTCGCTGAGATGTTCGAATGTACTCTGAAGGTACAGAATGAAGCTCAATCCTCTTAAATGCTCATTCGGAGTATCCTCGGAAAAGTTCCTGGGGTGTATGGTTAACCAGAGAGGGGCATCAAAATCAGCCCTGAGAAGATCCAAGCTCTCCTTGATATGAAAAACCCGACCAACTGAAAACATGTTTAGAGCCTAAATGGGAGAATAGCGGCTCTCAATTGCTTTATATCGAGAGCAACAGATCGTTGCTTGCCATTTTTTAATATACTCAAGGCCAAAAAAATGTTTGAGTAGACTCCAAAGTGCGAGCAAACTTTTCAAAGCATAAGAGAACACCTCGGAAAGCCACCTCTCTGTCCAAGCCTTTTCCCAAGGAAATTCTATTCTTATACCTGTCCGTCTCTCAGCATGCAGTCAGCGTAACTCTCATTCGAGAAGAGGGCCGAGTTCAATGGCTAGTGTATTACGTGAGCAAGCAATTGTTGGACGCAGAGATGCAGTATCCAGAAATGGAGCGACAACCTTATTTCCATGTCCACACAATCCATGTTTTGATCAACTACCCGCTCGGGCAAGTTCTTCAGAAGCCAGAAGCTTCGGTAAGTTACTCAAATGGGCAATAAAACTGAGTCAGTTCGATCTACATTACAAACCAAAAGTAACCATCAAAGGAATAGGTTGTTGCCGATTTCATTTCAGAATTCTCATACCCGGTAGAATCGGGGAATACAGCGACAAGCCGACAAAGTCATTCAAGAAATCGTTCAGACCTTATCGACTTGGACCCTCTATGTCGATGGTTCCTTGTGTTAGAGTAGATGCCCTAGAGCCAATCAATTATTGTAGAATTGACTCTTTGTAATAATGTTCATTAATCAATAATAAAAGGCATTTTATTCTATATCGCGTAAATCATTATTATTGCAATATGTATTGATATATGTCCTTAGAATGGTAGAGCGTGGCGAGGGTATCAAGTGTTTCAAATCTTGATAGTGAGAATCCTATGAGCACATATGGTGGCCATTCTAGAACGTCGTAGCCCCGTGATATTACGAAGTAAGGGCACGAATAATACGGTAAGGCTATCATAGTGTTGAAACGACCTGTCGAAGGCGGTGGCCGATCTCACTTGTCAAGGTTGTTTGGTGACAACAGTGCAACACATGGGTGCTTGTTGTGGCGGATATACCACGACAAGTTCAACGGGTGACCCACCCAGAGGATTCCATATGGATGGTAACCCCGGTGTCTATGGAACAAATCCTCTAACGAATGGTGGTGCATGTGATCCTTAGACTTGAGATCACCGGAGTGCCTTGTGCACCGATTGTGATCGTTTGACACTAGCCTAACGGATTCTTATTAGCAGTCGATGCGGTGGTGATTGGCTATATCAAGGAGTGTATCAAGACTATGGTGGATTGACAAAGGATTCATCACTCCCAGGTACGGGAGAAGTTATCTCACGGCGCAATTCAGTATATGGCAATGACACTAAAACTGTGGCCACAGTGGGATTGAGTTGTTGCTCTATCCAGATTATAATACGGGTCATTGGTCCAGAAACTAAATATATAATATCGAGAGTAACCGAAGGTTGACACTATTTCTATGCCTTCGTCTCGTCGAGATAACGAATGATGAAAGGATCGTATTATACGGTAACCATATCGTTGTGAGGTAGCTACTTTCTTTGAATCCAGAATCTATCGGGTGGCCATGATGCCTTGCTAGGGGCCAATCTTGGTACGTGTATTAGTGAGGCGATTAATTGGTGTTAATCACGATACTATACACTACCGGTATGATGAGGAGCCTATGGGTCACACACATAGAAGATAATTTAAGAGCCAAGAAGAAAGAAGGGCGTTTTCGTCTTTTTAGGCGAAAGGGTATTTTGGTAATTTCACAGTGCAATTAAATTTGCTGAGGTCGTAGCCTTTTATTTAATTTGTTAAAAAATTAAATAAGTGAAATCTGATTAAATGTGTGTTCGCACATATTTAATTAAATCATCATTATTGTTAAATGTTAATTAAATATTAATTGATTTTAATTAAGATAATGATGAATTAAATTAAATTATCAAATTGGGAGTGTTTGGCAACATGGGGTGTTTGGGTTGGAGCCCAAGCCCATTCCATGTGGGAATAGGGCAACTTGGTTTGCCTATAAAAGGAATAGTGTTTGTGTGATTTAATTAATTAATTCATTTTGCCTTTTGATAAAAAACACACACTGACCTATTGAAACACTCCCACGCCACTTTCTGTTTGATTGAAATTCAAACATTTTTTTGTTTTCTTCTTGATTTCTTAAGGCCAAGGAGGATCTAGCAAATCCCTCCTTGGTTCTTGGTGGTTGTCTTCGTGTGGACTTCTTGGTTCGATCCTACACTTGGATCGGTAGCAAACACATTCGAGCGACATTGGTGGAGCCTCCAAACGTGGGTATGAATCTAAACCTTTAGATTTATTTTTCTGCGAATTCTTATTATGCATAAAGCAGTAAAATCATGCCTTGATTTTGGGTTCTAAGGAACGTCGAAGTGGTTGTAAAATTTTTGTTTTCCGCTACGGCAAGGTTTTCGTTTCCTAAAGTGGTATCGAGCCTAGGGTACTAGATTTAGTGATTGAATGGTTGATACATGTGTATTTGTTGATAACATGCTTGCCTTGATGAATGCCATGAAAAACCCAGTTTTTGAAAAAATCCTAAATCCATGATTGAATGAGTGATTCAAATGATAAAGCGGTTTAAAATGTGTTGATGAATGTTATATTGGTTGGTTAATATCCTGGTTGAACGTATGTGCGTTTGATTTGATTTGGATTCGTGTTTATACACAAAAAGCAAAAAGCAAAAAAAGCTATGCAAGGTGGGGATTTCAGTTTGCGGCTAAGCTAAAGGAGCCTCTGGGACGATTTCGCCGCGGCGAAGATAAAACCGGCCGCGGCGGAAAGAAATCTGTGCGGCTAGACCTAATTTAAATCCTCGCGCGGAAGATAAAACCAAGCGCGGCGGAAGGATGTATCTTTTCAATTCGTATTTTTGCAAGGGGACTAATCTGCGGTTTTTAATAACCTATAAAGCCAATGTACATTCTACACATTTAAGAGGGTAATTAATTAATTAACCCACCCAATTCAAAAAATTGATTGTTTTTGAAATGTATGCTTTGTACTTGTTTGTATATTGCATGGTGCGCGTACATGAGCCTTAGACCTAAGGGTGAATGTTTTAAATTATTTTGGGTATGTATGGTGTAATTTTTTTTTTTTTTTTTAAATAGGGCTGCGTGTCTGCCTTCTCTCTTCTTCTTAATGTACATTCTTTTCTCATCTCATTCCCCTCGAATGTAAATCGAGGTTTCTAAATTTGTGGATGTAAAATTAGTTTAATATTAATTTTATTGTAAATTTAGAATGATGCTTTGTAATGTACTTGGAGCGAAGCGAAGGGACGAGGCAACCATACTTGAAGACTCAAGATATTTGTTCAGGGGATCCCTAGGTGACCCACCGATCCCTCAGGCTCGAGGAGATCGGTTTTAGTTAGGCCATGTCTTGGCACGTTTAATATTTTGTTTAGAATGCATGCTAAGGTTGAATGTTGAATAACATGCCAAACAATGTCATTCTAACAAAGATAATAATCGATGAGACATTAAATAACAAACCCCTCAACTAAGTATATTAAGTCACGAATGCCTTCCATCACCATGGTTTTAATCAAACCGCTGTTCGTCAAACCTTGTTGCTTAAAGCGAAGGAAGGGTACATAACGATTAAAGGGAGGTTAAAATTCATTGGAGTTTTCCTTAATGGTGATGGGAGTGAAGCTTAAAATACGGTTTTGCTTGTTCATTGCGAAGGTTGATAAACACGTCATAGGCAAAGTAGAGTACATATATTATGTGTACGTGGTGACATGTAGTGTCCACTCTACTGATACTGAGAATCACACTTGAGGACAATGGTTGGAGCCATTGAATTGTGTGATTGGCTTGTTGGCTTTTTCACATTTGAGGTTGATAGTGGGAGCTATCAATTGGTGTGGATTAAGTTTGTTGGCCTACCTAATCAACCCATTTTGGCTTGTTCGCCAAAGCGAAGGTTTGAAATGGGCAGGGATGGGATCTCGGTCCACTAGGAAAGCCAACGGGCTTTCCCGAGTTAATAGTGAGGGCTATTGGCTTGAGTAAAATAGTGGGAGCATCGTTTAATAAAAGACCTTATTAAATAACAATGAACTTTATAATAACTTTATCTTTTCTACAATTGTAGATTCACCAAAATGAGCATTATGAACCTGCGACCGATAATCGAAAAAGAAAACAGGTTGGATGGATCCAATTTCTCAGGTGATATCGTAATCTTGGATTATACTTAAGTCGAAAAGAAATTGTATATCCTTGAAAAGCCATACATGGTGACACGATCGATGCCACTCGGGAAGTTAAGGAAACTTATCAAAAGTTCCTTGATGATGCCGATAGCGTACAATGCTTGATGTTAGCATCGATGACACCTATCTTTGCAAAAGCAACATGAGAATATGGATGCTTCTTCCATAATTCTACACCTCAAGGAGCTTTATGAAACAAATGCTCGACATGGGAGGTACAAGGTGTCGAAAGCTTTGTTTGGGAGTCGTCACCGAGGGTGCCCAAGTTGGTCCTCATGTGCTCAAGATGATCGAGCATGAGAGGCTTGAGACTTTGGGATGTGGCTTGGATGCGGAATTACAAATGGATTTAATTTGCAATCCTTGCCCCGACTCATATGCTCCGTTCATAATGAATTTCAATATGAACACGATGGAAAACAAAACCCCTCAGAACTTGAACATGCCGAGGCTGACGAGGACTTGAAAAATTAACTTTGTTTCTTGGTTGCTGCCAGTAAAGCAAAGGATATGGCGGCAAGGGTAAGGCCAAGGCCAAACCCAAGCCCAAGCCCAAAGGAGACGGTTGCTCTTGGGCAGAGTGGCATAGGAAAGGGCAAGGTAGTGCTGCTTCTTTTGTGGCAAGCTGTTCTTGGAGGAAACACTGCAAGGCTTTCCTCGAAAGAAGAAGTCGGGAGGCTACGACTTGGTACTTTCATGATTGAGATTAACTTCTCTCCCTCAACATCTTGGGTCATGGACACACAGGGATGTGGCTCACATTTGTCTTGATGTCTGGGGACTAATTGAGTGTGCGCCAAGGGAGAGGTGGACCTCTGAGTTGGAAATGGCACATGTGGCTGCGTTGGCCGTAGGGACTTATTATTTATCTTTGCCTACGGGAGGGCTTATTGTTAAGGCTACACTAAGCTTGTTATCACGTGCCAATTGTATTTCTAGAAATATTATTTCGATATCCGTTTTGGATAATATGGGGGTATCATTTTGAGATATCTAATGGATTGTTGTCCTTTAGTTTGAATGGTATTCTATTTGGAATTGCAAGGTTATATAATGGATTATATGTTCTTGATTTAAACAATAAAGATATTCTCAATATAGAAACCAAGAAAGCTAAGCATAGCGATCAAAACCAAACATATCTATGGCATTGTAGATTGTGTCATGTTAATAAGACTCGCATTGCAAAACTTCAAAGGGATGGAGTTTTGGCCCCTTTTGACTTCCGGTCGTTTGAGGTATGCGAGTCATGCCTTTTAGGCAAGATGACCAAGTCTCCTTTCACAGGACAATGTGAAAGACTCTAGGCTGTTAGGCATCACTCCATAGTGATGTGGTCCACTAACGGTTGAAGCGAGGTGGATATTCATACTTCATCACATTTCATGATGATTTCGGTAGATATGGTTATGTCTACCTTATGAGACATAAATCGAAGCCTTTGATAAATTCAAGGAATTCAGGGAATGAAGTATGAATATGTTGGGCAAAAGTATTAAAGCTCTTGGTCGGATCGAGGAGGTGAATACTTAAGCTCGGGGGTTTTCGAGTACCTGAAGGAATGTGGGATAGTATCACAACTCACCCCTCCTTATACACCCCAACACAATGGAGTGTCGAGAAGGAGGAATAGGACCTTACTTGACATGGTTAGGTCCATGATGAGTTTTAGTGATTTACCCGCATCGTTACGGGGTTATGCCACAGATGCGCTCACGTTTTAAACCGTGTGAGTCAAAGTCTGTAGATAAGACTCCATATGAGCTATGGAGTGGGCGAAAGCCCAACTTGTCTTATCTAAGGATTTGGGGTTGCAGACTTGGTTAAGAAATTAACTTCAACAAGGTGGGCCCGGGCCCAAAATCCTGTAAATGTATATTTGTGGGGTATCCAAAGGAGACCAAAGGATACTATTTCTACCACCCAAGAGCGCAAAATTTTTGTTGCTCGATCTGTGTCTTCCTAGAAAAGGAACATTTTCTAATAAGTACTAGTGGGAGAAAAGTAGAACTCGATGAAGTTCTAGAACCACAAGATATACTAGACGAAGGGACGGGATGATGTGCCACAAGGAGTGGTTGAGCATCATGAGGAGGTTACTCCACAAATTGTGGATCAAAGTGAACCACCCTCGGGTAGCATAGAGCTACGTAGATTTGGGAGAGTACGCCATGAGCCCGAGAGATACGGTTATCTCATGACTCAACATGGTGACGTACTAGTCTATCAAGGACGATGAACCTAGAACCTACGAAGACGTATATCGGATCCAGATTCCATTAAATGGCTTGAAGCCATGAAATCGAGATGGACTCCATGTACGAACCAAGTGTGGTCTCACGGTGGAACCACCTGAAGGGGTAAAACCTATAGGGTGTAAATGGGTCTTCAAGAAGAAGCGACATGGATGGCAACGTGCATACTTATAAAGCACGTGGTTGCCAAAGGTTTCAAACAAATTCATGGCATTGACTATGAAGAAACCTTTTCGCGGTTGCCATGATTAAATCCATCCGGATTATGCTTGCAATTCTTTGCATATCATGACTATGAGATTTGGCAAATGGATGTCAAAATCGCTTTCTGAACGGAAACCTTGAAGAGGATGTGTATATGACACAACCTGATGGTTTCGTTCTTGATAGTCAAGCTAATAAGGTATGCAAGTTGCGAGATCCATTTATGGACTCAAGCAAGCTTCAAGGAGTTGGAACATTCGTTTTGATGAGGCCGTAAAAGAATTCGGTTTTATCAAAAACGAAGATGAGCCCCGTGTTTACAAGAAAGTGAGTGGGGAGCGCAGTAGCATTCCTAGTGTTGTATGTCGATGACATACTTGATCGGGAATGATATACCGAACTTGCGGTCGGTAAAGACTTGGTTATCCAAGTGCTTCTCCATGAAAGACTTAGGGGAAGCACCTATATCCTTGGTATAAAGATCTATCGTGATAGATCGCGTTGCTTGGCCTAAGTCGAGTGCATATATTGACAAAAGTGCTGAAAGCGATTCAATATGGAAGAATCCAAGAAAGGATTTCTTCCGATGTCACATCTTGTTTATCTCTAAGGAATTGTGTCCTAAAACACAAGATGAGAGAGATAGGATGAAGAGGATCCTATATGCATCAGAATTGGATCCATCATGTATGCCATGCTATGTACTCGGATTGATGTCTCATGTGCTTTGAGCACTTGTAGTAGATATCAATCGGATCCAGTGAGTCACTTTGGATGGTCATCAAGAACATTCTTAAGTACTTGAAGAGGACTAAGGATATGTTCTTGGTTTATGGAGGGAAGATGAGCTCACCGTAAGAGGATACGGTGATGCTAGTTTCCAAACGGACAAAGACGATTATCGATCTAATCGGGGTTTGTATTTTTGTCTCAATGGCTGCGGTGAGGTGGAAGAGCTCAAGCAAAGCATAGCGGACTCTACAATGGAGGCCAGTGATATTGCATTGTCGATGCAAGAACGATCTGGATTAAGAAGTTAATCATTGAACTTGGTGTGGTTCCTACGATTGTTGATCCTATAGACATCTATTGTGACAACAATGGAGCAATTGCTCAAGCTAGGGAACCACGGTCTCATCAAGTCCAAACACATACTCGACGATTCCATCTCATCGAGAGATAGTTTAGAGGAAAGACGCGCGATTAGTAAAGTGCATACGACGACAATCTCGCAGATCCACTAACAAAGCCTCTGTCGCAGGAAGCATGAAAGGCACTTGAAATCATTTGGTATTAAATACATGAATGATTGGCTATAGTGCAAGTGGGAGATTGTTAGAGTAGATGCCCTAGAGCCAATCAATTATTGTAGAATTGACTCTTTGTAATAATGTTCATTAATCAATAATAAAAGGCATTTTATTCTATATCGCGTAAATCATTATTATTGCAATATGTATTGATATATGTCCTTAGAATGGTAGAACCGTGACGGAGGGTATCAAGTGTTTCAAATCTTGATAGTGAGAACCCTATGAGCACATATGGTGGCCATTCTAGAAACGTCAGTAGCCCTAGTATTGATAAGTAAGGGCACGAGATAATACGGTAAGGCTATCATAGTGTTGAACGACCTGTCGAAAGCGGAGGCGATCTCACTTGTCAAGGTTGTTTGGTGACAACCTGGTGCAACACATGGGTGCTTGTTGAGGCGGATATACCGCAAAGTTATTCCACCTGACCCAGCCCACAGGATTCCATATGGATGGTAACCCCGGTTGTCTATGGAACAAATCCTCTAACGAATGGTGGTGCATGTGATCCTTAGACTTGAGATCACCGGAGTGCCTTGTGCCGGACCAGGTACGTTTGACACTAGCCTAACTTCTATTCATATCGATACGGTGGTGATTGGCTATATCAAGGAGTGTATCAAGACTATGGTGGATTGACAAAGGATTCATCACTCCCGGCACGGGAGAAGTTATCTCACTAGGCGCAATTCAATATATGGCAACTAAAAGCGTAGCCAGTGGGATTGAGTTGTTGCTCTATCCAGTTATAATACGGGTCATTGGTCCGTAAATATATAATATCGAGAGTAACCGAAGGTTGACACTATTTCTATGCCTTCGCCTCGTCGAGATAACGAATGATGAAAGGATCGTATTGTAGGTAACCATATCGTTGTGTGTAGCTACTTTGTCGAATCCTATCCAGGGTGGCCATGATGCCTTGCTGGGGCCAATCTTGGTCGTGGTATTAGTGAGACGATTAATTGGTGTTAATCACGATACTATACACTACCGGTATGATGAGGAGCCTATGGGTCACACATAGAAGATAATTTAAGAGCCAAGAAGAAAGAAGGGCGTTTCGTTCTTTTTCTTTTTTAGGCGAAAGGGTATTTTGGTAATTTCATAGTGCAATTAAATTTGCTGAGGTCGTAGCCTTTTATTTAATTTGTTAAAAAATTAAATAAGTGAAATTACGGTTAAATGTGTGTTCGCACATATTTAATTAAATCATCATTATTGTTAAATGTTAATTAAATATTAATTGATTTTAATTAAGATAATGATGAATTAAATTAAATTATCAAATTGGGAGTGTTTGGCAACATGGGGTGTTTGGGTTGGAGCCCAAGCCCATTCCATGTGGGAATAGGGCAACTTGGTTTGCCTATAAAAGGAATAGTGTTTGTGTGATTTAATTAATTAATTCATTTTGCCTTTTGATAAAAACACACACAGCAGCCTATTGAAACACTCCCACGCCACTTTCACTGTTTGATTGAAATTCAAACATTTTTTTGTTTTCTTCTTGATTTTCTTAAGGCCAAGGAGGATCTAGCAAATCCCTCCTTGGTTCTGGTGGTTGTCTTCGTGTGGACTTCTTGGTTCGATCCACACTTACGGATCAATATCAAACATTGAGAGGCGACATTGGTGGACCTCCTAAGGGCGTCCCAGGGTACAGAATCTAAACCTTTAGATTTATTTTTACATGATTCTTATTATGCATAAACGTAAAATCATGGCCTTGATTTTGGGTTCTAAGGAACGATCCGTGGTTGTAAAATTTTTGTTTTCCGCTACGCAACCGGGTCGTTTCCTAACACCTTGAACAGGAAAAGAGTCAGGGCCGGTCTTCTCTGCTCAACCCCGAGGGGACTCGCATCCATGGAATTCTTTGATTTGGGTTCCAAGCTACAAACAATAGGTTCCAAGCTACAAACAACGAGGCCAAATATGAAACCCTGCTCACTGGTCTGCGATTAGCGAGAGAAATGGGATCAAGCGCGATCAGTATTCATAGCGATTCCCAGTTGGTTGTTAATCAGATCTTGGGAAGAATATCAATCCAAGGAAGAGAACATGATCAGCTATCTGAAGAAAGCTAAGGCCACACTTGAGTCTTTCAAGCACTTCACGATCAAGCAAATTTCGAGGGACAATAACTCTATCGCGGATGCCTTGGCAAGAATAGTCTTATCGCAAGATTCAGATGTGCCAGAAAGTATTCCTAGTTTGGTACATAGAGATTCCTAGTATCAGCTCACCTGAGCAGACCGTAGATACAACAGAGTCAATTACTTGGATGACTCCAATAATTCAGAATCTCCAAGATGGGACTCTGCCCTGTGACAAGACTAAGGCAAAAATCTTGTGCACCAGCTAGCTGTTACACGCTCGTCGAAGATCAGTTGTTCACCCGAGGGTTTAGCGCCCCTCTCCTCTGATTTGCAACCAACGAAGAAGTAGAGTATATTCTAAGGGAGATACATGAATGGGATCTGCAGTAATCACACTGCGATCCCTCGCCAAAAAAATTGTTTGCCAAGGGTACTATTGTGTAATGACTTCTTTCTAATAGTATATTTTAGAACATATACAATAAAAATATACATAATTAGCATATGAAAATAGTTAGGCCCAATTTTTTTTCTTTACTTACAAAATATAATTCTTTACATATATCAAAATAAGAAGTACAAAAATTTAGCAGCGGTGGAGTAATGCCAATCCTTTCTGCTTGTCAACGTCTTTCTGACCGCTGCTCACCTATGTCCTGCAAAAAACATGGAAAAACAACGGGGTGAGCATAAAAATGCTCAGTAAGTAAATCCCTTAACTCTTCTCCTTCTTTGGTTATTTCCTTTACTTAATTCTCTTCTTCTTTCTTTCTTGCATTCTTAGCTCTTTCTCTTTTCTTTCTCTGTTTCTAATTCTTACTGTTCTTTCTTTCTTCCTTTAGGTCTCGCTATTCTTTCCTTCTCTCTGTTCTTTATTTCTTTCTATTCTTTCTATTCTTTCTAACCATGGTGGAATACATGGTAATATGCATGAATGAAATGCATGTGCAATAATGCATTTGCATTTCTTTCTTATTTCTATTTTCTTTTCTTTTCTTTCTTTCTTGTCTTGCTTGCCCAAGCTTCTCTTTTCTTTCTTGTTTTTCTTTTCTTTTCTTTTCTTTGCTTGTTCAAGCCTTCTCATTCTTTCTTTTTCTTATTCTTTCTCATTCTTTTTTTTCTTATTCTTATTCTTTCTCATTCTTTCTTTTCTTATTCTTATTCTTTCTTTTCTTATTTTCTGCCGATCGGACTCGGTTGATGCATAGATTTGGAACCTTGGCCGTGTGAGTGAGTACAATCCTCATGCATGCACTGCACGGACCGTCTGAGAAATTCTTCTTTCTTCTTAGGCCACTCAATTAAGGTGGCGTGCATGTAGGAAATTCTTCTTGGTACAACCCTCATCCACATACATTCTTACGGGTAGTACAATCTTCTTCTTCTTATGCCACTCAATTAAGGTGGCGTATATATGGGAATTTCTTCTTAACGCTCATTGGTTCCCCATCACACCAACCTATTCTTTTCTCTTCTTTAACACTTTTTTCTTTCTTTCTTTAATTCTTTAATGCTTATTCTTTTTTTCTCTTTACTCTTAAAGTGTTTTATTCTAAAAATTCTTCATTCTTTCTTACATTATTACACATATACAAATATAAGCATATGGATGGCTCATGCTTAAAATTCTTACTTAAATGCACTCATGAAATGCAAATATGCAATGTTGCATAAAATTAAGGTTTCTACTCATACTCATGCTTCTCTTAGGCATTTCATCAAACAATAAATGTGCATATACAAACCCTAATTTAATTATCATTCTATTTGTTTCTTAAACCATCCAAATTGAGAAAAAACTCTCTTATATCATCACCATACCTACACAGCAAAAACACTCCCAAAAGTTTTCTCCAATTCTTCCAATTTCAACCCATCATCATACCATCACATACACTTCTCATACTCAAATATACCCAACAACAAACATAAATAATCATCAATCTCATCTCAATTTCTCAATAATCATAACATATGCATGCTTAAAAGAAATCTCTACTCACTTGATTTCTTAAACTTTAATTTAAGTTGGATTTTGAGTGGAATTTACTTACCTTATACTTGGGTAGTCTCTACTAAGCTCTCTACTCTTGTTGGATTCAAACCTTCTCTTAACCCTAAGCATAAACTTCATAAGAACTTAACTTTTACACAAATAAATCATAGATAAAGAGTAAGAATTCTTACCTCTTGTTGCCTAGGATCAAAACCTTATTAAAATCCACTCAAAAGCCCTCAAAATTCTTGGAGAATTGAGTTGAAAAAGAGAAAATGGAGAAGGAGAAGTGGCGGTGGAAAGAGAGAAATAAGGGTTTCAAACCCTTAACATTTTATTGTTAGAGCAGATGCCCTAAAGCCAATCAATTATTGTAGAACTCTTTGTAATAATGTTCATTAATCAATAAAAATGCATTTTATTCTATATCGCGTAAATCATTATTATTGCAATATGTATTGATATATGTCCTTAGAATGGTAAAACAGTGATGAGGGTATCAAGTGTTTCAAATCTTGATAGTGAGGACCCTATGAGCACATATTGTGGCCATTCTAGAAACGTCTGTAGCCCTAGTATTATTCTGAAGTAAGAGCACAGATAATACGGTAAGGTTATCATAGTGTTGAACGACCCTGTCGAAAGGCGTGGATCGATCTCACTTGTCAAGGTTGTTTGGTGACAACCTGGTGCAACACATGGGTGCTTGTTGTAGGCGATTATACCGCGAACAAGTTCACCTGGGCGACCCTAGAGGATTCCATATGGATGGTAACCCCAAATCCTAATGGTGAGAGAGCACCACCAGCCGAATACGGTGGTGATTAGCTGCATCAAGGAGTGTATCAAGACTATGGTGGATTGATAGAGGATTCATCACTCCTGAGTATGGGAGAAAATTAGCTATCTCACAGCGCAATTCAAGTATATGGCAATGACACTAAAAGAGCTGTGGCCGCGTGGGATTGAAGGTTGTTGCTCTATCCGGTTTATAATATGGGTCATTGGTCCAGCCCTGAATAAATAATATCGAGTAAGCGAAGGTTGACACTTTTTCTATGCCTTCGTGTCCGAGATAACGTATGATGAAAGGAAAGGATCGAATTGCACGGTAACCATATCGATAGGTAGCTACTTTGCTTGAATCCAGGTCTATCAGGGTTGGCCATGATGATGCCTTGCTAGGGGCCAATCTTGGTCTATGTATTAGTAAGATGATTAATTGGTGTTAATCACGATACTATACACTGCCGATATGATGAGGAGCCTATGGGTCATACACATAGAAGATAATTTAAGATCTAAGAAGAAAGAAGGGCGTTTTCGTCCTTTTTAAGGCGAAAGGGTATTTTGGTAATTTCACAGTGCAATTAAATTTACTAAGGTCGTAGCCTTTATTTAATTTGTTAGAAAAAATTAAATAAGTGAAACTAAGTTTAAATGTGTGTTCACATATTTAAATATATTATCATTATTGTTAAATGTTAATATATATTAATTGATTTTAATTGAGATAATGATGGAAAATAAAATAAATCAAATTGGGAGTAAAGGCAACATGGGGAGGCGTTTGGGTTAGAGCCCAAGCCTAGGTTAGAGTATGGGATTAGGGCAAATTGTTTTTACTATAAAAAGAAAAGTGTGTGATTTTTCATTAAGTTTTTTTTTCCTTAAAAAAACAAAACACGTAGCCCCTGTTTTACACTCCCACGACAGAATCCAATTTTTGCCCAAAATCAATTCATTTGATTTGTTTTCTTGATTCTTAAGGCTAAGGAGGATCTAGCAAATCCCTCCTTAGTTCTTTTGAGATTGTCTTCGTGTGGACTACGTAGTTCGATCCTACACTTAGATCGGTAGCAAAACATTTGTCGACAAATTTGGAGAAGCCTCCAACGTGCGTTTGTTTCTCTTAACTCATGTTTAATATTTCTGCAGATTCTTATTATGATAAAATTGTAAAATTATACCCTTGATCTTGGCTCATGTAAACGATCCCTGAGTTATATTATTTTTGTTTCCGCTGCATATATGGGACCGTTTACTAACATTTATTTTATAAACACACTTTCCCATTTTGCCCTTACACTTTCTTGAAAATTCCATCTTTGTCCCTTAGTCAATTACCATAATGCCCTCATTTTTATTGTATTCTCTATGAAATTCTATCTCTTTTCACTCTCCATAATTTCATCTAATTGTGAGTGAAAAGACTATTTCACTCCATGTTGGGCGTTACAATTCTCCCCCTTTAAAAGAATTTTGTCCTCGAAATTCAAACGAACAACTCCGGGTAACGATTCTGCATGTCTTGCTCTGTCTCCCATGTAGCTTCTTCAACCTTATGATTTCTCCAGAGGACTTTCACTAAAAGGATACTCTTGTTCTAGGAGCTTTTTAATTTTTCTATCCAAAATTTGCATTGGATGCTCCTCATACATAAGATTTTCTTCCAAGTCCACGTCCTCCATGCTCAGAATATGGGAGGGATCACTTATGTACTTTTGAAGCATGAGACATGAAATACATTGTGAACTTTGTCCATACTAGGTGGTAGTGCTAATCTGTAGGCCACCTTTCCTACTCGCTGTAACACCTCAAATGGACCAATGAATCTTGGTGCTAACTTTCCTTTATTACCGAACCGCATCACCCGTTTGTAGGGGGAAACTTTCAAAAAAACTTTGTCACCCACTTTAAACTTAACTTCTTTTCTTTTCAGATCAGCATAGCTTTCTACCTATCTTGGGCTTGTTTTATTCTGCTTTGATCAGTTTTACATCTTCTATCATTTTTTGAGTCATTTTTGGCCTAAGAGCTATATTCAACTCATCTCTCTCGCCCATCTCATCCCAATGCAGTGGAGATCTACACCGTTTACAATACAAAGCCTCATAAGGAGCCATCTTAAATGTAGACTGGTAGCTATTATTATAAGCAAACTCCACCAAGGGTAACATCTCATGCCAGGATACTTTATAATCCATACAACATGCTCTAACATATCCTCCAGCACTTGATTTGTTCTCTCTGTCTGGCCATCTGTTTGAGGATGATAGGCAGTACTAAAAGCCAACCTGGTACTCAAGTTCCTCTGTAAACTCATCCAAAAAGCTGAGATAAATTTGGAATCTTTGTCTGATACTATTGTCTTGGGTACACCATGAAGTCTCACTATCTCTTTAATATACATCTGGGCCAATTGATCCGAAGTGGTATTCTCCTTTACTGGAAGAAAATGGGCTGATTTAGTCAATCTGACAACAATCACCATATAGCATTGTATCCTTTTTGCACTCTAGGGAGACCTGTAATAAAATCCATCGAGATACTCTCCCATTTCCATTTAAGAAAATTAAATGGCTGAAGCAACCCTGATGGCCTTTGGTGTTCTGCTTTCACTTGCTGACAAACCAGGCATTTAGCTACAAACTCTGCACTACCTTTCTTCATACCTGGCCACCAATAGCCTTTCTTTAAATCTTGATACATCTTGGTTGCTCCAGGATGAGCAGTGTACGGTGTGTCATAAGCCTCTATAAGAATCCTCTTTCTCAACTCATCATCTTGAGGAATACATAACCGACTCCTAAAACGGAGGACATTATCCAACAACTAAAACTCTCATGTCTTGCCCTCATGCACCTGTTGAACTATTTTTACTGCTACGTCAGATTGCTTTTCTTTAATTTCTTCCAGTAAGGTAAACTGAACTTCTAACCTGGCAATCCTTCCTGGTATGACCTCAATCTGCTCTTTACACAACTCTTCTATTAACTCTCTCTGTCTTGTGAGTTGGGACAAATAAGCTTTTATGCTCAAAGCATCGGCTACTACATTAGCTTTCCCCGACTGATACTTAATCTCACACTCATAATCTTTAACCAGCTCTAACCATCTTCTCTGTCTCATATTCAACTCCTTTTGAGTAAAGAAATACTTTAAACTCTTATGGTCGGTGTAGATATTACTCTTGGCAACATAAAGGTAATGCCTCCAAATCTTCAAGGCAAAGACTACTATTGCCAATTCTAAATCATGTGTAGGGTATCTTGTTTCGTACTCTTTCAATTGACGAGAAGCATAAGCTATAACCCTACCTAATTACATCAATACGCACCAAGTCCCTGTAGTGAGGCATCTGTATAAATGTCATAATCTACACCTTACTATGGTAACACTAACATTGGAGCTATCGTTAATCTTTTTTCAACTCTTGAAAACTCTTTTCTCACAGCAACTGACCATATAAAAGGAACTCTATTTGGTAAGAGTTGTCAATGGCTTTAGCCAGTTGGGCAAATCCTGCCACGAATCGACGGTAGTAACCTGCTAGTCCCAAGAAACTCCTCACTTCTTTTACTGTCTTCGGCCTTTGTCATTCTGGGATTACCTTTACTTTACTAGGATCCACTGAAATTCCCTCGTGAGAAACAGTATGGCCCAGAAATATCACCTGATCAAGCCAGAACTCACATTTAGAAAACTTGGCATACAACTTCTTTTCTCTCAATCTGCAACACAAATCTTAAATGTTCTTTATGCTCTTCTCTTGACTTCGAATAAACCAGGATGTCATCAATAAATACCACTATAAACTGATCCAGACAATCATGGAACACCCGGTTCATTAAATCCATAAAGACTACTGGGGCATTAGTTAACCCAAAAGGCATCACCACAAATTCGTAATGCCCACATCTTGTCCAGAAGGCAGTCTTAGCTACATCTTGTTCGGCCACTTTTACCTGATGATAACCCGACCTCAAATCAATCTTGGAAAATACTGTTGCACCTTTAACTGATCAAAAAGATCATCTATCCGAGGTAATGGGTATTTATTCTTCACTGTCACTTTATTCAACTCTCTGTATCAATACACATCCGTAATGACCCATCTTTCTTCTTTACAAACAAGATTGGAGCTCCCTATGGAGAATGACTTGGTCGGATAAAACCTTTATCTAGGAGCTCTTGGAGTTGCTTCTTCAATTCCTGAAGTTCAACTAGGGCCATTCGATAAGGGGCTTTAGAAATTGGCATTGTCCTGGTGCCAGTTCAATCCTAAACTCAACTTCTCTTTCGGAGGCAAACCCGATAAGTCTTCCAAAAATACATTTGGAAATTCCCGGACTATTGGCACACTCTGCAATTCTAGTTGTTTGGGACATTTCTACTTTGCACCACATGGGCTATATACCTAGAACACCCTTTTCTTAGCATCTTTCTAGCCTTCATGCTACTAATCAACATACTCAACTGATGGCCCTCTCCGAAACTAAACTTATCTCCACTATCGAGATTAAATCTGGCTTTCTTCTTGGCAGTCAATTTCTACTCCATACCTCCCTAGGAAATCCATACCCAAAATCACATCAAAGTCAGACATATCAAACATTGTTAAATCAACGGCTAACTCCTGACCATGGATCACCACGGACTCTCCCTGACAGCATCTCATGGGCCACATCACTAACTCCATCAGGTAACTCTATCTTAATGGGTCGACTCACTCTAGTAGGTTTCAAACCTAATCTTTCTATCATCCCATAAGATATAAATGAATGAGTGGCTCTAGAATCAATTAAAGCATAAAAAGGAACTACATGAAATAATAATCGACGAATGCTGGTGAGACGACCTGCGCTTCACCTTGTGCTACGGTAAACACCTTGACATTAGTGCCTCTGGAATTCTGTGCTATAGATGGAAGAGGAGCTTTACAATCTTTCATCAGATGCCCTGGCTATCGTATCGATAACACACATTACGGCCCAACTCTCTCAGACACTCTCCTGGATGAGTCTTTCCCACATTTAGGACATGGGGAAACTCCACTATTCTCGGTTGTTTATTGTGCCAATCTTTCCTGTTCTTCCTTTGGATGAAACTTCTTCTTATTCTTCACTTCTCTATTTCTTGTATTTTCAAATCTTTCTCTATGGAGCGAGATGGTTCACTTGGTCCCGCTAGGGTGAGCTTGTTTACAAAAATTTCTGCCCTTAAGGCTCGCTCTAAAGCTGCATTATAGGTTTGAAGGGGCTCGCTCCTGTCATGACATCTCGGGCTATCTCTAGCTTCAACCCATGGACAAACTTATCTTCTCAATTTTGGGGTACTGATTATTCGGGTGCAAACCTGACAAGGGAATTAAACCTCACCGAATACTCTTTCACTGTACTCGACCCTTGCTTCAAATTAATAAACTCTTGTATCTTCTCATGTACCCGATTCACTGTTTTGTACTCAGCATCAAACAATCTTTTGAACTCTCCTCAAGTCATCACAGAAACATCATGAGTGTCTTCCATCAATTCCCAACCAAATTCGGGCATCACCCTCGAAATAAGAAACTGGCATACCGAATCTTCTCCTTGTTTGTCATAGGAAAGAATGTCGTCGTAAGCTCAACGGACCTAAACCATTCTTCTACCACTAAAGGGTCCGTTGTACCTTTAAATTCTAACGGTTGGTGTTGACTTGGAAGACCATAAATCGGTTCAATCCGATTCTGTATTATCGAGGGGTACCGCTTTTCTCTTTCTTCTCTAGTAGGCGGTATTTGAAGGGGGGTTTCAATTCTTTCTGGTTCAACTCTCCCTTGTCTTTCTCCTAAGACTTGCTGTACAATCCCCCGAATTCTAGCTTCATCAAGGGTAGGGGAGTAGGTTCTGGTGGATTAGAAAGTTCCCCGTACTCATTGTTTTCTTACTACTTGCTCGGGTTCTACATCTCATCTACAAAACAACCACATTTAATCAACTCATGCAACACTTTAAGTAAGGAGAAAGAATTTAACTTACAACGGTCGGCAGAACGTCGCAGTGGTAGAATGGCACACTGTCAAATCCTAAAATCTTTGCTCTGATACCAAAAATGTAATGACTTCTTTCTAATAGTATATTTTAGAACATATACAATAAAAATATACATAATTAGCATATGAAAATAGTTGGGAACCCAATTTTTTTTTTCTTTACTTACAAAATATAATTCTTTACATATATCAAAATAACAAGTACAAAAACTTAGCAGCGGTGGATAGTAATGCCAATCCTCTCCGTTTGTCGACGTCCTTTCGACCGCTGGTCACCTATGTCTTGCAAAACATGGAAAAACAACGAGGTGAGCATAAAAATGCTCAGTAAGTAAATCCCTTAACTCTTCTCCTTCTTTGGTTCTTTCCTTACTTAATTCTTTTCTTCTTTCTTTCTTGCATTCTTAGCTCTTTCTTTTTTCTTTCTCTGTTTCTAATTCTTACTGTTCTTTCTTTCTTCCCTAAGTCTCATTCTTCGCTGTTCTTTATTTCTTTCAATTCTTCTTTTTCTTTCTATTCTTTCTAAACATGGTGGAATACATGGTAATATGCATGTGCAATAATGCATAAAAATGCATTTTCCCCCTTTGCATTTTCTTTCTTTTTCTATTTTCTTTTCTTTCTTTCTTGTCTTGCTTGCCCAAGCTTCTCTTTTCTTTCTTGTTTTTCTTTTCTTTGCTTGTTCAAGCCTTCTCATTCTTTCTTTTCTTATTCTTATTCTTTCTTTTCTTATTCTTTGTCGATTAGACTCGGTTGATGCATGGATTTGGAACCTTGGCCGTGTGAGTGAGTACATGATAATCCGAGGATTATGCTAGTTTATTTAAGCTTTTAGGCCGGATTTTAAATACTTCTTAGTTTATTTTTGCCTGAATTGCTACTTAATTCCTTACATTTCTTGTTTCAGGTTAAAATGGACATTTTGAGCGAATAAAGATAGATTTGGAGTTTCTGGACTCGAAGCAAGCGGAGGGCAATTTTGTAATTTCAGAATTCTTCAGGAAGCTTCGCCGCGGCGAAATGAGCTAGTCATGCACTAGATTCAGCTCCTTTGTTCACCGCGGTGAGATTCCTTCTTCGCCGCGATGAAGTCTACATTCTCTAGTTTTTGTAAAACGCACTGTTTCGTTTTTAGGTAAGTTTTAGGATTTTGGGGGAGGTATAAAAGAAATACTTACTCTTTTTGTTTAGGGGGTTTGTGGAGAGATAGACAGCAGTTTTTACATTTTCTTAGATTTATTTTTGAGTGATTTTGGATTAAACAAAGTGTGAAGATTCGAGGTGAAACCAATGGATTCATCAATTGGGGAGATTCTTTTCCTTTTCTCTTGTGTCCATGATGTTGAACTTGGAATTTTTCGTTTCTTTTAATTGTATTATTGATTTAGACATGAACTAACCTAATTTGGGTTAGGGTTTTGATTGTAGTTCGGAATTTCATGGGTTAACTGATTGAATGATTTTATTTTCATATGAACGTGATTGATTGTGTGATTACTCTGAATTGACTGTTTATATGTGATGAACATCATGAGATTGAGAAATGAATCATGTTAGGCTTCTTGGGTATTCACCGTTGTAGTATTGGATGTTAGAGATAGATTCAAGAACCAATGAAATCAATCTAGGATTCTTGTGCTTATTGAGCTCAGTTTTATTAACTTTCAATTTGTTGGGTATGGAAGGTTAATAAGGAAGAGTAGGAAAACATAGCCTGAGAAGGTATGTTGGACATTTTAGAGAGTCAATTTACAATCAATGCATGTAAATATGAATTTAGTTTAATTCTTAGGTTTAACCCATAGAGTCCGAATGAAGTCAAAACCCTACCCGTTTGTTTGAATTGATTTTATTCCCCTTTTAAATCTTGCTTTCATAGTTTACTTTTATTTTAGTAAATTTTGTTTCAGTTATAGTTTAAATTGCTCTTTTAATCTAAAAGAATTCGATTGCTTTAACTTGAAAATGGTAGAAAACTTAGTGCTTAGCGACAATCCTCGTGGGAACGATACTCACTCATCATTCTATTACTTGTGTGACTAGTATACTTGCTACAAATTGTATGTTGTAGGAAACACGCATCAGTACAGTCCTCATCTACATGCACTCTTGCGGACCGTACAAATTCTTCTTTCTTCTTAGGTCACTCAATTAAGGTGGCATGCATGTAGGAAATTCTTCTTGGTACAACCCTCATCCACATACACTCTTACGGGTAGTACAATCTTCTTCTTCTTATGCCACTTAATTAAGGTGGCGTGTATGTGAGAATTTCTTCTTAACGCTCACGGTTCCCCATCACACCAACCTATTCTTTTCTCTTCTTTAACACTTTTTTTTATTTCTTTAATTCTTTAATGCTTATTCTTTCTTTCTCTTTACTCTTAAAGTGTTTTATTCTAAAAATTCTTCATTCTTTCTTACATTATTACACATATACAAATATAAGCATATGGATGGCTTATGCTTAAAATTCTTACTTAAATGCACTCATGAAATGCAAATATGCAATGTTGCATAAAATTAAGGTTTCTACTCATACTCATGCTTCTCTTAGGCATTTCATCAAACAATAAATGTGCATATACAAACCCTAATTTAATTATCATTCTATTTGTTTCTTAAACCATCCAAATTGAGGGAAAAACTCTCTTGTATCATCACCATACCTACACAACAAAAACACTCCCAAAAGTTTTCTCCAATTCTTCCAATTTCAACCCATCATCATACCATCACATACACTTCTCATACTCAAATATACCCAACAACAAACATAAATAATCATCAATCTCATCTCAATTTCTCAATAATCATAACATATGCATGCTTAAAAGAAATCTCTACTCACTTGATTTCTTAAACTTTAATTTAAGTTGGATTTTGAGTGGAATTTACTTACCTTATACTTGGGTAGTCTCTACTAAGCTCTATACCCTTGTTGGATTCAAACCTTCTCTTAACCCTAAGCATAAACTTCATAAGAACTCAACTTTTACACAAATAAATCATAGATAAAGAGCAAGAATTCTTACCTCTTGTTGCCTAGGATCAAAACCCTATTAAAATCCACTCAAAAGCCCTCAAAATCCTTGGAGAATTGAGTGAAAAATTGAGAGAAAATGGAAGAAGGAGAGTGGCGGTGGAAAGAGAGAAATAAGGGTTTCAAATCCTTAACATTTTATTTTATAAACACACTTTCCCATTTTGCCCTTACACTTTCTTGGAAATTCCATCTTTGTCCCTTAATCAATTACCGTAATGCCCTTATTTTATTGTATTCTCTATGAAATTCTATCTCTTTTCACTCCCCACAATTTCAACTAATTGTGAGTGAAAAGACTATTTCACTCCATGTTGGGCGTTACATATTGGCCTCTACTTCAAGAAGACACTGTCAATTTTGTGAAAAAGTGTGATAATGTCAGTGGTTCGCGAACATCCAGCGAGCTCCTTCCCACCTGTTGATTTGGGAATATTTTGTGAAGGCCAAGCTTGGCGTTGCCAAGGGTTATTGGGTTCGATGACCTCCCAGAAGTTCTATGGGCATACAGAACAACTTCGAGAACCTCTACTTCGGAAACGACTTTCTCGCTAGCATATGGCTGCGAGGCTATGATCCTAGTGGAAGTAAGAACTGGTTTGTTCCGGAGAGACCTATTCAATGAAACAGACAATGAGAAACACTTCTACGTGTAAGTTTGGACCTAGATTAAGAACACTACGACAAGGCTCGGTTAAGGATAGCATCTTACCAGTAGCATGCGAAAAGGTTCTTCGACTCTAAGGTCAAGAGAAGAGACTTTCAGGTCGGCGACCTGGTTCTAAAAGAAGTCCTTGTTGGTACAAGGGAACCGAGTGCGGGGTATTAGGACCTAACTATGAAGGTCCATACCACATCACCAAGGTAATATGACTAGGAACATATCACCTCAAGAGGCTTAATGGTTCCGAAGTACCGCGAGCATGGAAATGCTGAGCATCTTCGCTCCTATTACCAGTAATTTCGAACTTGCTCTTAATTTTCTATTTCTTTTACTTGTAAAGTTTTCCTTGTAACCTTTATAAATAAGATCGTTCTTTTTGTCTTGAACAAATATGTCTTCTATGATCTTGTTCGTTATGATGTTTTACAAGTTTCCTGTTCAGATATGTAACATTAGTCTTGTGAAGTGCTCGAATTATAGAAATGCTATCACAAATGGCTAAAAATACTTCTTTTATATATGTAATTTGAGTAAGTACAGTGGGCAGCCAAAAAAGACAAGTAAGAAAGAGTCAAAAGAAAAGCTTCACTGGTCTCCACCTCCAGGCTCTACGGGCGTGACCTCTGTATCCCCCGATTGGTTGTTGACCATCCCATCAGTTATTAGGGTCCTCGAGGACGTATTCCTCTAGCTGGTCATCCTCTGGAGGAGGCTCTTGTCCCTTTTCCTTCTCAGCCTTATCATCAGCATGGGCCATGGAAGCAAGGAATGTCCTAATATTCAATCGGGAGGTCGGAGAGGTCCGTCCCCAGATTCCTTAGTGCAAGCTGTAGAAGGCCTGAATTGCCCAGTTAATAGCCTTTCTCTCGAGTTCAAGGTTTTGCCAGCTTCATCTGATTAGTTAATGAAGCGACCCACCTTTGGGAAAGCTCGAGGTTCATTTCCAGTGCTTTCTTCTGCTTCTCAGAATTTTCCCACAGTCGAGCTCTCTCTTCTTCAACCTTCATTGCTGGCTCAAAGTTTACCTTTAGCTCCTGCTCTTTCTTGCCACACTCTTTAGTGAGTCTAACCACTCTCCTTTGGAGCTCTTTGTTCTCCTCACCTGTCTTCTCGAGCTCAGCCTTCTGGAATTCCACCGTGCGAAGGGTAAAGTTTCTCTACGCACTGATTCGCCTGACTCGATACGCTTTTGAATCGAGCTATTTCACTTAGCATTCTCAGAGTCTATTGGGCCATATGCAAGGCGAGCAGAGACCGCATGAGAAAAGAAACAAGAGTTAACCTCCATTTTCCTAAAAACCATAAAAAGGGTAAGAAAATCAATTGATATTGAGAAGTCCTTGACAAAAACGAGTTGCTTTATTTGGCTTTGCAGCTGAAGCGTTGTAGCCATCAGGTCTGCAGGTTAGGGAAGCCATGAACTCCTCAAAGGCTATAGCCAGTTGGCCACTCCAGCAGGGTATATACACCATCAGGTGCAGATGTTCGGGAGTTGCCCCATGGAGTCTAGCACAGGCGTGTCTGTCCTTGGAGGAACTGGCATCTCGTCGACCCATTGTTTGCCTGCTCTCCTTTGGGCAACTGCAGGCTTCCCCTATCCTCTGTGCGAGCTCTCGAGGATCACCGAAATGCTAAAGGCACATGCCTAGGGGCACCCTCGAGTGGAATGCCTAGTAAGGCTGCATCCCTAAGCCCTCTAGCTCGAACTACGATTCTTAGCCTGTAGCTGCTTCCATTTTCTTAGTTTTTTAGCCCATGGTTTTCTACTTAAGGGCACGAGCAGTAGCAGGTCGAGAAGCTTCCCCATGTCGCTTTGATGGTGTTTCACGCACCAGTCTATATCCCTCTTACGGGGACATCACTAGGGATTGTCTTGGTTGGCTTAGTTGGGGCGACTTGGGGAAATACGAACCCCCTGGTCCTCATCATTGGCCTTGGAACTTTGGGTGGCATGGTTGCTGCATGAAAGTATGTTAGCAAAAAGATCACTAAAGGCAAAAGAAAGAGGTTCTAAGTGTGAGGATACTTACGGATTAAGGGTTCCAAAGATGTTTTCGGATTAAAAAAACTGTATTTTCTCAAGTTGGCAATAGTCACGAGCAGTCTCGCATCACGACTTTGCTCGAGTAGATTACCGAATGCCACAATTCGATTGAAATCAGTCAGAGCGTCAATATGGTTGTCTTATTTCCTGCAAAGAGACGGAAAAGTTCATTAGAAACAAAAAATAAAGGAAAAGGAACAATTTGCAAATTGAAAGAAAGAAAAACCTACTTGCTCCCTAAACTGGCAGACGCCATCATACGCAAAAAAGAAAAATTTGGTTTCATAAGCCCCACGTTACTAGGGTAACCAAATATTCCTCCCTTGATCATAGATCGCTTCGATAGGTAAAAAAAATCTTTATCCTTGCTCTTCTTCAGATAGTAAAAGCATGCAAGCTCCAACGCTGTTAGCTTGCCAAGGCCATTTTTGCCACATGCGATATACATAGCGATAGCTATCATATACGCATTGGGCGTCAGTTGCAATGGCGCGACCTCGAAGTGGTCAAGGATCGACCTAATGAAGGGGTGAAAAGGTATCAACACCCCACATTTAAAGATGCCTTCGAGATCGTGACCATTCCTTCTAGGGGATTCCCAGCTATATATGTCCTGTGCTGGTAGACATCCACGCTAAGTGCATAGTGGTCCACCTACTTCGTATCTCATCCCAGGTGGCCATTGACAAGGTCTCTTGCATGGGACCCAGTTGAGGCGTCCGACGCCTTGTGAGCTCGTCCCCTCGGTTGCTCTGGTCGCTGAGGCATCCATAGATCCTAAAGTCTGAAAAGGAGGCAACACGCAGAGATAACTGAGCCTCCGTACAGTGTTTCGTACGATGACATGAAAGAGCAAAAGAAACCCTAATGTGCCTTCCTGAAACCCTAGAAAATCCCTAAAAACCCTTGGGAATGAACCCCCAAGGATTTGTGCCCTAAGTTCTCACTCTTTATGAAAGAAAAATCCCTCTTCTCACCATTGTCGAAAATACGCACCGTAAAAGCTTACCATACAGTTCATACCCACCATTATTGCAAAAGTCAAGCAAATCAGCAAAATAATAAAAGAAAACGAAGGAGAAATCCTCCTTATCTCTTGGTTGCGGGGAATGAACTTCCTGTTGTAAGAGTTTGTGCATCAACTAGAAGAAAGGAGGACTGACTTCATGAGAGTTTTGCTTTTTCTTTGAAAATATGAGTTATGTGACAACTTGAAGCGAGCCTGGGGTTTTATAGGGGGGAAACGATGATTGGCTTCCCTAGGCAAGCGACGCTTGGGCGGTATACGTTTCTCACCATTGATTGTGACCACGTGTCGTTAATCCGTGAGAAGTAACCGCCATGCTTTGTGAGTGCCAATTGACGCTTCCATCCATTGGAGCAACCAAGCGTCAGCGCGATTATCTTTACCATATTAAATGCGCCCTCATCCGCATTTAATGCTATGAAGGAGAATGTCATTTCAGCATGACTTGCATTTAATGCGCATGACTAGCACTTATTGCGCAATGAACACGTCTGTTAGAATAAAGATTATTTTATTGACCAGACTAGCTTTCAAGCGCAACTGATAACATTTGAAGAGGTCGTTCGAGTAAAACACTCTTTGCCATGTACCGGTTTCAAGATGATGTGATTCCTTGCTTTTGGTAAAAATGTGCTAAGTATTATCAGGTCGCGAGCTGCGGATGAGATTAAAAGCATGTCGGTATGGCACTAAGTAGGGTTTGACCCAGGTCGTTGAACGTGGGCAAGGCCACCTCAGGTCGCTTGTACCATTCTTAAAGGTATATGCTGCGATCTCCTTATAGCTTGATCAGCTCGACCAAACATCATTCGAGACAAGTCAAGTCTTGGCATAATCATGAAGTTCTCAAGGTTTAATCCATAAACCTTAAAAACTGGGGGTCTTCTATTATTCCTAAAAAGTCAGGGTTGACATTGACTCTCGTCAACAAGAGCCAATCAGAATTCAGGGAGGATTTATGTCATCTAGACGTTGCCACATCGCACAATGATAAGAGGTATGGTTCTCGTCAGTGCAGTAGGTGAATGCCAGGCTTGCGAGTGGCTAGGAATCATCCACCTACCCAATCCCTATGCAATTTAAGGATATCTCTCGTGGAGACAACCAATGAGAACCGGGTTAGGAATTGTACCCCACTTGTCGGATTGCAGGCTTATGATTATTACCTTGAATCCTCCCAGTATAAATAGAGGGTTCCTTTCTCATTTACAGGATTGGCTTATCTTAGTCTAAACAGCATACTCTCTCTCTCTCTCTCTCTCTCTCTCTCTCTCTATATATATATATATATATATATATATATATATATATATTCTCTCTAGATTGTAACTCAGCCCGCTATCTGCAACCTGATTGTAACCATCTGTTAATACAACTACAGTAGACGTAGGAATCGCTTTTGAGTAACCAAACCACTTTAAAATCATCTTTTATTTACTCTCTTGCTATACATTTCCATATCACGTGTAACTTCTAAGTCCGCTTAGCATTTTGCACATGTGAGTCGTTGGTGTTAAAATCAAGCATTAACACATTTAATTTTCTTTTATACATCCTACAGGTTGGTGATGTTGATAATGACCATAAATGTTGGCAAAGGCCTAAATGCATAACCGACAAGAAACCACTCTCTCAGTCAACATAACTTCTCCTGGATTAGATGTTGCTGCTGAAACTGTAGCAGCATTGGCTGTAGCATCAGGATTTGCTACCATCAACCTGTACATTCTCAGCATACAGTGCTATCCCTGTGTTTTCCTTTAGATAGAAAGATGATGAGCTGAGATGACAGGACTTCTCACCTATGAATCAAATGATAATGATGCTTCCAGCTACTGATGTGCATGTAATTTAAGTTCCTCCTTTTTCTCCACATGAGAGGTTTCTACGGTATTGTAATTGTGAGCAGTGTTTTATACATTGTAGTTTAGGTTAAAAAATTTGAAAGAAATGAAGATATCCTTGGGCGGTGTGGCTATGAAATTTAGATTGGATGTTTTGGTGGCAGTGGAGAATTGTAGCTTTGAGGTTCTTATAGAATTCCTCAATTTTATCAGCAATTGCAAATTATGTTATATTTTTAGTGATGATGATTGAAAGTTTTTTGTTCGGCTTTTAGGCATGTCGAGTAACTATTGAAGGAGGGATTGGTTGATTGGTGCTTGGTATTCTTTTGATTGTTTGTTCAATTGTTGAGTGATAGAATTGGTGTGTGAGGGATGAGCTACTCAATAGGAGAATTACATAAAGAAGACCGTTGTCTTGGAATGTCCTTAATAACTGAGTAATACTACACCGACAACTCCTCTCACAACTTTGACGTGACAGTGTACAATTGGTTAGTTTGTAATTAATTAGTGGGACTCATGTGGGACCCGTTGCGAATTGATCAATTGCTTTAAAGTTAAGATTTTCAGCAATGAATCACTGTATCCCCAAACATGGGCATTTGTGTTGGTTGTGCTTGTGTGTGTAATCACTTAAATGAACTACCTAAACAAGGTAATAATTTCTTGAAGCATTTCTTAGTCATTTGAAATTTAAACTGATATCATTAAATCTTTTATCATTGTTCTCTTGAAACTAGTAATTTGTCAATTCTGTGGTGATTTTAGTAGTGGAGCTAAAGGATAATATGATTGATCGTCATTAAGAATGGATGTGGACGTGGATGTTTCATGCTACATGAACTCTTTTTATCCCCAATACAAACTGTGATGTGGCCTTCCAAGTGAGTTGCCGTGATAGCAGTGGCTGAAAACACCAACATTTCATGAAAACTTTAGAAGTTTATGCTATTTCAATTGATAATGACTACTGTTTGGTAAGCTTATTTAGTAAGCTGGATTTTACATCAAAATGCCATGTACTAGAGAATACATTTTCTCATTGCATTGGGAATGTCTGACAACATCCTAACTTTTGTGATATATGTGAATCTATAGATGCTTGGCATGCATACAAATAATGAACTCAAGTTACCCACTAACATCTGGTGGTGATGGTCTCTATTGACTTCCCAAGGGCTTTAGTTTATTTAGACTGCATGGATTATCTTATGTATTGCGTCTTTGTGTTTGTGTATCTAGCCTCAAATTTTTACCTGGATTTGATAAATTTGTTCCGCATATTTTACCAAGCTGCTCATTTTTTTTTAATTAGATACAGTATGACTTTGTCTAGTACTTTTGATTTTAGATAACCTCTTTGACTTTGCCATCTGGTTTTATGATCATGCTAATTATCTTATGAGTACATTGTATTCTGTCTTATCCACCAATGGCTTTTATCTTTTTTTCGGCTTTTATTTTACTTGTACCATTGCAACAGATTGAACTTTGGTACTCAGCTTGTGAGAGGGCAAAAGAACTTAGAAGTTCAACGGCTTTGATTGATTTTTGTGCTGTATTTATTGAGTGGTTTTCTGCTGGAATTATATCCGAAATTGTCTTTTAATTTGCAGGCTCTTGATACATTCAACACAGTGATTGTATCACCTATATACTATGTGATGTTTACATCACTGTAGATGCAAAAAATCTACCTTCATGAAAATAGGGTGTGATCCCGTGAGGTTGAGGTCACTGACAATCCATTAGACCTGCACACATGAAAGGGCAAGCGTGAAGCTTCCGAAAACACCAAGGTGGTGTTTGCCGTAGGCACTGACGCTCAAGTCGCAAGGTGAAAGAGATTTAATAAGAATTAAGGAGAAGAAGAATTACCAGGAGTCTTGTCGGAGGCTAGGACTACGGCGGAGGCGTCAAGTTCTTGGAAGCAAGAACTTAGGAGCAAATAGATGGTTTTGAGTAGTGTAGATTGACTGTGGGAGATTGCCTCTTAATGAGAGGGTAAGCCTCTGTTTTTATAGTAAACCCAAGGGGTTGGAGTCCTAGTAGGACACTGAGTCCTCTTTTTTGGGAGATAATCCCTATCAAGAAAGAAATATGATTTCTTCACCTTATTAGATTAAGTTTAATAGTTTAAATAAGATTTGAAATCTTAGTAGGACATTAAGTCCTATTGTGGGAGATAATCCCTATCATAAAAAAGATAAGATTTCTTGAACTTATCATATTAAGTTTAATAGTTTGAGTAAGATTTGGAATCTTAGTAGAAGAGGAAATAGAATGGGATTCGATTTCCTATTTATAGATCACAGAGCTAATGGGCTGAAACCCAGTTTAGCTTAACTTATAGGATAGCCCAACTCATAGAGTGGGTAGGTCGCAAGGTGATTTTAAGCGTAAGCCCAATCGGGATTGGGTTGAGGCTTTGGGTCGTGACATGTTTATTTCGTTATTGGGCCTCGTTAAGCCCAAGATGATTTTTGGCCCTAACAAGTAGTTCCCACACTCTAAGTTAAAGAGTATTTAGCTTAGAGAGTAGATTAAATCGAATGAGTGCAGACTGAGTGGATTAGTGATAACAGCTCGTTAGGTTAGATGGATCATTGTGTGGATTGGGTCGATGACTTGTCGACTTGAGGTGCAAGAACCCTTCAACTAGTCTGGCTGACTGAATGTGTAGCTTTATGGATCGAGCAGGGACAATCGAAGGTGTAAATCTGTGGATTGAGCAGGGTCGATCCGAAGGTGTAAATCTGTGGATCGAGCAGGGCCGATCCGAAAGTGTACGTACATTTATCAGCGATCCGATTTGAAGGCGTGTCCAGACGCTTATCGGGCGTGGCCGATTTGAAGGATGTCCGTCGCGACGCAAGCCGCAGTTGAAGGTGTCATACGCTTATCGGGCGGCCGATTTGAAGGTGTCCGTGACGCTTATCGGGCAGCCTGATTTGAAGGTGTCAGACGCTTATCGGCAGCCGATTTGAAGATGTCCATACGTTTATCGGGCAGGCCGATTTGAAGGTGTATGCCAAGTAGAGCTTGTATGGAGCTTGCAGTCAAGTCTGCGTGACCGACTTGTAGTTGAAACCTTGATTGAAGCTGGAGCAATGACTTGCATGGCATGCATGTTTTAAGCAAAGAGCCAAATGGGGAGCTAATATGCGTGGTGTTCATGTGTTATAGACCGAATGAAGAGTGAGCTAAATGGAAATGTAAAATGCATGGGCTGCATGTGTTCAAGTAATAAGTCAAATGTAGAAAAAATAAACCAAACTTAGTGTAAGTTAAGAGGTGAAGTAATACGCATGGCAGCATGGCATGCACGTGTAATAAACAAAATAAAAATTAAGCCAAATGGAGAAAGAAAAAGACAAATGGGGTGAATGCTTCTACTATGTGATTGGCAAAAGCGGAGCAAAATGAAGTTTTACGTAAAACGTACCAGGAAAAAATGGTGCGCATGCCAAATGTGCCAAGTTGGTGTCGAATGGAGGATCATTTAAGGGAAAGATGCGTTTGTGCATGCCCCGGCAGGTGCTACTTTGCTCGCTGATGCAATTGTCGTTGCTGTTGCATTGGCTTCTGCATTATTTGACTCTGCCTCTGGTGTTGCTACATTTGTCGTTTGGGTTGTGGGGACTGCAGCATTTGTTAGTGCTCTTGTTTCATATGCTGGTGTTCTATCGTATTTGAATTTGACTGGAGGGGATTAATATTTGACGGCAGCATATTAACTCCACTTTGTGATGACAAAGTATTCATGTTTGCTTGTTGAGAAGTACCCACATAAATTTGTTGTAGAGATCCAACAGAAACCTTAATTGATGTTGTAGCTGTTGCAACTATGACTATTTCCCTTGACTCGGGAATGAAGGTGCACTTTACTGGCTTTGTTTCTGCAATGGAACCTTGGATTGTTGTAGCATATGGACAGAGTCTTGATTAGTTTGCATGCTTGAGTTTCCAGACTGATTTCCAAGTACCTGTTGTGACTGTAATCGTGGAATATTATTTTGTGGGCCCAAATTGTTGATGATGCATACTTGAGAGATTTTGCTAAGCCAACATCTGCTGCTGCTGATGTTGTTGTTGCTCAATCTATTGGTTCATCCTCGAAGATGCGGCCTTTGAAGGTGTCTTTTGTGATGTCCATTCGGCAAGCGAAAAGATTTTCAAATAAAACTTTGATCTATTCGGGCTCTTTTTCACCAAAGGAGTATCAAAGCATGTGAGCAAAACACATGAAACATGGATTCCTTGTGCGGGAGGCGGCAAAAGCTTATTTTTTCAAAGTCTCACCATTGTTCGACACATGGCCCTTTTTTTTTTTTTTTTAAAATAATGTGCACTAAAAGACAATAAAACATGTTTTGGCATCCATTCAATTGAAACTCTAACACATTATCTTCCCTTCATCTCTTTTTTCTTTGAAAGAGAAGCGCTTTTTTTTTAACCCGAGGGATAGGTGATTTTTCCAGCAATTTCACGGTAATTCTCTTGATTCTCTTCTTCCTCTGTTCTTTTTGTGTGCTGAACACTTTCTAGACTGTTTTTGGAAGACACTGAGCAGTTTTGGTGATTTTCGAATGAGAAAAGTATGGGCTTCTCAAGCATACGGGTTTTGATTTTCTGAAGGCAATTTTGACATTCTCTGACTGGTTTTCCTTTTTTTTGGTCTGCTGGCGGAGTCTAGGTAGAAGACGGGATGAGAAATTTTTGAAGGATCTCTAGTGCTTGGAAGTGTTTGGTTTTCTGTTTGTGCTTGGGATTTGTATTTTGGAGGAAATTTTGAAAAGTGACAAGTTGTGTTGGTGAAATATGGGTTGGTTTGTGCGCTTCTGAAGAAGAAAATGGACAGGCTTTGAATTTCTTTTTTTGTTTTTCTTTCTGGTGTTTGGAAAGAAGCAAAAATTGTTTCTGTAAGGGGAGTTCAAGATATGCGATACCTTCATTCGGCTCCATGGGTTTAGAATATATTGCAAAGTCGAATGAAGCTACACAAGGGTTTTGGGATTTTGGCTCGAAAGTCAGTTCTGGAATGTTTTTAAACATTCTAAAACATGCCCAAGACATACAAGGATACTTAAAACATGATATACCTTCCAAATAAGCAATTAAGCATGCATTCATGCACATAAAGTCCCAAAACGTGATCAATGTTTAAAGCGGTGCATGAACAAATAATGAACATGGGAGATGCGTCTTAATGCTTCAAAACATTATGCTTCCTACTGAACAAATATAATATGATATGATATGTGAATGATTCCTAGTTACTTCCAATGAATTTAAAATGGAGAAAAGTAAATAAAACTTTCTTATCATGATTTAACTTTCTGATTAAAGATGTCAGCCAAAGGAGTTTTGTGCCTCCTCTCATGTTGCAAGTCGTCGTTGGCAGATAATTGTCAGGTCCCCACGGTGGGCGCCAAACTGTAGATGCAAAAAATCTACCGTCATGAAAATAGGGTGTGATCCCGTGAGGTTGAGGTCATTGACAATCCATTAGACCTGCACACATGAAAGGGCAAGCGTGAAGCTTCCGGAAAAACACCAAGGTGGTGTTTGCCGTAGGCACTCCGACGCTCAAGTCAGCAAGGCTGAAAGAGATTTAATAAGAATTAAGGAGAAGAAGAATTACCAGGAGTCTTGTCGGAGGCTAGGACTACGGCGGAGGCGTTGGGTTCTTGGAAGCAAGAACTTAGGAGCAAATAGATGGTTTTGAGTAGTGTAGATTGACTGTGGGAGATTGCCTCTTAATGAGAGGGTAAACCTCTATTTTTATAGTAAACCCAAGGGGTTGGAGTCCTAGTAGGACACTGAGTCCTCTTTTTTGGGAGATAATCCCTATCAAGAAAGAAATATGATTTCTTCACCTTATTAGATTAAGTTTAATAGTTTAAATAAGATTTGAAATCTTAGTAGGACATTAAGTCCTATTGTGGGAGATAATCCCTATCATAAAAAAGATAAGATTTCTTGAACTTATCATATTAAGTTTAATAGTTTGAGTAAGATTTGGAATCTTAGTAGAAGAGGAAATAGAATGGGATTCTAATTTCCTATTTATAGATTGTTGCAGGCTAATGGGCTGAAACCCAGTTTAGCTTAACTTATAGGGTAGCCCAGCTCATAGAATGGGTAGGTCGCAAGGTGATTTTAAGCGTAAGCCCAATGGGGGATTGGGTTGAGGCTTTGGGTCGTGACATGTTTATTTCATTATTGGGCCTCGTCAAGTCCCAAGACGATTTTTGGCCCTAACAATCACTAACCATTTTGGGAAGTGTAATCATGTTTAAGGTAAATTATTTGTCAGAATTATTTATTTATTTTTATATTTTAGCTAGATAAGTTTTAATAAGATATTACGTCAAAATAAGATGTTGGTGAATCTTAAAGCAAGACAGTGTGCATATATTCCTTTGAATTTTTTGTTACTTTACTGCAATGGGATGACAATTTGGATAGAGGGAAACAGTAGATTCATCTTTTACTTGCAAAAGTAAACCAGACAAATTGGGTGGAGCTCGGCCTGGTTTTACTAGTTAAAAAAAGAAAAAGAAAAAAAATGGGAAAACCAACCTTATTTTAGAATTTAATAATGTGTACAAATTATTTAACGACCTAGCCTCTTTTCAATATTTCTCATAACTCTAACTCTCTTCAGAAATTCAAAATTACAAATGATTTATTATCAGTATTCTTCAATTATATTTTTGGGGTCTTAATGATTTTTCTTCTCAAAAACACTGTAAACATTTTCGACTTGCCATATAGCACCCCTTTCAACTCTAAAATCTCTCAATCTCAAGTAGCTAGTTATACTCTTTCAATTTTCATATTTCTTCTTCTTCTTCTTCTTCTTCTTCTTCTTCTTCTTTTTTTAATTAGATTTATCTTTGGTGGTTACTAAAAAATTTTTTATTAAATGATTTAGTTTTTATGATATTTTTACAAGCATGCTTGGAAGTAAATTTATGAATTGTCAATTTTAAAATGCTAATTATCATGTTGATATCTTTTGACTGACTGTTCTTCTATAATATATCACAGAATTTAAGTTGTCTTTTCATGCTACTCTAGTAGTTCAAAAGAATGACATTGTGTTTAAAGGCTTGAATTTTGTTGAGATTCTTGACCTGAGTGTCACATTATTAATGTTAATACAAATGACTTGATTTAAATATGAAAATTTTGAATGGAGGCATTGATTTTGATGCAAGTACAATGGAGCTTTTACTTTAAATTTTGGTAAAAGAACTCCTCAGAAAGTTGACCGTAGCATGCACAGTTTGATTGTGAATAATGAATTTGATATATTTAATTATAGCAAAAGGTGCGACGTGTGGTTAGTAAGATCTGAGATGTTGTACGGCATAGCGACTCAGCAAATTGTGAAGTTGGAGAAGTAGTAAATAATTAACCTACATGAGTGGTGAAAAATGTATATTTAGGATTGTTTGACCGATTGATGTGCAATTATGATTTTATTCTTATCACAAAAAGAAAGAGATGTCAAAAATATGTTAAAAAAAATCTACGTTGTTTGGCAGTTTTTAGATACAGATCTTGAATGTGTTCTCAAAAACTAGTTCCAATTTTACAAACAATGAGAAGTTCTTTTTCTGTTTTCTATGAGGTTATATCCAAATTATATTCCTATAATGTTTTTAGCTTTTGAAGATGATTTCAGATTTTAAACCCATTGACTTCTTTTGATTTTGGTTCAAATATGGTTGTAAATTTGTTTGAAATATTATTAATAAACTCATATGCCGATGATTTTCTGTTGTATTTTTGTGAAGTACTAATAATAATTTTTTAACATGCTGAAGAAAACTGTAGTGAAACATCTAAGTATGCTTTACTATTGACGAAGTAAAACATCCAAGTGGGCTAGTTTAGTGCAATTTGATTGATTTCAAAATATACGTGAAACTTCCCATACGTGTATTGGTTAGATTAGTTTTTGAAAGCCTTTTTGTATATTTCTCTATTTTGTAAAGAGTTACACGAATTTCTCCTATAGAGGAGAATACATAAAATCAGGAAAATAACCAAAGGATAAAAACAGGAAACTGACTAAAAAATAGCTATCTAGCTGTACTAGCTAATTCCTAATTTACACCATTGACTTATTCTCATTTACAGCTAATAATTCTCTATAATTACAAATATTTCTTTCCTTTTCTACACTCCCCTCAAGCTGGTTTGAAGATATCCTTCCATGGCCAGCTTGCCAATTAGCTCGTTGAATTTCCCAGTAGGAAGCCCCTTAGGAAGCACACCTGCAACTTGCTGAGTGGTGGGAATATAAGGCATACAGATCAATCCTTTCTCTAGTTTTTCCTTGATGAAGTGTTTGTCGACCTCCACATGCTTTGTTCTATCATGAAGCACTGGATTATGAGCAATTGAAATGGCAACTTTATTGTCACAATTAGAGGTGAAAAAAATGGGCGAGTTAGGCGGGTCAACCCTAACCGGCCCGTAATAAAGAGGGTTGAGCCCGGCCCGCCTTAATGGCTGGCTGGGTTGAGCCCAACCTGCCAACAACCCCGGGCGGGCCGGGTTGCAAAATGGCAACCCGCTGGCCCGCGGGTTGCTATTTTGTCCTCTCTGCAGGAAGACCGCAACCCGGCGGGTTGGCCAAAAAAAAATTTAAAAAAAATGCAAATTTTTTTTAGTTTTTTAAATTACACTTTTACCCTTGAAATATAGCCGTTTTATAGCCGTTGGAGGGGTCTTTTTCGTCATTTTCTTTCCCCTTTTTTTTCTATAAATTGGCCCTAAACTCTCATATTTTTCTCACAACTCAAATTCTCTCATTCTCTCATATTCTCTAATCTCTATTCTCTCAATTATTCATTTATTCTCTTAATCTTTTTTTTAATTGTTATCCATTTGCTATTATTTTAATTTTTATTAGTTTTTGCAATTTTCAATTCATATTTCCAATTTTCCAAATTCCAATTTCCATATTCCAATTTTCTTTCTTTAATTTTTATTTCTTCTACATCAATTTTTTTTCAACTACAATGGATAGATATTTCTCTCCCCTCAATTTCAATGATGAAAAAAACTACTATCCTAGTCCTAGTCCCATGATTTTACTATGAATGCAGGGAGATTTAAATAGTTCCTCCGCTTGTCCCAATCCCGATCTCGAATCCGATACACCTCAAAATATGCCGTCGATTCCAACAGCTCCCGGTGGTTCTAGAAGTCATCCTCGTCCAACTTCATCTCAAGCTGAGGCGGGATCATCAACTACCATCGAAAGCGAAGACAGACACACATCAGATGTTTGGGCGCATTTCAACAAGTTTTACGAGACATAAAATGACGTTCAAGTCAAGAAAGCAAGATGCAAATATTGTGCAAATGTTTATAAAGTGATTCGGTAATGGTACTAGTACTTTAAAAAGGCATTCTAATAAACATATTAATCAACATGGAAATAGAGAAAGCAATCAAACTCAAATAACTAATATGGGAGTACTATTTGGCGTTATAATTGATGTATATAGAAACAGTTAGCTTTATATATTCTTGCAATGATCAACCTATTAATATGGTGAAGATAAATATTTTGAAAGATTTGTTCAAAATTCATTTTTTCCAGGATTTAAAAGTTATTCTAAAACCGCAACTAGAAATGATTTAATAAAATTGTTTAAAAAAATGAAATTAGAATTAAAAAATAAATTTCATACTTGTCATATTAGTGTGGCTCTAGCGCAATTTTGGAGTGGTAGAGCTAAACAAGATTATATTTGTGTTACTAGTTCATTATTTTGATAATGAATTTAAATTAAATAAATCTTTATTAGGATTTAGATTAATGGATGTGGATCATAGTGGTTTAGAAATCTATAATAAAATTGTTGAAGTTTTAGAAGATTATGATATTATTGATAAAGTAATAAGTTTAACTTTAGATAATGCAAGTTCTAATAGTAAAGCTATAGATTTTTTTCAAACTAATTATCCTTTATATAACAATTTGAAGTTTTTTCATCAACGTTGTGCATGTCATGTTATAATTTAATTGTGAAAAGTGGTATGAAAACAATTAAAAAAAAATATTGATAGAATTAGGGAATCTTTAGCTTGGATTCTTGGTAGTAATAAAAGAAATCTTGAATTTCAAGAAGTTTGTATAAAATCAAATATGTCTCCTAGAACTTTTGTATTAGATATGCATGTTAGATGGAATAGTACTTATTTAATGCTTGATTCATGTTTACCTTATGCTAATATAATTAGTTATTTTGTAGCAAATAATAGAGGTCCTCATTATTTGGTTGAAAATGATTGGAAAATAGCTAAAGTATTTTATTCTTTTCTCAAATGTTTTTACCAATCCACTTTACAACTTTCTCGGTGTGTATTATCCTACTAATTCCATTGGTAATACATACAATTATAAAAATTTCGAGTTATTTACAAAAAAACAGAGACAATGAAATTTTAAATGCACCAATAAAGGCAATGGAAATTTTTTTTGAAATATTGGGAACCCATTCCTTTTCTTTATTGTTTAGGTGCTATATTTGATCCTAGAATTAAATTAGCACGTTTAGAAAAATGGTTTTGACAATTTAAGTGAAAATTTACAAACCGAATCATTTGTCAATCAATTAGGAGAGGTAAAAAATAGTCTTTTCGAAGTATATTTCCAATATGAAAACAGGTATGGGAACCCGCAGTTGCAAAGAAGCGAAATATCCAGAGAAGTTGTAGCGAAGAAACAACAAATGAAGACTTATACTCTTGGAATGCACTGAATAGGCCGAAGAGGACCCGAATCTGAAGCACAGCCGCAGCCTCCTCCTTCTTAAGCACCACCACCACCACCACCAACAACAACAACAACAACAACTAATATACCGCCCTCCATGGAGTCGCAGAGTAATGAACTTCAACAATATTTGGCAACCCCCGAAATGTTTTCAACAGTCACTTTGATATCTTAGAGTATTGGAGAGCCGAAAATGTATTTTTTCGGTATTATCAAGACTTGCCTTGGATGTTTTCACTGTTCTGTCTCAACCCGTCTCATCCGAACAAACATTTAGTGCAAGTGGGAGGGATTTTAAATGAAAGGAGGACTAAACTTGCTCCAAAAATGATTGAAGTCCTCACATGTCTTCGAGATTGGGAATGATCGCGCCATCAAGATCAATACGAGGTTATCGACAATACTTTAGTAGAATCGTTTCAATTTTGTAATATAGATGATACGATGAGGGAGGTCCTAGTGAACCACCCCCAAATTAGTTGTTTTGTAAAATGTAATTTGTAAATTAATTGTCAATTATTGCACTCTTTTTTCTTTACCAAGTTTTTTCTCCCATTGGGTTTTTTCTTGGTGAGGTTTTTAACGAGGCAATAATTGTTGTAATTTCTTATTTTATTTTTTTGATAAATGAATAATTTTTTCTTATATTATAATTTTATTGTATCAAAATTGAATTAATATTTGAAATGTTAACAAACAAAAAAATTGAATTGAATTATTGATATTTGAAAAGTTAATTAAAAACAATTATATTTATAATTATTTATTTGAAAAGTTAAATAAAAAAAACAAAAAAAAGGAAAAATCGGGCTAACTCGACTCCTACCCGCCACGTAACCCGGCGGATTAGGGAGTGGGCGAGCCGGGCGGCCATTTTGAAGAAAATGGCGGGCCTAACCCGGCCTGCCTTTGTTGGCGGGCGGGTTAGGCCCGGCCTGACAAACAAAGTAACCCGCCGCGAGTCGGGCCGGGCGGGTTACTTTTCCACCTTTAGTCACAATACACTTTCATGGGTAGTGGATTTGAAACTTTCAATTCTTCTAAGAGTCTCTTAATCCACAACACCTCACAAATCCCATGAGCAACTGATCTAAACTCAACTTCTTCGCTGCTTCTTGCCACCACATTCTGCTTCTTACTTCGCCATGTAACAAGATTGCCACCAACAAACGTGCAATAGCTAGAAGTTTATCGTCTATCAACAACACTTCCAGCCCAATACGCATCAGTATAGGCTTCAACTTGCAAGTGCCCACGATTCTTGAATAACAAACCTCTTCCAAGAGTCCCTTTCAAATATCTGAGAATTCTATAGACTGAATTGAAGTGTTCTCGTCCAAGCGAATGCATAAACTGACTAACCATGCTAACTGCAAATGCTATATCCGGACGAGTATGCGACAAGTAAATTAGTTTTCCAACAAGTCTCTGGTATTGTTCTCTGTCCAAGACTTCTTCAAGTTAGGAGGCTGTAATTTGAGGTTAAGCTCAATAGGTGTTTCCATTGGTTTACACCTCTAGCAAGCCTGTTTCATTAAGCAAATCAAGGAAATATTTATGTTGATTCACAAGTATACCTTCTTTGGATCTAGCAAACTCCATCCCAAGAAAGTATTTCAATGTCCCTAAATCCTTGATCTCGAAGTCGGCTGCAAGTCTCTTCTTCAGTCTTTCTAGTTCTTCATTGTCATCACCTGTCATGACTATATCATCCACATAAACAATTAGTATAGCAACACTACCTTCTCTACCATGTTTATAGAACATAGTATGATCAGCTAGGCTTTGACAATAACCATAATTCTTCAACGATTTCCCAAATCTCTCAAACCAAGCTCTAGGGGACTGCTAGAGGCCATACAATGACTTCTTTAGTCTATAGACTTTCTTTGATCCCAAATTCCTTCTCAAAACCGGGTGGGAGACTCATAAAAACCTCTTCCTCAAGATCACCATTTAAAAATGCATTTTTTACATCCAATTGGTGTAATGGCCAGTTCAAATTTATAGCCAAAGATAATAGAATTCTAATAGAGTTTATCTTGGCTACTAGAGCAAAGGTCTCCTGATAATCAATCCCATAGGTTTGAGTGAACCCCTTAGCTACTAATCTTGCCTTATACTTTCTATGCTACCATTCGTTTTACACTTCACAATAAAGACCCATTTGCAACCTACAGTCTTCTTCTCCTTAGGCAAGTCAACTATCTCCCAAGTACCACTTCTCCTAAGAGCATTCATGTCTTCCATCATTGCTAATTTCCAGTTTGGATCACCAAGAGCTTCCTGAATGTTTCTTGGGACAAACAAGTGTGAGATTTTTGAGGTAAATGCCCTATGAGTGTGAGAAAGTTTGTCATAAGAAAGATATTGAGCAATGGGAATATCTAGGATTCCTAGTACGATTTCGGATTCCTTTTCTAATAGCAATGGGAATATTAAGGTCTGATGATTCTTTGCTAGCGAAAATGATGGGAACTAAAGATGAGTTAGGATTGGACATACCTGTGATATTTGCAGGTCCCAATCCCCGAGGGTTGTGATTGATCATTACCAAGAGTAACTTGCTGCCTTTGACTCTTTTGATGATGTTGTCTTTGAGTATAAACCAGAAGCTCAGTGTTAGAATCATTTTGATTTGGTTGTAGTAGTGATTCTTCCCCTGTTTTAGATACAATAATGTTTGGCATTATATTACCAGAACTCCCTTCATTGTTCTCACATTGTTCTTGACTTTGAAGGTCAGAAATGGTAGGAAGAGAGGAATGAGGTATAGTTGTCAAAATTACTTTTGGTAAAGGATTTGGAGATAAATCTGGTGACTGTCGAATCCAACAAATAATAAAATTTTCACTCTAAAAAAATACAAATTGTAACAGTCATGAGCAAGGTCGTATCCACAGAGATTGGGTAGATTTATTTTAATGAAAATTAAAGAAAAGAAAATGGAGGTTTTGAAATTTTGAAGTGAAAAAAAAAAAAAAAAAAGCAATTATAATCAACTAAAAATTAAGGAGAAATCAATATCAGGCAAATATCCAACCAAATGTATAATTTCAGAATTGGTTCTGAGAATTGATCACAGATACAAGGAAAAAATCTTCTATTCTTCACTAAATTGGTTATGGTTATTAACAAGCTCTAACAACCTATCTCTCCTTACTTTCTTGATAACCAAAACAAGCTCTTTGATTATTTCCCTTGTTAATAAACAACCCTAAACAAGTTCTTAGGATTTAATTTATTGACAATATTAATAATTAGAGAGACTACCAATTCTAACCAACAAATACACAAGCTCGATTCATTTAGACTAGATTATATATCTTCATAACATAAATAAAAAATCTCTCTATAATTAACTATGTTATTTTACCACTAATATTAGAACATTTAAACAATTACGGATTTAAAGTTCTAAATGGCAATTTTATTAATCTGATAATTGAACAACGGGCCCTTTGCATCAATCAATCAAGACAATAATTTTTAATAAATATAGAAGATATATAAATAGTGAAGAAATAAAAAGAACACTGAAAATTATTTAGATCTCACAATTCTTGAAGAACCAAAACTTCAATTATCCTTCAACTGGAAGAAAAATATTTAGCTACTTATAATTAAAAGAATGCCTAAAGAAAAGAGAAGAGGAATTTTTCTTGTGAATAATCTCTCTATTTATAATAGTTACTCCATCTAATAATAGTTACCCTATTTAGATAAGGAAGCAAATCCCACCTTAATAGGGAGTCTTGGCAAATCCTAGAGATAAGAATGGGTAACTAAATCTTTCCAACTGCCATACATATCCTTTTTTCTCCAACAAATTCGTAACCCTAGGTCAAAACCTCAGATCTAGTAAGGCGCGCCCACGCTTTATCTGCTGACTGCTTCGTGAACATTCTGGGAAAACAGGATGTGCCCACGCTTTAAGCAAAACCGCTTCTAGGAATGTATATCTTTTTGAGCTAAGATTTTTCCTCTCCAAATCTCTTGATTTTGAATTCAATTTGATTTAACTCCTCAATCTACTCCACAAAATACGAAACATAATCAAAATCCAAGATTTAAGCATTTATAACCATTAAAACATGAGGAAATATAACAAATATATAGATATTATGAATTCTTATAAAATTCCCCCACACTTAAACAATGCTTGTCCTTAAGCGTACAATAGCTCAAGTTTGTCACCTTTTCTCATCATCGTTCCTTCTTCTACCTTTACTCGTCCTTTATAATCCAAATTATCATGCCTTAAAGATATAAATCTAAAGACAAATAAGAAACAAGCAATTTCATAGAGTAAATTCTTATAAACTACACCCATGAACAATCACCTCAATGATCTTCTTGAAATCAAAATGCAATAGGATCTAACACCCTCTCATTGGATTCACTCAATATGCTCAAAGTGTTTAAGGTATCAATGAACTCTCAAGTCAAAACATAGAAGATCTTTACCATAAGCTTGCTAATATATCACATCTTTATCATCAATGGATTGAATTGAATGCAAAAAATCTAAGGGCTTAAATGGGTTGTAACGGGGCTTAGGTAAGGTGTGGTGAGAAGGAATTTTTAGGTACTTTTATCAGAGGAATTATACCAACTTCTCCACACAAAGCGCAACTCAATAACATCAAATGTTTTCTTCAATCAATTCACTTCCAAACAGTTGAAATCGCACAACTTTTCTTTCTTCCTGGCTCCCTATTTTTTTTTTTTTTTTTTTTGAAAAACCAATGCACTTGTAACTTGAATCACTTTATTCCAGCATCTTTCAATCCTTTCAAAGATAATTTGAAGCTTCATGTGAACAAGCTAGTACGATCCTTCAATTCAAGGTTCAAAAGAGGGAAATCAACAAAAGAATGGGTTGACATTGGTTATATCATGGTTAACTTCCAACAAAAGGGCCAAGGTTCAAAATTGGCTTTCTAAGGTAAAAATCAAGGTAGGCTTTTTAAGAAAGCTAAATGGCTCCACCTAGATGCCCTTATTAATTCAATGCATCCAATTCAACAATGTAGTCTCCTGACATGCATAACAAAGCAAGTTCTAGAAAAATCAACTATGTATGTAATCATTCAATCAAGAAAAATGGAGCATGCTGTAATATGAGTGCTCATTGGCTCAAAAGCGCACAAAAAGGGTCATGTGCATTAGATCCCACACATTTTTCATTCAATCAATCATCAAGAGCAATTAATCACTGTGTAGTAAATAAGAATTCAACAATTCATGCTAATCCCTTATTACGCCTCAATTTATCTCAATAATTCACAATAATCCAGATCATTTAAGACAAGCATCGACAAAATATAGAAGTTTATAAGAGAAGGATCACAAACAAGAACTAAAGTATCACTTGGATTTTTGAAAATTTTCTTGAAAAATGATGCAAAAATTGATCAAAATGGAGCTAAAAGTGAAGTTCAAAGTAATATCAAATTCATATGTCAAAGACCTTCCCCCACACTTAATCCATACATTGTCCTCAATGTATCAAAAGTAGATGCTCAAAAATATAAAAGAACAAGAGTAAGTAGAAAACTCCCCTGAAAATGTTGAGCATCAATCCAAGATATCAGTCACGTGCTTGGGGGTGAAGGTGGTGTGAATCCCATGTAAGCAAAGAAAGTTGTCATGTTTTTGTCCAAACTGGCAACTTGGTCCACGAGTTTCGCAAGCTAATAGCCAAATTGTCCTTGCGGGAAGATACGGCAGATGTGGAAGGCAAGTCTGTAGATTCTTCGACCTCGTCATCATCGTGGGCGTCAAGGAGGTTGAGTTGTGGTTGTGTCAGAACGGATCCTGGTGGATAAAAATGGAAGAAACCTTTTTTTCTTCCAATTAAACCCATCCCCTCCAAACAATATAAGTCCAAGGGCAACATCTTACAAGCAACATGAAGATCATTATTCTCAAGATCAATCAATTTTTCATGAACAGCTAAGTGGGTGATTAGTGAACCTAAAATCAAAGGACGCTTGTTTTTTAGGACACCAGCAAATTGTGAAGCTAACCAACACCCAAGATTCACTTTGATTTTGTTTTGCATGCACCACAAAAAATAAAAATCAGCTTTTGACAACACAGCAGTAGAATCTTTCCTATCCGAAAAAGTAAAGGCAAGAAACCTATGAATGTATTTCAAGATAGGATCACGGAGGTAAGTATCTTTGGATTTACTTGGGTTATAGTGATCAAGCAATGGACAGAGTGTTATACAATCTAACTGGTTCAAAGGCCTCACTAAAATCACAAGAACTGTTCAAATATTCATCAGACTTAGCATATTCTTCAGAGATAAATCCAAAGGCAATGTTGAATTCAGTGATTAAGAGCTTAAATTCTTTTCCCATTAATCTAAACTTTACTACTGTGGGCTATGAAGTGTGAAATTATCAGGCTTGTTGAACTAAAAGTAGTATAAAATTCTTTGACTAGTTCAATAAATGTCGGGCAAGTAATGAAAAAGTAAGTTTGCCACCCTATATTGTCAATGAGCTCAAACACAACAATGTGGATATCCAAAGCTTCCATTGTAGGGTGATGAATATACTTACAGGGGATTATTGACCGCCTACATATGTTTTTTTTAGTGAATGTCAAATGCCCTTTCAAATCCGATTCTGAAGGTGGAAGAATGTGCTTCCCTTTCCCAATTCTGGCTCTTTTATGCACTGGAGGGGTTCCTCGCTATTTGTTCAATTGGCTTTGAGCAATCTTTCTCTTCCTCATGGTGTGAGGAATAGAGATAGAGGTGGATCAGTGGAGTGCTGTGTGGTGGGCTTCCAAGGGACCGTTCAGCTCACGCGGAGTTGGGCGATAGGCTCGCGTGGTGGTGGTGCGAGATGGTTCGAGGTGGAGGGCTGCTGAGCTCGGGTGAAGGAGGCGGCTGAATAATTTAGAGCAAGAGAAGAGTTAGGGTAACTGAGAAGGAAATAGGAAATAAAAAAAATTATTATTAGTATTTGGTTTTTTTTTTTTGAAAAGGGAAATCAGAAAAAGGAAAAAATTCAATTTTTTTTTTTTTTTTTGACTCTTTCAACCAAGAGAACAATTGGAATAAGGCGTGGGCATGTTGTATTCAAAGATCTCGTCTGGTTTGTTGCCCAATTCCATGATTCAAGATTTTCCATAAGGCATGCCCACGGGTTATGAAAATCATCTTCTGCCAAAAAAATTGGAAAGAAAATCAAATGCACTCCGAAAAATGATAAAAAAAACTAAAAATAATCTAAAGGAAATAAAGAAAACAAGGAAAGTAAGACAAAAAGTTATGTTGCCTCCCAAAAGCGCCGTTCTTTAACGTCTTTGGCTAGACGTTGCCACCTCTTAATCGCCATAAGTCGGACATTCCAAAATAATTTGATCAACATTATACACTTGAAAACCTTCACAAAAAGGTTTCAAACGATGACCATTGACCTTAAAAGTTTTACCTGTATCCGAACTTTGTATTTCAACTGCACCATGAGGAAATACTTTAGTAATAATAAAAGGACCTACCCATCTAGAACGCAATTTACCAGGAAATAACTTCACTGAGTGATAAAGTAAAACTTTATGACCAATAGAAATTTTTTTCCTAGAAATTAGTTGATCATGAAAGGCTTTGGTCTTTTCTTTGTATATTCTTGAGCTTTCATAGCATCATTGCGGATTTCCTCCAACTCTTGCAATTGTACTTTCCTTCGTTCGCCTGATTCATCCATTCCCATGTTGCAATGCTTGACAGCCCAATATGCCTTGTGTTCTAGTTCGACTGGGAGATGACATGGTTTGCCAAATAACAAACGGTAAGGAGACATACCTATGGGGGTCTTGGAGGCTGTTCAGTAGGTCTATAGTGCATCATTAAGCCGCATACTCCAATCTTTCCTATTTGGGTTGATAGTTTTCTTGAGTATGGATTTATGGGAGAATCTAAAGCTAAACTGAAGGAAAAATCTACTATGTAATTTAATAACTAATTAATGAAAGCAAGATTAAAGCAAGAGTAATATCAAGTAAAGCAAACGGTTAGGGTTCTGACTTTATTAGGATCTTATGGATTAATTCTACACTTTTATGCTACTTTTACACTCACATGCACGGATTGTAAATCGAATTCCCTAAGTTGTAAAACATACATTCTCAGGCTATGAATTCCTACTTTTCCCTATTAATCTTCCACACCCAACAAATTGAAGATTAATAAATCCAAGTTCATTAAGCTAATGGAATCCTAGTCCTAGATTGATTTCATTATTTCTCAAATCTATCTTTAGCATTCAAAACAACAATGGTGATTACCCAAGAAGCTCAACATGATTCATTTCTCAATCTCATCATGTTCAACAAGTAAAATCAATAAAAATCAGAATAATTACACAATCTATGCAATAGAATATAAAAGAAACAATAATCAATTGATTAATCCATAGAAATCTGAATTACATCAAAACCCTAACCCAAAATGGGTTAGTTCATAACTAAATTAACACAAATAGCAAGAAAAACAGTAAACACAGCAGTCAACATAGTGAAACAAAGAAAAAAGAGTAAAGATCTCCCCTATTTGGTGAATCCACAAGGTTAATCTCCAATCTTCTCTCCAAATGTAAAAGCTACTCTAAACCAAACGAAAACCAGACGAACCACTCTAAAAATGGCAAGGTTTTTCTTATATAGTTCACCCAAAAATCTAAAACCTTTCCTAAAATAAAACAGTGTGTTTTGGAGAAAACAAAATTTAGTAGACTTCGCTGCGGTGAAGAAAGAATTTAGCCACGGTGATGAGCTAAAGGGGAATCTCGTGCCTAGCTTCTTTCGCCGAGATGAACCTTCCTGAAAAATTCTGAATTTATAGAATTGCCCTCCGCTTGCTTCCTTGTTTGAATCTTCGATCTTCGTTGCTTTCCCATGGGAACAAGCTTCATAGTGCTTCAACTCCGCTTTAGAACTTTCCGAAATTCTGAGATTCGCTTGCTTCTGGGTCTAGAAACTCCAATCCGCTCATTATTCGCTCAAAATACACGTTTTGTCCTAAAATAGAAAATATGTGAAATTAAGTAGCAATTCAGGCATATACTGTTAGGAAGCAATCCATTTATGCAGCGGAAAACAAAACTTTTAACAATACAAATCGTTCCATAGAACCAAGATCAGGGCACAAATTTACAGTTTATATCAAAATAAGAATCTGTAGAAAATTAATCTAGAGTTTAAGAAATCATACGCACGTTTGGAGGCTCCTCCAAGTTGTCTCTGAACATATTTTGCTACCAACCCAAGTGTAGGATTGAACCAACATAGTCCACACGAAGATAATCGCAAGGCACTAAAGAGGGATTTGCTAGATCCTTTTTAGCCTTAAGAAACAAGAAGAAATGAAGAGTATTTGATTTTTCAATCAAACATGAATTTTGGCATGAGAGAGAGGAAAAAGTGGCTGTGTGTTTTCTCTTTTTCAATCAATTGAAATAATGAAAATCTCTTACCTTTTACAATTAAAACTTTTCTTTTGTAGTAATATTTTAATTGCCCTATTCCCATATGGAATAAGGCTTGGGCTCCAACCCAAACACCCCTTGTTTCCAAACACTCCCTAATTAGATATTTATTTTATTTCATCATTATCTCTATTAAAATCAATTAATATATATATTAACATTTAACAATAATAATAATTTATTTAAATATATGCGAACACATATTTAAATGTAATTTCACTTATTTAATTTTTCTAACAAATTAAATAAAGGCTACGACCTCAGCAAATTTAATTGCACTGTGAAATTACCAAAATACCCTTTAGTCTAAAAAGATGAAAATGCCCTTCTAACTTTCTCGCTCTTAAATTATCTTCTATGTGTGTGACCCATAGGCTCCTCATCATATTGGCAGTGTATAGTATCGCGATTAGCACCAATTAATCGTCTCATTAAACACAGACCAAGATTGGCCCCTAGCAAGTAGGGGTGGGCGGTTTACTGCATTTCCCGCATTTCTTTCGAGGGAGGTAGCGGAAGTAATTGAAACCAAGCACGATGCACGAGTTCCCAAAAAAAGGAACCGGAACCTAAAATGCAGGTTCTGGTTCCTTCTCCGAGTACCTTGTAAAAAATAATTACCGCCTTATTAGTTTAAAAAATGACAAAAATACCTTAAAAGTTTACAAATGCACCCTTAACAAATTTTGATTACTCAATCATTTGTGTCCAATGTAACTCATAACCTGTAAATTTAATATTATAAATTAATAATATTTATAATGTAATATATTAATGTTGTAATTAATTAAGTAATTATTAAATTATAATGTAATGTTATAAATAATTAAGTGATCATACTATAATGTAATGTTATAAATACTTATAATTGTTTAAGTAGTTATTTAACAATAAGTGTAATGTTATAATTCAATTAAATTTCTAATAATTTAATTAAATCCTTATGTTTAATGTTTATAATATAATGTTATAATTAATTAAATAATCATTTAATTATGTAATGTTATAATTAATTAAGCGACCATACTGTAATGTAAATTGTATTGTTATAATTAATTAAGTAATATACTATTTAATTATAATGTAATATTATAATTAATTAAATTATTAATCATTTAATTAAGTATTGTAATATTGTTTATAATAAAATGCTATAATTAATTAAGTAATCATACTATAAATTTATAATGTAATGTTATAATTAATAAAATTCTAATCATTTAATTAAGTATTGTGTAAATTACTAAATTACTAATGTTTATATTATAATGTCATAATTAATTAAGTAATCATTTAATTATGTAATGTTATAATTAATTATGTGATCATACTATAATGTAATGTTATAATGAATTAAGTAATCATACTATAAATCTATAATTTAATATTGTAATTAATTAAATTTCTAATATTTAATTAATATACTAATGTTTATAATGGAATGTTATAATTGATTAAGTAATCATACTATTAATATATAAGATAATGTTATAATTAATTAAAATTTTTAATCATTTAATTAAGTAATATAATAATATAGTAAATTACTAATGTTTATAATGTAATGTTATAAATTCATAACTAATTATGTAATTATTTAACTATGTAATGCTATAATTAATTAAGTGATCATAATAAAATGTAATATAATAATGTTATAATTTAATTGAGTAATTATTTAACTATAATGTAATGCTTAATTAATTAAATTTCTGATTATTTAATTAAGTAATCATTTGTTTATAATGTAATGTTACAATTAATGTTTATAATATAATGTTATAATCAATTAAATAATCATCTGATTATGTAATGTTATAACTAATTATGTAATCATACTATAATGAATTAAGTAATCATACTATAAATATTTAATATAATATTATAATTAATTTGTTTATAATAGAATGTTATAATTAATTAAGTGATCATTTAATTATTATATAATGTTACAATTAATTAACTAATTAAGTAATCGTACTATAAATTTATAGTGTAATGTTATAATTAATTAAATTTCTAATCATTTAATTAAGTATTGTGTTAATGTTTATAATATAATGTCATAACTCATAATCAATTAAGTAATTATTTAATTATGTAATGTTATAATTAATTAGATGATTATACTATAATGTAATGTTATAGTGAATTAAGTAATCAGACTATAGATTTTTAATATAATATTATAATTAATTAAATTTTTAATCATTTAATTAAGTAATATAAAAATGTAGTAAATTACTAATGTTTATAATGTAATGTTATAAATTTATAACTAATTAAGTAATCATTTAACTATGTAATACTATAATTAATTAAGTGATCATAATATAATGTAATGTAATAATGTTATAATTTAATTAAGTTATTATTTAACTATAATATAATATTTAATTAATTAAATTTCTAATCATTTAATTAAGTAATCATTTGTTTATAATATAATGTTATAATTAATGTTTATAATATAATGTCATAATCAATTAAATAATCACCTAATTATCTAATGTTACAATTAATTATGTAATCATACTATAATGAAATATTGAAATGTTACAATGAATTAAGTAATCATACTATAAATCTTTAATATACTATTATAATTAATTTGTTTATAATAGAATGTTATAACTAATTAAGTAATCATTTAATTATAATGTAATGTTACAATTAATTACGTAATCGTACTATAAATTTATAATGTAATGTTGTAATTAATTAAATTTCTGATCATTTAATTAAATATTGTGCTAATGTTTATTTAGTAAATTAGTAATTACTAATATTTATAATATAATGTCATAATCAATTAAGTAATCATTTAATTATGTAATGTTATAATTAATTATGTAATCATATTATAATGTAATGTTATAGTGAATTAAGTAATCATACTATAAATCTTTAATGTAATATTATAATTAATTAAATTTTTTAATCATTTAATTAAGTTTGTACTAATGTTTATAATGAAATGTTATAATTGATTAAGTAATTATACTATAAATCTATAATGTAATGCTATAATTAATTAAATTTCTAATTATTTAATTAAGTAATATACTAAATGATATAACTTATAAGTCAGTTAATTTAAGTAGTAATCAATTAATGTAATGGTATAATTAATTATACTATAAATCAATTAAGTAATGTTATAAAATTATAATTAATTAAGTAATCATTTAACTTTAATGTAATATTATATTTGATTAAGTATGATATTTAACTAGTAATAAAATCTATTAATGTTTATCAATTCATCATATATAATTAATTAATTGCTAATTTACTATAAATATACTTAGAACTTGATAATTGAAGTAAATAACTAAATATATTATTATTCAATTATAATGCCTCCCACTTGAGATACTTAGCCATTGTTTATGGTATGGACCTAAAGGGTTACTGAATTGCTCCTAAATGAGTTTGTATATTGTTCATGTTGTTTGGTTGACCCTTGGTTGAGTTTATGTTTTGGGTTTGGTTGAGTTTATGTTTTGGGTTTGGTTGAGTGTTTACCCTGGAATTGATCAAGACTTGGTGGATTTTGGAGTTGCAGCCTTCGGGCGAGGAAGAAGCTTCACCGCGGCGACTTCAGCTCTGAATTTGCAATGTCAATTATGTAATTCTTCACCGGGGCGATAGAGAATCCTTCGCCGCGGCGAAGGGCGTTGAGTTTTGTTTTAGTTTTCTAGAGAATTCTTTCTTAAGGGCAAAATGACCATTTTACCCCTAATTAGCAGGAAAAGTGGGGAGTAAAATGCAAGGAAATTTCATGGAGAATAGTGTAAAATGGGGGTGAGTTTGTAAAGAATTAAAGGATAAAGGTGGAATTTTCAAGAAAGAGTAAGGGCAAAATGGGAAAGAGTGTATATTAAGCTAATAAGGGTTTAGTTCTCTAAACCCCTTCATTTCACCCATTTCCACCGCCTCTTCATCCCTCATTTTCTCTCAATTCCTCACTCAATCTTCCAAGGGATTTTTGAGAGTTTTGAGTTGGAATTTGACAAAGAATTGATCCTAAGCAAGAAGAGGTAAGAATCTCTACTCTAGATATGATATTTATGTAAGGGTCGGGTTCTTACTAAGTTTATGCTTAGGAAATAAGGGAAAGCTAAGGTCCAACAAGAGTAGAGAGCTTTAGTGGAGACTACTTAAGTATGAGGTAAGTAAATCCAACTCAAACTAAAGTTTAAGAAATTCTTGAGTAGAGATTTCTTTATGCATGTATATATGATGCTTGTTGAGAAATTAAGTAGAGATATATGTCTACTTGTTGAGAAACTGAGTAGAGATATATGTCTACTTGTTGAGAAACTGAGTTGAGAAGAGTATTCATGTTATGTTTGTTGGATATATTTCCTTTATGGGAAGTGTTGATGTGTGATGAGTTTGAGATGAAGTTGGAGGAGATTGAGTAGATATTTTGGGAGTGTTCTTCTATGATAGGAACCATGTCCATAGAAGGGAGTTTCCTCCCATTTTGGATGGTTAAAAAGAGAAGTAGAGTTGTAGTTAGAGAAGAGTTTTTGTATGCACATGAAGTTGTTTGATGAAATGCCTAAGAGAAGTATGAGTATGAATAGTGAACCTTAATTCTTGCTACATTGCATATTGGCATTTCATAAGTGCATTAATGAGCATAAACCATCCATATGCATTAGTTGTGCATTTGAGAAGTAGCTTGAGAAAGAGTAGAGAATTTTGAGTATAAGCTACCCTATGAGTAATAACTTGAGAAAGAGTAGAGAACTTTGTGAATAAACTACTCTAAGAGCAAAAGAAGAGAATAAAGTAGGTTGTGCAATGGGGAACCCGTAAGTGATGAGTAAAGTCACGAGAGTGGGTGCTTTGTGATCCCCAATGTGCCTCCGGTAAGATGGGGCCGTGACATTCAGAGAGAGAAGAATACACTCAAGTGGCCAAGGGTTCCGAATCTATGCATGACCGAGTCCAATCGGCAGAGAATGAGTAGAAGTCACGAAGAGTGGGTTGGTGCTTTGTGATCTCCACCCAGCCGTGCCTCCGATAAGATGAGGTTGTGACATGCAAGTGAGGAAGAATGAGCAAACATGAGAAAGAATAAAGAGAGACAGAAAGAGAATCAGTAGAAGTCACGTAGAGTGGGAAAAGTCTCGGGCCTGCCTCCGGTAAGATGGGGCCGTGACATTTAAAGAGAGAGTTAATAGAAAAGAATTATGAGAAATGAGAAAGAGATAATAGAGAAAATTAAAGGATGAGAAAGCTTGAGAAAGAATGAGATAGAATGAGAGAGTATGAGAAAGAATGAGAGAGTTTGAGCTAGTAAGAATAAAGAGTAGAAGAAAGAAACATGCAGTTCTTTTGCATTAATTTCATGTACATCTCATACATGCATGCACCATGATTTCTTCCATGGTTAGTGAGAGTATGATGAGAATAAGAGAGAACCATGATTTTCCTTCATGGATGAGTAAGAATAAGAGAAGGAGAAAAGAGAATAAGAACAGAGAGAAAGAAAGAATAAAAAGAGCAAAACAGAGTTAAAGGAGAATAAAAGTATTAGAAAGAAAGAGAAAAACAATGAGAATTAGAAATAGAAGAACGATAGAGTAAGGAAAGAACCAAAAAGTGAGTTGCGGGGACAGGTAGTAGAGGATTTACTTACTGAGCATTGTTGTGCTCACCCTATTGTTCTTCCCTGTTTTGCAGGAAATAGGAGCAGCGGTGGATGAATGTCGAGGAGCGGAGAGTATTGGCACCACTGTCCACCAGCTATGATGTTTTGTATTAAGTAGAAAGTTTTTAATACATAGTATTTTGTATTTGTAAAGAATTATATTTTATGAGTAAAGAAAAATTTGAGCCCACTATCTTTCATATGCTATGTATATCTATAATTTACATAGTATGTATTATAAGAATAGTAGTAGAGAGGAGGTGTTACATCAATCAAATATACTATTTTATTCAAAAATAATTCTTTTAATAACATTAAAAATTTAAAACACTTTTAATTGGATCATAATTCCAATTATTCACTTAATTAATCAAAACTTTAATATTAATATATTATAGTTTTTAATATGGTGTAATTTATATGTAATAAGTATAATTGTATAATTATTTAATTAGGCTATTCTAAAAATTTAACTTTTTCTATTTTAAATTTTTTTATATGTAAAATAATAGAAACCTCCCCCATTATTCACATTTCACAAATATTTCATTGCAGTCCAGGTTCCAAAACAGGTTCCAAAACAGTTCCAAAACAGGTTCCAAACAAGTTCCAAAATTGGTTCCAAACAGGTTCTAAACCGGGTACCTGTTATAGGTTCCAAACAGGTACCCGTTTTAGGTTCTTTTTCCAGGTTCTAGGTTCCGGTCTCACTTCCTCCACACACAAGAACCGGAACCGGAACTACACAGTGTTGGTTCCAATAAAATGGAACCGAAACCTACCCGCACAATGCCGATTCTGGGTAGGTTCCGATTCTACCCGCTACCCATGCTCACCCCTACTAGCAAGGCATCATGGCCACCCGATAGATTCAGATTCAACAAAGTAGCTACCTATCAACGATATGATTACCGTACAATTTGATCCTTTCATCATCCGTTATCTCGACAAGACCGAGGCATATAAATAGTGTCAACCTTTGGTTACACTTGATATTGTGTATTCAGTTACTGGACCAATGACCTGTATTATAAATTGGATAATCCCACTGTGGCCACAGTTTTAGTGTCATTGTCATTTACTGAATTGTGCCGTGAGATAACTTCTCCCGTACCCGGGAGTGATGAATCCTCTGTCTATCCACCATAGTCTTGATACACTTCTTGATGCAGTCAATCACCACCGTATTGATAACTCTGAAAAGAATTGCGTTAGGCTAGTGTCAAACTACACCAATCGGTGTACAAGGCGCTCCGGTGATCTCAAGTGTAAGGATCACATGCACCACCATTTGTTAGAGGATTTGTTCCATAGACACTAAGGTTACCATCCATATGGAATCTTCTGGCGGGTCAGTCCAGTGAACTTGCTGCAGTGTATTCGCCTACAGCAAGCACCCATAGGTTACACCAGGTTGTCATCAAACAACCTTGACAAGTGAGACTCACCTCGCCTTTCACAGGTCGCTTCAACACTATGATAGCCTTATCCGTATTATTTGTGCCCTTACTTCAGAATAATACTGGGGCTACGGACGTTTCTAGAATGGCCACCATATGTGCTCATAGGGTTCTCACTATCAAGATTTGAAACACTTGATACCCTCGTCACGGTTCTACCATTCTAAGAACATATATCAATACATATTGCAATAATAATGATTTACGCGATATAGAATAAAATGTCTTTTATTGATTAATGAACATTATTACAAAGAGTCAATTCTACAATAATTGATTGGCTCTAGGGCATCTACTCTAACATAAATGAACTAAGAAGTATCCAAAAGTCCGGTTAAAAAGTCTAAATAAAACAGTATAATCTTCGGATTATCAAATACCCCCAAACTAAAGACATGCTCGTCCCCGAGCATCAGGTACAAAACACGACTATAAGAAAAATGACTAACAAACAAAAACACAAAAACAAAAAACTCGAAAATGAAGTAAGAAACATTAGACTCAAACTCAACACAACGAATTGCCTAGAATTTATACAAGTCTCAAAGATTGTTGAAAAATTATTACTAGAAAATGTTCAACACTCCAAGAAGTTATAAGTTGCATTGACTATCTTTCTCTATTGGTCCCCCGAGTAGGTGATCCCCACTTCAGTCCACATTCCGACTTCCCGGATTATTTTATGTAGAAATGCAAAGTTTATCAAATGGCGGTAGACTCCATAAGCCTAAGTATCAAACTACTCTCCACTAATAAGGATTAGACATCACTAAAGATCAAAAGGTCTTTATAGGCTTGTAACGTTAGGGCTCGGTTAGTGGGCTTCAAAGAAAAGGAAAGGATAAACTAAGCAAGAGAACTCGGTTTCCTTTAAGCAAACACCAAGACTTAACTCAACTTCCACTTTCTTTCTCAACCACCACCCAAGATGTCAACCATTTTATAACCCTCAAACATGTGCACTTCTTATTTTTGCTTCTAAATTGCAATTCTCGAATTCTATATATATATATTTTTTTTAAAAACAACAATAGTCTTATTGAGGTTAATTACCCCTCTTATTCTTCTTGCCCTTCTCACAACCCCCAAACTAATCTTTTAGTTCATTAGCATCTCACACAACTCTCCAAAATCTTTGTGTTTGCATTAGGTTCAAAATTCTCTTAAGGGTTGTGAAACGTGTTTAGGGTGAAGGTTTTATTGGTTGTACAAGAAAACAAATTAGGACAACGATGATTTCATAAGGCACAAATGGGTGACTAGGGATAAATTTTCATGGTCAACTGGCTGAAAGGGCTCAAATGTTTTGAAAAACTGCCTAAATCACTTCCTCAATAATGTCTATTCCTAGAATTTCGCCTCAAGCACTTCTTAACTAGGTTCTAGAGTCCACCAACATTATCAAGACTTCACCTAACCGCATAAAATGAATCTAAGCATGCCAAAATAATGAAAATGGTGGTTGAACCACTCAACAAACCTCAAGCTAAATTTAGTCAACCAACATAAACTTGAAGCAATGCTTAACATTTTTCAACAATAAAATCCCAACAATCCTATTCTTATCATAGACTTATGTAATTCATCATTGACATAACACAACAAAACATGAAAACAACTAAACAAAAATAAAAAATTTGTTCAAATTTTTCCTACCCCTGAGCTAAAGATGACATTGTCCCCAATGTCACACTATGCACAATTTAGAAGTTAGAAAAACAGAATTTACAAAGGTACAAGATAGTTCCCTAATTAATCCGTGAATTCGGAGTTTCGCTCAATAGCATGCACACCCGTTCCTTGGCTTTATCATCACCATAATTTGTAAAACAATTGAAATTCTATGGTGTCCACTGTGTTAGAAAATTTCACTGACTAATATGAAAATATTACAATCCTAATCTCGCCCTTACGACTACTGAGAAGTTCAAACAAAATTAAAACAATCCAAAACAAAAAGAAAATTAGTTTCAATGTACAAAATAAAAGACAATACAATTGAAAATAAAAATAAACTACAAAACAAGTGCTCAGGTTTCATTCTTTAGCCTCCTCCTCTTCTTCGGTGTCTTCATCTTCTTTGGAGCCCATCCATTCCTTGGAATCCCTAGTCTTCCCATTGGAAGCTCAAAGTATCAATGTCGAGCTTGGTGCAGCAGCTGTGTTGCATATCATACATCATCCGATCTACTCTGCCAGCCAACCTTGTTGTCATTCCATCCGTTTCATCTTGCCCAAAATCTATTGCATCAGCTCCTTTGTTGTGGATGTCAAATTGGATGATGTGGCAGCTTCTGTGGTTCTTTGTCGTTTTGTCCCGGATTTGGGTCCTTCATTGGGTGGAAGCTCAAGATGCTTGTTTTAGTAGTTGGTGTCGAGGACTAGTGTAGGATGGATAAGTGGCTCATCATCTGCTTTCCCGACTCCCGCTCGAGTGCACAGCTCGGTGATGAGATGTGGGAAGGGGAAGCTCCCTCACCCTGGTTTGGCTGCATGCTGTATATTAGTCATGATAATGTTCCCCACATCCATTTTCTTTCCTGTGGTAATGGAATAAAGCAACAATGCCTTCTCATAAATCATTGTACTATAATGCGTCTCCAACATCATTCTCGCACACACAAAGTATTTCCACAACCTAGCCATGGGTATCAAATTTGTTCCCTTAATGCTCTTCCTTCCCTTCTTCGAAATCTCCTAAGGGGTATTCGGTTTTGCTATGACTTTAAGTATCACCTCATCCTTAAACTGTGTCTTCCTAAATTCCTCATACTCATCACGGTCAATTTAAGGCAATCCGTAGAAATCATTGATCACCTTTGCATCGATTGGCACATCAATACCCCTCACAAATACATGCCTAGGATCACACTCAGGGAGGTTGGCATAAAACTCTCTCACTATCGGCTCTACGGCCGCATGTCCGAGTTCACTCATAAATAACTCCCAACGTCTCCCTCGACTCCACTGTTCGTCGTGGTCAATCCATGCTTAGCAATAAACCCCTTATCCTTCCTTTGGATTGCTTCTTCATATTGTTGCCAAGCCTTGTCACTAAAAATCTATTGTCTACCTTTTTCCCTTTTCCTTTACCTCGGGAAGGTACCTTGAGTGGCATTTTTGGTTTGACAACTCTAATATACTCCCAAACTAAGAATCTAACCAGACAATTCAATGCTAAATGCCCTTACTACTGACCACAATCACTCCTACAATTACACCAAAGTTTCAAAAAATTTCACCTAGACCCCCAAAGCTAAATATTCTCCCAAACTCAACAAAACACTCCCAAATCGAAAACCCAAACTCCTCAACACCACACAAATCAAGATCCACACTTCTTTAATCAAAATCAAAGCAAAAACTTCACTAAAAACCACAACTCACACAATCAATCAATATCTCAAATTTAAAGGTTGGAGAACTCGAAATCTTACCAATACCAAGATGTATGCACCACCAATTTTACCAAATTCGGCTCAGATTGCAAGATCCCCAAATTTTTTGAAACCAAGGGTTTCCCAAAATTTTCTTAAATTTTTCATAGAAATCCTTGCTAAAATGAGTTGGTTTAGTGTTTGTGAGGGTTAAAGAGTGAGGTATAGGGATGGAGATTCATTGGAGAAGCTTTGGATGGAAGATGGAAGTGTTTGGCTCTTGGATGTGTTTTGAACTTTTTCGCGAAAATGAAGAGTCGCGATGCAATATTTATAGAAAACAGTTTCGCTGAGGCAAAGAATAACTTCGCCACGGACGAAGTTCATCATGCAATACCAAAATGAAACCCTAGTCGATGCCGCGGCGAAGAAAAAATTTTTGCCACAAAAAATCCAGTACCTACAGCGCGTAGGGGAAAAACATACTTCGCCGCAATGAAATTCCCTTAGTTCAATTTCGCTAAACCCTTTCTACAGCGGCGAAAAATTCCAGAGAGCATGTCACCTTAGCTAAGAACAAATTTCGCCATGGCAAAGTCTGGGACTTTTCGCAATTCCTCTTCTTGCAAAATGTATCTCGCCGCGGCGAAAACTGGAAAATTCCCTTTTTTGTCTTAATTCAATAATTCACCTGAAACACCCAAAAACACACGAAATCAAAATCATTCTAAATAATAAAACAACTAAACACATTCAAAACAACAAACAATTGACAAACAATTGTAAACACTTGGGTTGCCTCCCAAGAAGCGCTTGTTTATAGTCGAAAGCTTGACTTTCTCAAGTCCTCATGTCGGGATGTCAACTTGGATGGGAAATGACTTGCAACTCATCACCTCATCAATGTATGGCTTCAATCTATGTCCATTGACCTTAAATGTGCCCTTTTCTTCATGTGACACCTCTACCGCCCCGTATGGGTAAACTCTTGTAACTGTGAAGGGTCCGGACCATCTAGACTTAAGTTTTCCAGGGAAAAGCCTAAGTCTAGAATTATACAACAACATTTTCTAACCCACTTCAAAGTTCTTCTTCCTGATATGCTTGTCATGCCACTTCTTGTTATTTTCTTTGTTAATCTGAGCATTCTCATACGCTTCATGATGGAACTCATCGAGTTCATTCAAATTCAACATCCTTTCCTCCCCAACAGCTCGTAAATCCATGTTTAGCTACTTGACTGCCCATCATGCCTTATGCTCAAGTTCCACCAGCAAGTGACATGTCCTTCCCATATACTAACCTAAATGGGACATACCAATTAGAGTCTTAAAAGCAATGCAGTATGCCCATAATGCATCATCTAACTTCCGTGACCAATCCTTCCTAGATGCATTGATTGTCTTCTCTAAAATTCCCTTAAGTTCTTTGTTCGATAGTTCCACTTGCCCGCTAGTCTGAGGGTGGTATGGTGTAGCCACTCTATGTTTTACTCCATATTTTCCCAATAGCGCATCTAATTGCCTATTGCAAAAATGTGACCCCTCATCACTGATGATTGCCCGTGGTACCCCAAATCTTGAGAAAATGTTCTTTCTCACAAAGTTAACCACCACCCTGGCATCATTGGATGGCAATACAACTACTTCCACCCATTTCGAAACATAGTCCACTGCTACCAAAATGTACATGTTTCCAAAAGAATTTGGGAAAGGACACATGAAGTCAATTCCCCACACATCAAATAGCTAACAACTAGGATATTATTCAACGGCATCACATCTCTCTTTGAAATATTTCCATTCCGTTGACATTGGTCACATTCCTGAACCATCCGGAAGGCATCCTTGAATAGGGTTGGCCAATAAAATCCAGATTGAAGGACCTTGGCTATTGTCCTAGTTCCTCCAAAATGACCAACCACTTCCCTCTCATGGCAATGTCATAGAATACTTTTCATTTCCTCTTCCGGGACACACCTACGTATCATTTGATCAGTATAGTGTCTATACAGAAATGGCTCTTCCCAGAAATAATACTTCAAGTCAGAGAAAAACTTCCTCTTTTGCTGGAATGTCATGCCAATTGGGAGCACGCTCGATGACAAGTAGTTTGCAATATTTGCATACCAAGGTGCTTTCTCAATTCTCATCAATTTCTCATCCGGAAGGTTTCCTTGATTTGGGTTTCCTCTTCACTTCCCTGGGTTGGTCGTTCAATCCTTGACAAATGATCCGCCAGTACATTTTCTGACCCCTTTTTATCTCGGATCTCAACTCAAACTCTTGTAGTAATAGGATCCATCTTATCGCCTCGGTTTTGCTTCTTGCTTTGCCAAAAGATGCTTGAGTGTCGAATGATCCATGTAGACTATCACCTTAGCACCTAGGAAATATGAACATAAATTTGTCAAATGCAAAAACCACAGCTAACAACTCTTTTTCAATGGTGGTGTAATTTAACTATGCATCATTGAGTGTTTTCCTAGCATACTAAATTACATGCAACACTTTGTTCTTTCTTTGTCCTAACACTACTCCTAGTGCAAAAATCACTAGCATCACACATCAATTCAAACGGTAGTCCCCAATCGGGAACTGTAATAATAAGTGCACACTAACAATTTCTTAAGAGTTTGAAAAGCATGCATGCATTCATCATTAAAATCAAAAGGAACATCCTTAATTAGTAAATTGCAAAGGGGTTTAGAGATTTTAGAGAAATCCTTGATAAACCGTTTATAGAACCCCGCATGCCCCAAGAAACTCTGAATTGCCTTAACATTTGCAGGTGGTGGCAACTTCTCAATCACTTCTGTTTTTGCTCGATCCACTTCTATGGCATCCTTTGAAATTCTGTGATCGAGCACTATTCCTTCATGTACCATGAAGTGGCATTTCTCCCAGTTGAGCACCAAGTTCGTCTCTTGACATCACTGCAAAACAAATGAAAGATTAGATTAGTAATTGTCAATAGACGAACCAAAAACAGAGAAGTCATCCATGAAGACTTCTATAAACCGCTCCACCATGTCACCAAAGATCGACATCATGCATCTCTAAAATGTGGTTGGTGTATTGCACAATCCAAAGGCATCCTTCTGTAAGCAAAGGTGCCATAGGGACAAGTGAATGTCGTCTTCTCTTGATCTTCAGGAGCAATGGCAATCTGATTATATCCTAAAAACCATCCAAGAAACAATAGTAAGCATGCCCTGCCAATCTCTCCAACATTTGATCAATGAAGGGAAGTGGGAAATGATCCTTGTCACTTCATTCAATTTTCGGTAGTCAATGCACACTCTCCAACCCATGACTGTCCTGGTTGGTATCAATTCATTGCTTTCATTCTTTATCACTATGATACCTCCTTTCTTTGGAACCACTTGCACCGGCTCACCCATGGACTATCAGAAATAGGATAAATTATGCCCGCATCTAGAAGTTTCCACCACTTCCTTTCACCACTTCATCAAAGAATTCAATCTCCATTGTGATTGTACACTAGGCTTGACATCATCTTCCATGAGTATCTTATGCATACAAAACGATGGAGAGATGCCTCTAATATCTGAAATAGTCCATCCAATTGCTGATCTATGTTCCCTTAACACCCAAATCAACCGCTCTTCTTCCACTTTACTTAACCTTGAATTGATAATCACTGGGAAGGTTTCTACTTCACCAAGATACATATATTTGAGGTGGGAAGGTAAAGGCTTTAGCTCAAGTTTTGGAGGTTCTTCAGTTCTTGCCTTTCCTTCTCTTTCTCAATATCAAACTTTTCAAATTCTAAATCTTGGCTTACATTATCGGCTCAAGTGCTTCCAAAAATCTAGCACACTCATTCTTAACGGTTCATCTACCTCTATTGTTTTTTATTGGGTAATACATGCTTCTAGAGGTAGTCGAGGGGTGTTCTCTTTAGTAGCCTCTGCTACTAGTTTATCCACCACGTCTACACTAAAACACGAATCCACTCTGATAGAAATTTCATGGCTTAAAAAACATTGAACGTTACTATTTCATCTTGAACCCTTAACAACAACTTTCCTTCTTGCACATCAATGAGGGCTCTTACTGTGGCCAGAAATGGTCGGCCCAAAATGAGAGGCATTTCCTTATCCTCTTCCATGTCCAACACAACAAAGTCCATCGGAAAGATAACTTTGTCCACCTTCACCAAAACATCTTCAACTATACCCCTCGGATGTTTGATGGATCTATTTGTAAGCTGTTAAGATATGGTCATGGGTTTCACTTCACCAATCCCTAATCTCCTGAAAACAGAAAAAGGCATTAGGTTTATGCTTGCACCTAAATCACATAAAACTCCATCAAAAGTAATGTCTCTAAAACACAAGGAATAGTAAAACTCCTTGGATCTTTGAGTTTCGAGGGCAGCTTCTTCTGTAGAATGGCGTTGCACTCCTCCGTAAGTATCACAGTTTCCTCATCTTCTAACTTCCTTTTGTTTGATAAAATTTCCTTGAGAAATTTTGCGTAGCTCGGCATTTGTTGCAATGCATCTGCAAAAGGAATGTTAATATGTAGTTTTTTAAATATTTCAATGAATTTGGAAAATTGCTTATCCTGATTCTTCTTTCTGAGTCTCTGAGGAAAAGACACAAGAGGAGTGTGATGTACCAACTCTGGTGGTATCTGGGGAATGGAAATTTCTCTTTCTTTTGTCTTTGCCTCTATTCTCACTTTTGTTCATCTTCCCTAGAATTGGTTGGTTTCTCTTTAGCAATTATTTCTTCGTCAACTCCCTCATCGAAATCTTCCTTTTCTTTTGGTGGGCTTCCTTCTTTCCCTGATTGTTCTACCTCTTCTAAGACTGTCCCACTTCGTAATGTTATTGCATTTGCTTGTTCACGTGGGTTTGTCACTGTGTTACTTGGTAGGGAACCCTGTGGTCTCTCATTGAGCTTATCAGCCAACTGACCCACTTGTACCTCCAAGTTCCAAATCGGATGCCCTTGGTTTATGAAATTCGTCCTTGTCTCATTCATGAAACCTGTGGTCTCTTGCATAAACTTTCTGAACATATAGACCAGTTTTGCCAATCTTTGCTCTCTCGGTTGATTGTTCACCCCCGCCCCCTTGGTTGTTTGGCATCGTTTTTGGTTCCATTGATTGTTCTGCTGATTCTGTTGATTCTTATTGCCCCAAGACAGGTTCGGATGATTCCTCCAACCAGGATTATATGTGTTGGAGTACGGATTGTTTGGTTGCCTCTGATTTCCTGCCAAGTAGTTAACCTGTTCTGATGATGAAGACGCTGAAGCAAACGTGTTCCCCACTTGGCATTCACTGCTCACATGACTACCTGCACAAAATTCATAAGTTAGTTGAGGTGCTTCAATAGAATTTACCTGTATACTTCCCAATTGTTTCTGAAGTGTTGTAAGTTGGGTTGAAATAGCCGTGTATGCATCAACTTCATGAAGACCCATAGATTTCTTTGACTGCATCCTCTCATTCGGTCTTTGATAGTTGTTACTTGCCAAAACTCAAGCAACTCATGGGCTTTTTCCGGTGTCTTATTTTGCAATGCTCCTCCCGATGCTACGTCCACCATGGTTTGCACATCAACCATTCAATTCCATTGTAAAACATTTGGAATTGCATCTAAACTGGCAACCCATGGTGTGGACACCTCCTCGTAGTTCCTTGTATCTTTCCCACGCCTCATATAATGATTCAGACTCTTCCTGTAGAAAAGATGTGATATCATTTCTCATCTTCGTAGATTTTGCTAGAGGAAAGAATTTGGTCAGGAACTTCTGTGCTAATTCATTCTAGGTTATGATCGTCCCTGGTGGTAGTGCCATTAACCATCCCTTTGCTTTATCCCTCAATGAGAAAGGGAACAATCTCAATCTGATGGCGTCATTGAAACTCCGTTTGACTTGAAAGTATCGCAAATCTCCAAAAAATTTGCAATGTGTAGATTTGGATCTTCCTTCAAATCTCCCTTAAACTGTACCGACTGTTGGATCATCTGGATGATTGCCGGCTTTATTTCAAAAGTGTTGGCTTGCATTGCTGGTCTAGTAATACTTGACCCATTGCCATCAACCGTGGGAATTGAGAATTCCCTTAGTGTTCTATTTTTTGTCCATCTCAACCACTACAACCTTTCGTTTTCTTCTCTCTCTGTTAAGTCTTCTGCGGTTCTTTCAATCTCTGGATCTACAGGAACCACTGGCTGACGTCTAGCTCTTGCATAAACTACAAAGAACGAGAGAAAACGTGAGATCACTAGCTAACAGAAAAGAACAACAAAAATTAACTAAATGAACAATTAGAACAAAAATAAAACTCCAATCTAGCTAACTCAAGAAAATTCAATGTTAACACAAAAATCAATCCTCGGCAACGGCGCCAAAAACTTGATGCGTTGTTACTACAACATGCAATATAGCAAGTGCACTAGTCGCACAAAGTAATAAAGTGATGAGTGAGTATCGTTCTCATGAGGATTGGTTGCTAAGCATTGATTTTCCTATTTGTTTTCAAGTTGGAGAAATCGAAAGTATTTGGATTTATGGGAGAATCTAAAGCTAAACTGAAAGCAAAATCTACTATGTAATTCAATAACTAATTAATGAAAGCAAGATTAAAGCAAGAGTAATATCAAGTAAAGCAAACGGTTAGGGTTTTGACTTTATTTAGGATCCTATGGATTAATTCTATACATTTATGCTACTTTTACACTCACATGCACGGATTGTAAATCGAATTCCCTAAGTTGTAAAACATACCTTCTTAGGCTATGAATTCCTATTTTTCCCTATTAATCTTCCACACCCAACAAATTGAAGATTAATAAATCCAAGTTCATTAAGCTAATGGAATCCTAGATTGATTTCATTATTTCTCAAATTTATCTCTAGCATTCAAAACAACAATGGTGATTACCCAAGAAGCTCAACATGATTCATTTCTCAATCTCATCATGTTCAACAAGTAAAATCAATAAAAATCAGAATAATCACACAATCTATCCAATAAAATATAAAAGCAACAATAATCAATTGATTAATCCATAGAAATCCGAATTACATCAAAACCCTAACCCAAAATGGGTTAGTTTATAACTAAATTAACACAAATAGCAAGAAAAACAGTAAACACAATAGTCAACATAGTGAAACAAAGAAAAGAGAGTAAAGATCTCCCCTATTTGATGAATCCACAAGGTTAATCTCCAATCTTTTCTCCAAATGTAAAAGGCTACTCTAAACCAAATGAAAACCAGACGAACCTCTCTCAAAATGGCAAGGTTTTTCTTATATAGTTCACCCAAAAACCTAAAACCTTTCCTAAAATAAAATTGTGCATTTCAGAGAAAACAAAATTTCACAGACTTTCGCCACAGCGAAGAAAGAATTTCGCCGTGGTGACGAGCTAAAGGGGAATCTCGTGCCTAGCTTCTTTCGCCACGGCAAACCTTCCTAAAAAATTCTGAATTTACCGAATTGCCCTCCGCTTGCTTCCTTGCTTGAATCTTCGATCTTCGATGCTTTCCCATGGGAACAAACTTCATAGTGCTTCAACTCCACTTTAAAACTTTCCCAAATTCTGAGATTCGCATGCTTCTGGGTCTAGAAACTCCAATCCGCTCATTATTCGCTCAAAATACATGTTTTGGCCTGAAATAGAAAATATGTGAAATTAAGTAGCAATTAGGCATAAACGAACTAAGAAGTATCCAAAATCCGGTTAAAAAGTCTAAATAAAATAGTATAATCCTTGGATTATCAAGTATGGACTTGATCTCTCTATTAGATACTTCAGCTTGCCCACTTGTTTGCGGATGGTAAGCAGTGGAGATGCGGTGGGTAACATTATATTTCTTGAATAAAGCCTCCACTACTCTGTTGTAAAAATGAGTCCCACAATCGCTGATTATAGCTCTTGGTGTCCCGAACCTGACAAAAATATGAGATTTGACAAAATCTACAACAACTTTAGCATCGTCAATCCGAGTAGCCTTAGCTTTTACCCATTTTGAAACATAATCCACAACAAGAATGATGTAAACATTACCATGAGAAGAAGGAAAAAGGCCCATGAAATCAATACCCCACACATCAAATATTTCACAAACAAGAATAGGGGTGAGTGGCATTTGGTCTCTATGGCCTAAATTTCCAGTTTTCTAACACTGATCACATGTTTTACAAAACATATATGAATCACAAAACAAAGTAGGCCAAACCAATCAACATTCTAACACCTTATGAGATGTTCTTTTGGGACCAAAATGTCCTCCGCATGCATATGAATGACAAAATTTCAAAAATGGAAAGAGTTTCTTGTTGAGAGACGCACCTTCGAATAATTTGATCAGAACAATGTTTCCACAAATAAGGATCATCCCAAACATAATATTTACCATCACTTTTGATTTTATCTCTTTGAGCTCTAGACAATTCATCTAGCAGTTTTCTAGTAACTAGATAATTAAAAATATCAACATACTAGGGGATTGACTTTTCAATAGAAAAGAGATACTCATCTGGAAATTCGTCTTGTAATGGTGATGGTTCTTCATTTGTGGGTAATCTACTGAGATGATTGGCGACCAAATTCTCTTTGTATGTTTTTGTATCGCATATCGCCAAGTCGAACTCTTGTAGCAAAAGTATCCACCGAATGAGTCTGGGTTTTGCCTCTTTCTTTGACAAAAAATACTTGAGAGCTGCATGATCAGAATAAATAATTACTTTAGTGCCAAGTAAATATGGACAGAATTTTTCTAAAGCAAAAACAATTGCTAGAAGTTCTTTTTTCGTCGTTGAATAGTTCCTCTGCGCATTATTAAGTGTTCTTGAAGCATAGTAGATGACATGAGGAACTCGTCCAACTCGTTGTCCAAGAACGACACCAACTGCATGATTGCTTGCGTCACACATGATTTCGAATGGAAGATCCCAATTCATGACCTGGATAATCTAGTAATCAAGATATCCTTCAACTTATTCGAATGCAGCCTTTGCACACCTCATCAAATTTGAACACCACATCTTTTTGCAATAACCTACATAAGGGTTGAACAATTTTGGAAAAATCTTGATAAAGCGCGATAAAGTCCTGCATATCCAAGAAAAGAGCAAATTTCCCGCACACTTGCGGGGTAAGGCAAAGATTTGATAATTTCTATCTTAGCTTTATCAACTTCAATTCCCTTAGAAGACACAATATGGCCTAGAATAATACCTTGATCAACCATAAAGTGACACTTTTCATAATTCAGAATAAGGTTCGTTTCTATGCATGTTTTAAGCACTTTTGTAAGGTTAGTTAAACAAGTATCAAAAGAATCACCATAGACTATAAAGTCATCCATAAATACCTCTATGAAGTTTTCTACGTACTGAAAAATATACTAACCATACACCTTTGAAATGTAGCAAGAGTGTTGCAAAGTCCAACTGGCATTCGTCGGTATGCAAAAGTGCCCAAACGGGCATGTGAAGGTGGTTTTTTCTTGGTCCTCAGCGATTTAATCAAGATAATAATAAATGGAAGAGGAACGTGATCTTTTCTAGTTGATGCATTTAACTTCCTAAAATATATACAAACCCGCCACTCATTTTGAATTGAGTGGGCACCAACTCACCATCAGGATTTTTTATTACCGTTATACCTGTTTTCTTTGGCACAACCTGAACCGGACTTACCCATTTACTGTTTGAAATTGGATAGATCATACCTACATCAAGAAGTTTCAAAATTTCTTTCTTTACCACTTCCATCATTGGTGGATTCAGTCGACGTTAGGGCTACTCTAGAAGGCTTACAATCTTCCTCTAATAGTATCTTATGCATACATGTGGAAGGGCTCAATCCTTAATGTCAGCTATAGTCCAGCCAATAGCCTCTTTATACTCTCTAAGTATCCGAATAAACTTTTCTTCCTCTAATATGGAGAGTTTGTTTGAGATTATCACCGGAAGAGTTTCTCCTTCTCCCAAAAATGCATATTTCAGATGATCTAGTAAGGGTTTCAATTCCAATTTCGGTGCCTGCACAATAGAAGGAAGAAGTTTTGTGTGAGAAAGAGGCAACTCAATGTAAGACACATCATACCTTACTGGTTTAAGTGATTCCAATTCGTAGATTGCATCTTGCAGGTCGAACTCCAACACAAACTTCTTCATGATCTTCTGCAGCCCTTCAAAAGTGAAATTCATGCTAAGTATAACTTTTAGCTTATCATCATCACTTAGATCAAAGATTTCCTACACCAATGGGTCAATAACATCCATAACAAAAACAGATGACACATCATTAGGGTACCTCATGGCGTCATAAATATTGAATTTAATAATTTCACCATCAAATTCCATTGTGAGTGTACCATCATGCACATCAATTTTTGTCTAGATGTTTTTTAAAAATGGCCTTCCTAATAACATTAGTGTTGAATTAGAAGAGTCATCTTCTTCCATGTCAAGAACATTAAAATCAGCAGGAAAGACCAACCCATTAACTTGTACTAAGACATTCTCCACGACTCCTTCAGGATATACATTAGATCTATTAGCAAGTTGAATAATCACACCTGTTTCTTTTAATGGACCAATATTCAAAGATGAATAAAAAGAGAAAGGCATGACATTTATTGAAGCTCCTAGATCTAGCATTGCTTTCTCAATCCTAACATCACCTAGTTTGCAAAGGGATAGTAAACATACCTAGGTCCTTGCATTTTGGAGGTAATTTTTTCTGGAGGATGGTTGAAACATTTTCCCCTTTACTTATCTTTTCATTACCTTTCAACTTCCTCTTGTTGGTGCACAACTCCTTGAGAAATTTAGCATATTGAGGCACTTGTTTAATTGCATCAAGTAAGGGAATATTTACCTCAACCTTGCGAAAAGTTTCAAGAATTTCCTTCTCTTCCTCTTCTTTCTTGGATTTAGTCAATCTAGTAGGAAATGGGAGGATTTGTCACCAATGCCTTTGGTTGTTCACTATCAAGTCCTCTAGGCTGGTCAGTTTGAGGTTGAGAAGCAACTACTTCTTTTTCAATTTCTTCTCCACGTGCTGCCTTACTGGGTTCCTTCAACTCCTTCCCGCTTCTCAAGGTAACTGCACTAGCATTTTGTTTTGGGTTAACAACAGTTTGTGAGGGCAATTTACCTTGAGATTCCAATCTGCTCATAGAAGATGCCAGTTGACTCATTTGATTCTCCAATTACTGAATGCTTGTTCTTGTCTCCTATTGAAATTGTGCATGTTAGTTGCAAATGATTTAACAATTTCTTCTAGAGACATACCTGAACTTGTGGAGGTTTGTTGTGGTGGTGGAGCATGTGGTCTAGGTTGAAAGTGTTGGAATTGTGGTCTTGCTCCATAGTTGAAATTGGGATGATCCCTCCATCCTGGGTTGTAGGTATTTGAATAGGGATCGTATTTCCTTTTTGGTGGGCTTGGAAATCCTCCAACTGCATTGGCATGCTCATAGGAATCATCTCGAAGTGTAGGGCACATGTCAGTTGGATGATTGATGGTAGCATAAATCCCACAAGCTTTCACTTGTTGCATATTTCCTATAGCTAACTGTTGAACAATAGAAGTTAGATTGGATATTTGATTTTCAAGGGAAGATATACTTACCTCATTCACCCTTATTGGAGATGTTTCTTGCATGAATCCAAATTGTTGTGAGTTAGCGGCCATATGGAGATCAAATCTCTAGCGTCACGAGGAGTTTTGTTCACTATGGCACCTCTACTCGCTGCATCCATCATCTTCCTTTCCATGGGTAGGAGCCCTTCATAGAAATATTGAATGAGGAGCTGTTCAAAAATTCCATGTTGTGGATAGCTTGCACAGAGTTGCTTAAATCTTTCCCAATACTCATGAAGGGTCTCTGTATCTTTCTATTTTATTCCACATATCTCCCTTCTAATTCCAGCAGCTCGTGATGTAGGGAAAAATTTATCAAGAAACAATCTCACCATCTTCATCCATGTGGTTATAGAGCCAAATAAAATAAACCAACCTTTGGGGTAAGTTCCAATCCTTTGCTTTTGTTTTTTAGTCAGCAAGAATGGAAAAGCACATAATTTGATTTGTTCTTCGGTCACTCCTTGCAGTTTCATGCTTGAACACAACACGTGGAATTCCTTAGATGTTTATGAGGATTTTCATGCTCAAGACCATGAAAATTTGGGAGCAAATGGATCAATCCAGATTTTAACTCGAAACCTACTTCCAAAGCTGGATATGTAATGCAAAGTGGCTGTTGATTTACATTTGGTGCAGCCAATTCCCTTAAAGTTCTCTTTTGATTGACCACTGTTTCTTCTATTTCAGAGTCACTAGATGAATCAACCAAGTCAGGTACTAAATTAAATCTGGGGGATGAGGATGAAGATGCTTGTTTTTCACACAATGTAGCTTCCTTCCTCAACTTCCGAGTCGTCTTCTCAATCTCAGGATTGTATTGGAAGTTCACCTGCACGAGAAGAACGAAGCATTAAAATAAATCTAATTAACACCATTCCTCGGCAACGGCGCCAAAAATTTGGTGGGTGTTGAATCCAACAAATAATAAAATTCTCACTCTCAAAAAATACAAATTGTAGCAGTCATGAGCAAGGTCGTATCCATAGAGATTGGGTAGATTTATTTTAATGAAAATTAAAGTAAAGAAAACGGGGGTTTTGAAATTTCGAAGTGAAATAAAAAAAGAAAGCAATTATAATCAACTAATGATTAAGGAGAAATCAACATTAGGCAAATATCCAACCAAAGGTATAATTTCAGAATTGGTTCAAAGAATTGATCACAGATACAAGGATAAAATCTTCTATTCTTCACTAAATTGGTTATGGTTATTAACAAGCTCTAACAACCTATCTCTCCTTACTTTCTTGATAACCAAAACAAGCTCTTTGATTACTTCCCTTGTTAATAAACAACCGTAAACAAGCTCTTAGGATTTAATCTATCGACAACATTAATAATTAGAGAGACTACCAATTCTAGCCAACAAATACACAAGCACGATTCATTTAGACTAGATTATATATCTTCATAACATAAATCGAAAATCTCTCTATAATCAACTATGTTATTTTACCACTAATATTAGAACATTTAAACAATTACAGATTTAAAGTTCTAAATGGCAATTTTATTAATCTGATAATTGAACAACGGGCCATTTGCATCAATCAATCAAGACAATAATTTTTAATAAATATAGAAGATATATAAATAGTGAAGAAATAAAAGAACACTGAAAATTATTTAGATCTCACAATTCTTGAAGAACCAAAACTTCAATTATCCTTCAGCTAGAAGAAAAGTATTTAGCTACTCATAATTAAAAGAACGCCTAAAGAAAAGAGAAGAGGAATTTTTCTTGTGAATAATCTCTCTATTTATAATAGTTACTCCATCTAATAATAGTTACCCTATCTAGATAAGGAAGCAAATCCCACCTTAATAGGGAGTCTTGGCAAATCCTAGAGATAAGAATGGGTAACTAAATATTTCCAACTATCATACATATCATTTTTCTCCAACAAATTCGCAACCCTAGGTCAAAAACTCAGATCCAGTAAGGCGCGCCCATGCTTTATCTACTGATTGCTTCTGTGAACATTCCGGGAAAACAAGACGTGCCCACGCTTTAAGCAGAAACCGCTTCTGGAATGTATATCTTTTTGAGCTCCGATTTTTCCTCTCCAAATCTCTTGATTTTGAATTCAATTTGATTTAACTCCACAAAATACGAAACATAATCAAAATCCAAGATTTAAGCATTTATAACCATTAAAACATGAGGAAATATAACAAATATATAGATATTATGAATTCTTATCAAAATCCGAAAAAATTTTCTTCCATTACCTCATTCTCCCCTTGAAGAGAATTTTTGTGAAAGTAGGATTTATTTTCAAAAAATGAGACATCCATACTCACATAAATTTTCCTTGTTTGAGGATTATAGCACTTATATCCCTTTTTATTGGAGGCATACCCTATGAACACACATTTTTCTGCCCTTGGATCAAGTTTGGACTGAGTGTTATTAGGTATACGAACAAAGAAAGTACAGCCAAAAACCTTTAGAGGTAAATCTGAGTGCATTCTAGAGAAGGGAAAACATTTTTTAAAACATTCTAGAGGTATGCTATATTTTAAAACACGTGTAGGCATCCTGTTAATTAAATAAGTTGTTGTTAAAATAGCTTCTCCCCAAAGATATTTTGGAATATTCATTGAAAACATTATAGCACGTGTTACTTCAAGTAAATGTTTATTTTTTCTTTTAGCAATCCCATTTTGTTGAGGAGTATCTACACAAGTGGACTAGTGATGAATACCTTTTTCTTTCAAATTTTTTTCCAAAATACCTTTATAGTATTCAATTCCATTATCATTGTGAAGAACCCTAATTTTCTTTTGAAATTGAGTTTCAACCATTGTGTAAAAATCTTTAAAATAATTTCCAACTTTGGATTTTTCACTCATTAAGTAAACCCAACATAGACGGGTGTGATTCATCTATGAATGTGACAAACCATTTTTTCTTTGAAATAGTAGTGACTCTTAAAGGTTCCCCAAACATCACTATGTATTAAATAAAATGGTTTTGAAGGAATATAAGGTTTTGGCAAATAAGTAGTAAGATGACTCTTAGATAAGCAACAACTTTCACAATAAAATGATGAAAAATCCAAACCCTTAAATAAAGTAGGAAACAAATGTTTAAGATAAGGAAAGCTAGGATGTCCCAGTCTTAAATGCCAAAGCATTATTTGTTCATAAGCAGAATTAGAACTAACACTACTAAGGCCCTAAGCCTTTTTATTCCTAGAGAAATCATCATCAAAGTAGTAAAGGCCACCAATCAACTTAGCACTGCCAATCTTCTTCCTCGAGGTCTGGTCCTATTCACAGTAAGAATCACAAAAAATCACTCGGCAATTAGAATCTTTAGTTATTTTACTCAGACAAAAGATTACAAGCTAACTTGGGAAGATGGAGAACATAATTAAGGTTTAGTTCTTCAGATAATTTAATCAAACCTTTCCCTGCTATTGATGAGAAAGTACCATCTGCAATTCTTATTTTGTCAAGGTCAGAACATGGTGAGTAAGTGCAAAACAAATTTGAAAGGTTGGTCATATGATCAGAAGCTCCTGAATCTATGATCCAAGGAGCATAATATGAAAGGAAGAAAGAGCATTGGGTTTGCTACCTGTTTGTGCAAAAGAAACAGTAGGAATACTACTTGGTGAGTAACTAGCTTTTAGCAGCTTCAGAAGATGATCCATCTGCTCCTTGGTGAAGGGACCTGTCTCGGCTTCATTTGCATTAGGAATCAACAAGGTATTTTTATCACCAGGCTTGCTGCTCTTCCAATTTGGCAGTTTCTGTGGATTTTCCAGCATGTTTCTCGGGTGTGACGTGGTTTGTTGCAATAGTCACACCAGACCCGTGGCTTCCTCTTCAGTTTTTTGCTAAAATATGGCTGTTTTGTTAGCAGCAGCCTCAGTACTAAGAAGGGCAGAACTTTCAGCAGGCCTGTCAATTGTCTTCTTTCCTAGCATTACATGTATGCGGCTCTCTTCTCTTCGAACCTCAGCAAACACCTCGCCAATTGGAGGAAGTGGCTTCCTGCCAATGATCCGCCCCCGAACCTCATCAAACTCCACGTTGAGTCCCACAAGAAACTTGTAAATATGAGAAGCCTCAACAATGCAGTTGTAATATTTGGCATCTTCTGTGGATTTCCATTCATAATCATTGAACAGATCCAAATCTTGCCAAAGACGTTTTAATGAATTGAAATACTTGGTTACCGAGTCCTGTCCTTGCCGGATTTCACCAAGTTTCAGAGTCAATTCATAGACCTGGGACTGATTTTCCAAGTCAAAGTACATTTGATTCACGTTTTCCCAGAGTTACTTGGCTGTGGAGTAACACATATAATTGGAACTAATATCCTCATCCATGGAGTTCACAAGCCAAGTCATCACCATCGAATTTTCTGCATCCCAGGTAGCGTACGTTGGATCCTCTGTTGCTGGTACCTTCTTGTCTCTAGTCAGGTATCCAATCTTCCCTCTCCCTCTAATAAACATCCTAACTGATTGAGACCACCATAAATAATTGTCACCATTAAAGCGAATAGTGGTAATTTTGGACTGGATGAGTATCAGTATTGGGAGTTTGGGTTTGTGTTCGAGGACTGGTTGTAAGAGGCGGGTTTGAGGTTATCTCAGCCATAAGCGGTTGAAGCAGAAAAAAGAATTAAAAAAAGCTTTTAGGATGGCTCTGACACCATGAAAGCTTTTCTGTATATTTCTCTATTTTGTAAAGAGTTATACGGACTTCTCTTATAGAGGAGAATACATAAAATCAGGAAAAATAACCAAAGGATAAAAATAGGAAACTGACAAAAAAATAGCTATCTAGCTGTACTAGCTAATTCCTAATTTACACCATTGACTTATTCTCATTTACAGCTAATAATTCTCTATAATTACAAATATTTCTTTCCTTTTCTACAGTTTTAAACTTCAAAGCAATCTCCTAATGGTTGGTTTGTTTGAAGAGAGCTAAGAAGAAGCCTTCAATCAGGACTACTTTGTAGGTTTTTTTTTTCTTCTTTTTCTGATGATGCTCAGAGACAATCAGATTCAGAAAGAATTGTTTTCTTTCCATGTGTCATATTTTGATTGTCATTCTATTTCCCTCTTCCTTTTCCTGAATATATTCTGCTGCTTTCCAATGTTACTCATCATGAAGGTTTGTTGCTGTCCCAAAATAGTTGATTGTTTTAAGTCTTCGATGGCTGGGTGATCATTTGGGAAAATTAAGAATCTTGTTTCTTGGAAGAAATTTCCTGATTTTCGTTAGTTTAATTTTGTAACTGAGTTCTTTATTCATTTAGCACTACATTGCCAGTAAAAACTAAAGAGTACTTTCTCAGATGTATGCCATGTTAAATTCAGGATTGGGATCGACAAAACCCCACTAAAATTGTCACTGAAATGTGTGGGTTTGTGACAATTCTTTCCGGGACTTTTCTTCTCCACAAAACAAAGGACATGGTTGATGGTGGGTTTCTGTCTTTTTCCTGGAGATATTATAAAAAATTTCTTTTGCTTCCTAGTCTATGAATTGATGTTGCTTAAAAAACTGTGCTCCATTTACAGGTTCATCAGCAACTCTACCAATTCACCTTCCTAAGTACTTTGGAGAGGATAATTTTTAGTCTGAAGGTATTCCCCTTAGGCGTGTAGACAACATCCGACCATCGTAATTGTACTTTTTGGTTATCCTCAATGTTGGGCACACGCTGGGGGAGGATTTGCTGCCATCGACCTGTACATTCTCAGCATACAGTGCTTGTCCCTGTGTATTCCTTTAGATAGAAAGATGATGAGCTAAGATGACAGGACTTCTCGCCTTTGAATCAAATGATAATGATGCTTCCAGCTACTGATGTGCACGCAATTTAAGTTCCTCATTTTTCTCCGCATGAGAGGTTTCTGCGGTATTGTAATTGTGAGCAGTGTTTTATACAGTGTAGTTTAGGTTAAAAAATTTGAAAGAAATGAAGATATCCTTGGGTGATGTGGCTATGAAATTTAGATTGGATGTTTTGGTGGCACTAGAGAATTGTAGCTTTGAGGTTCTTATAGAATTCCTCAGTTTTATTAGCAGTTGCAAATTATGTTATATTTTTAGTGATGATGATTGAAAGTTTTTTGTTGGCTTTTAGGCATGTTGAGTAACTATTGAAGGAGGGATTGGTTGATTGGTGCTTAGTATTCTTTTGATTGTTTGTTCAATTGTTGAGTGATAGAATTGGTGTGTGAGGGATGAGCTGCTCAATAGGAGAATGAGTTATATAAAGAAGACTGTGTTGTCTTGGAATGTGCTTAATAACTTAGTAATACTACACCAACAAGCTTCTTTCACAAATTTTTTCTCACAACTTTGACATGACTTATAGGTGTATGTCGTAGGCACCCATAATTAAAACCTTCCGAACCTAACTACTGAACTGTAAATAGGGTAAGTGGGTCGATCCCACGAAGAGTGTCTAGCCGAATTTTCTTTGATGTGAAAAAGGCTGGGGGGTTTGTGTAAAACAGAAAACAATCTCAGCAAAAACAAGAACAATTTAATTCGAATTCAATCAAAATGACGAACTTGGTCTCTGTCAACATCCACAATCGGAATCTTATAACTGATCATTGATGCAAAGATAATCAATTCACACATTGAATATTCACCGTTGGAACTAATTTCCTATCTCTTCTTAATTGTAATTAATCAGGAAACAAGCGATCCTAATTAATCTTACCCCTAAACAACCATAGACACGTGCTCAAGATTTAATCTAGTGGCAGCCTTAAGAATTAGAGAGATCGATGAAGCTAAACAACACAAACACAAGCGGTTGTATTTAATTTAGTTGAATGTTCTTCGTAAGGTTACTAATTCCTGACGTAGCAAATTACTAACCCTAATTGCTTCACAAGTTGGAGGGATCAAACAATTACGGATTTGATATCAAACTTAGCAATAGATTTCAACAAATAATACACTAGTAGGCCTCCTAGTAATTAAATGCATCAATCATGAAAATATGCACAAAATAACATTCAATACTCAAACATGAATTTAACACTAAAAACAGAAAGATCTCACAGTTTATTTGATTCCGAGGTTTTCGTTTCCTTCGACCAAGTTACAAAAGTTCTAGCCGCTCATAGCCATAACAAAAACTCAAGAGGAAAGAAAAATTCCAGAGCAGAGAAGAAAGAGACGTGGTTCCCCTCCAAAACCCTAATCTGATCCCTTTAGAAAAAATCCAGATTCAAGTGTTTGAATCCCCCTCAATCTCCTAAAAGAAATATTCTAATATCCTAAATTAATCCTAGTTTGATTCTAATTAATTAAAAAAATAAGATAAAGTCCTAAAATAAAATAGGAAAGTGGTGATTCTGAGCTGTAACTTGTGTGCCACATGTCCTCAAATCTTCCAATAATAACTCGCCCAATTGATTTGCATGACAAGGCGTAATGCTCCCAGGGACGTCCAGTGCAGATGCGTCCAACTTCAAGCACGATTACAACCTTGATGCAGTGAGTATCTCTCAAAACTCAAAAAATGAAAGTTGTAGATAAATTTCTTAGCGTTACACAGAATTTTGAATCATCTCAATCGGAAGATTGGATGAGAGAGTTATGCCCATATTACGAAATAACGTCGAAACTATCCGAATTCACTTAATTAGTTCCGTTTTGCAATTAACACCTCCATTTGCATCCTAAATCAAAATAGAATAATAATGAGTATATTTAGGCAGCAAATAAGTATAAAAGACTAGACATTAAGGGGGGTAAATATGACATTTTGCATTCCCATCAGCTTACAATTGGTCAGTTTGTAATTAATTAGTAAGACTCATGCGAGACCAGAGTTGTCAAATGAGCCGAGCGGCTCGCGAGTCAGGCTCGGCTCGACTTGTCTGAAGCTCGTTTATGCCTCGGCTTGTGATTAGTCGAGTCAACTCGGCTCGAGGTCACTGTATAAAACGAGCCGAGTTCGAATATGGGGAGGCTCGTGTTAGTGAACGACCCAGTTACGCAGCGGAAAACAAAAAGAAAACATCATGGATCGTTCCTTAGAACCAAGATCCAGGTACAAAAATCACAGTTTATACATTATAAGAATCAAATCTGTAGAAAAATCAGTTCTAAGGTTTAAGAAACATACGCACGTTTGGAGGCTCCTCCAAGTTGTCTCTGAACGTATTTTGCCACCGACCCAAGTGTGGGATCGAACCGATGAAGTCCACACGAAGGCAATCGCAAGGAACTAAGGAGGGATTTGCTAGATCCTCCTTAGCCTTAAGAAACAAGAAGAAAAATGAGGAGTATTGTATTTGATTTTTCAATCAAAACTAAAAGTGGTGTGGGAGAGAGTATTTGGGGCTGGAGGGTTTTTGCTTTTTCAATGAAAAAGTAATGAATGAAAAACTTAACCTTTTTTCAACTAAAGTTTTTCTTTTACAGTAATCTTTCAATTACCCTATTCCCATATGGAATGGGCTTGGGCTCCAACCCCAAACACCCCATGTTACCAAACACTCCCAGTTAGATATTTATTTTAATTCATCATTATCTTCAATTAAAATCAATTAAAATATATTTAATATATATATTAACATTTAACAATAATAATAATTTATTTAAATATATGCTAACACATATTTAAATGTAATTTCACTTAATTAAATTTTTCTAATAAATTAAATAAAGGCTACGAGCTCAGCAAATTTAATTGCACTGTGAAATTACCAAAATACCTTTTCACCTAAAAAGACAAAAACGCCCTTCTTTCTTCATGAGTCTTAAATTATCTTCTATGTGTGTGATCTATAGGCTCCTCATCATACCGGCAGTATATAGTATCGCGATTAACACCAATTAATCGTCTCACTAATACAAAGACCAAGATTGGCCCCTAGCAAGGCATCATGGCCACCCGATAGATTCGGATTCAGCAAAGTAGCTACCTGTCAACGATATGGTTATCGTATAATTCGATCTTTTCATCATACGTTATCTCGACGAGACGAAGGCATATAAACAGTCAACCTTCGGTTACTCTCGATATTATGTATTCAGTTGCTGGACCAATGACCTGTATTATAATCCGGATAGAGCAACAACTCAATCCCACTGTGGCCACATTTTATTGTCATTGCCATATACTGAATTGCGCCGTGAGATAACTTCTCCCATACCTGGGAGTGATGAATCCTCTGTCAATCCACCACAGTCTTGATACACTCCTTGATGCAGCCAATCACCATCGTATTGACAGCTCTGAATAGAACTGTGTTAGGCTAGTGTCAAACTACACCAATCGGTGCACAAGGCGCTCCGGTGATCTCAAGTCTAAGGATCACGTGCACTACCATTCATTAGAGGATTTGTTCCATAGACACTGGGGTTACCATCCATATGGAGTCCTCTGGTGGGTCTGTCCAGTGAACTTGCTGCGGTATATCCGCCTACATCAAGCACCCACCCGTGTGTTGCACCTGCTTGTCACCAAACAACCTTGATAAGTGAGATCACCACCGCCTTTTGACAGGTCGTTCAACACTATGATAGCCTTACCATATTATCTGTGCCTTTACTTTAGAATAATACTGGGGCTACAGACGTTTCTAGAATGGTCACCATATGTGCTCATAGGGTTCTCACTATCAAGATTTGAAACACTTGATATCCTCGTCACGGTTCTACCATTCTAAGGACATATATCAATACATATTGCAATAATAATGATTTATGCGATATAGAATAAAATGCCTTTTATTGGTTAATGAACATTATTACTGTAACGCCCAATTTGAGGTACGAAGCTAACGTTTCTTCTTTTGCTCTTATTTGAGTTGGTTTATTAGTATTATTGTTTGGTTGACCTTTGATTGAGTGGTATGTTGAATACTTGCCTTGAAATTGGTTGAAATAGAAGAAGTTCAGTGTTCCAGGCTTCGCCGGGGCGAAGAAGAATCTTCGCCGCGGCGAAGAGGTGTTGAAGCCATGGGAAACTGCTAGACAGTTTCGCCGCGGTGACAGAATCTTCTTCGTTGCGGCGACGGGCTGACCATAATGTTTGTTAAGTTTTAGATATTTTCTTCCCTAAGGGCAATTTGACCATTCTACCCCTAATTAGTAGGAAAAGTGGGGAGTAAAATGTAAGGAATTTTCATGGAGAATATGTTGATATGGGGGTGTGTTTGTAATGAATCAAAGGATATAGATGGAATTCCTAAGGAAGAGTAAGGGCAAAATGGGAATGCTTGTGCATAAATTCATTAAAAGGAATTAAGTCATTGCAAACCCTTCATTCTTCTTCTCCATCGCCACTCTCCTTTCTTACTTCCTCTCATTTTCACTTTCATTTATTCAAGGATTTTTAGAGGGCTTTTGGAGTGTTTTGGGGTAGAAAATCAATCTAAGGCATCCTAAGATAATGATTCTTGCTTTGGATGTGAAGCTTTGTGAGTTTTTTTGTATATTTGAATATTGAGGTCTTTTGGTTCATTTGTTTAAAGAGTAGAGAAAGAGTCAAGCAAACCAAGAGAAAGGAAGAGCTAGTGAGATCTCTCCATAACAAGGTAAGTAAATCCCAACCCAAGTTGAGATTTGAGAATTTTCTTGATTAGGGTTTTAATAGCAATTATGCATGTATGTTATATACATGTTATATGCTATGTTTTTGAGTTTTAAATGGAGATTATTATTGCTTGTGGTTGTTCATACACTTCAATTGTGAGAAGTGAGATGTGGGTTGGAAATGTAGTTTGAGATGGAATTGAAGGATATTGAGAAACCCTTTTTGGAAGTGCTATTCTATGGCAGGAATTATGGCTATGTGAGGGAGTCTTCTCCCATTTTGGATGGTTAGAGAAAGACATAGAATTATTGTTATAGTAGAGTTTTGTTATGCACTTGAGTTGTTTGATGAAATGCCTAATAGAGGTTTGAGTATGAGTAGTGAACCTTAATTCTTGCAACATTGCATGTTGGCATTTCATAAGTGCATTAGTGGAGATGAACCATCCATAGGCATTAATTGTGCATTGAGAAGTGACTTAAGAAAGAGTAGGGAACTTTGTGTATGCACTTGCTCTATGAGTAGAGAACTTTGTGGATGCAACTACTCTAAGAGTAGAAAGAATGAGAAGTGCTAGAGTAGGGTGAATGAGAAGAGTATTAGAAATGGGTTGATGCTTTGTGATCATCACCCGACAGTTATTAGAAATGGGTTGATGCTTTGTGATTATCACCCGACAATTATTAGAAATGGGTTGATGCTTTGTGATCATCACCCGACAGTTATTAGAAATGGGTTGATGCTTAGTGATCATCACCCGACAATTATTAGAAACGGGTTGATGCTTTGTGATCATCACCCGATAGTTATTAGAAACGGGTTGATGCTTTGCGTGATCATCACCCGATTAGTTATTAGAAACAAGTTGATGCTTTGTGATCGTCACCCGAAAGTCATGAGGAACGGGTAGGTGCTTTGTGGTCTCCACCCGATAGTTACGAAAACCGGGTAGGTGCTTCGTGATCCCCACTCGGTAGTCACTAAGAGCGGGTTGGTGCTATGTGAACTCCACCCGATAGTCATGAAGAGTGAAATGGTGCTGTGTGAACGCCATCCGGCCGTACCTCCGATAAGATGAGGCCATGACGTTTAGTAAAGAGCAACAAAAAGTGTGAGGAAAGAATTAAGAGAAATACATACGGGGATAGACAGATAGAGGGTTTACTTACTGAGCATTATTTTTTGCTTACCCCGTTATTTTCCTTTGTGGATGCAGGATCTAGGTGATGATGCAGTCGGAGGGGTGTCGACAAGTGAGGAGCAATAGCTACACTGTTTCCCCTGTTTTTTTTTTTTTTGTCTTTTTAAATGGCATTTTGTAAATAATGCCCTTTGTGTATAAAAGACTTATTACATATAATAAAAAGAAAAGTTTTGTGCCCATTTTCTATTATTATTATGCATGCATTGTACTAGTTTATAGCAGGTGTTACATTTTTGGTATCAGAGCAAAGATTTTGGGATTGAACAGTGTACTATTCTCATCGCCACGATGTCCTATAACATGTGTGAGTTAATTCTTTCCTTATAGTAATTATTTCTCGAGTTCATTGGTGTGATTAGTTTGTAGATGAGGCGTAGTTACCGGAAACGTGGTAAGGGTGTGGTGAATGAAGGAAAACCTTCTAACCCACCAGAGTCTATGCCCCCTCCCTTGGATGAAGCTAGAATTTGGGGAATTATATAGTAAGTCATGGCGAAACCCTTTCCCAAGGGAGAGTTGAAACCCCCTGCAGCATACCTGCCATGCATGTCGAAAGAGAGGACAACCGGTACCTCCCCAAAGTCTGAGCGAGTTGAACCGATTTACGGTCTTTCCAGTCAACATCAACCCTCAGAGTTTAAGGGTACTACGGATCCAATAATAGCAGAAGAGTGGTTTGGGTCCATAGAACGAGCCACATGTTTATTTCCCATGTCAGACCGGGAGAAGATCCGGTATGCGAGTTTCTTGTTTCGGGGTGATGCCCGAATTTGGTGGGAATTAATGGAAGAAACTCATGATGTGACAGCAATGACTTGGGAAGAGTTCAGGCAAGAGTTTGAGGCCGAGTATAGAACAGAGGACCAAGTTCATGAGAAGGTCCAAGAATTTACCAGCTTACAGCAAGGGACTAGTGCCGTGAAGGAGTACTCAGTGAAATTCAATTCTCTTGCAAGGTTTGCACCCGGAATAGTTAGTACTCCGGCTTTGAGAAGAGATAAGTTTGTGCACGGGTTGAAGCCGGAGATAGCCCGAGATATAATGACAAGTTTCAATTCTCCTCGAAATTATAGTAAGGCTTTGAGGCGGGCAATAAAGGCGGAGATTTTTGAGAATAAAATTTCCCCTGTAGGTTCCTCGACAGGAGGACCAAGTGAGCCACCCTCCGCCCCCCGGAGAGAGAAACATGAGGGTGTAAAAGGTAAAGACATGAAGAATTAGAAGAAGAAGTTTCAGTATAGACAGAACAGAAGAGAGTGGAAGAATAAGCGGCCCCAGACGGAACGGTTTCCTCTTTGCCCTAAATGTGGGAGGAATCACCCAGGAGAATGTCTGAGGGACCAGAGAGTGTGTTATAGGTGCCCACAGCCAGGGCACATGATGAGAGATTGTAAAGCTCCTCTTCCACCAACTACACTGAGTTCAGGAGGTACTGCGAATGCCAGAGTGTTTATCGTGGCATGGGTGGAGTGCAGAGGCCAGTCCCATCACCAGGCATCGGCGCTTATTATTTCATTCAGTTCCCTTATATGCTTTAATTGATTCAGAGCCACTCATTCGTTTATATCGTATGGGATGATTGAGAGATTAGGTTTGAAACCTATTAGAGTGACTTAACCCATTAAGATAGAGTTACCCGATGGGGTTAGTGTTCTGACTCAAGAGATGTTGTTAGGAGAGTCCATGGTGATCCAGGGTAGAGAGTTAACAGTTGACTTAATAGTTTTTTATATGCCCGACTTTGATGTGATATTGGGCATGGATTTCCTAAGGAGATATGGAGTAGAGATTGACTGTCGGAAAAAGAAGGTGAGATTTAATCTCGATAGTGGAGATAAGTTTAGTTTTGGAGAGGGCCATCAATTGAGCATGCTGATTAGTAGTGTAAAAGCTAGGAAGATGTTGAGAAATGGGTGTTCGGGATATATTGCCCATGTAGTGCAAAGTGGTGATGTTCCACAGCTAGAGATTTAGAGGGTGTTAGTAATTCAAGACTTTCTAGATGTGTTTCCAGAAGAGTTACCGGGTTTGCCTCCAGAAAAGAAGGTAGAATTTGGTATCGAACTAGCACCAAGGACAGCACCAATATCTAAAGCCCCTTATCGAATGGCCCCAGCTGAGCTTCAAGAACTAAAGAAGCAACTCCAAGAGCTTTTAGATAAAGGCTTTATCCGACCGAGTCATTCTCCTTGGGGAGCCCCAATCCTGTTTGTGAAAAAGAAAGATGGATCACTAAGGATGTGTATTGATTATAGGGAGCTGAATAAAGTTACAGTGAAGAATAAGTACCCACTACCCCGGATAGATGACATTTTCAATCAGTTGAAAGGAGCGGTAGTTCTCTAAAATTGATTTGAGGTCCGGGTATCATCAGGTAAGAGTAGTTGAGCACGATGTGGTTAAGACTGCCTTTCGTACAAGATATGGGCATTATGAATTTGTAGTGATGCCTTTTGGCTTGACTAATGCCCCAGCCGTTTTTATGGACTTGATGAACAGGGTATTCCATGAGTATTTGGATCAGTTTATTGTTGTCTTCATTGACGACATCCTGATTTATTCAAAGTCAAGGGAAGAACATGAGGTTGCAGCGATTGAGAGAAAAGAAGTTGTGTGCTAAATTTTCTAAGTGTGAGTTTTGGCTTAATCAGGTGATATTCCTAGGCCATACTGTGTCAAAGGAAGGGATTTCGATAGATCCGAGTAAAGTGCAGGCAATCGTTGAATGGCAGAAGCCGAGAACAGTGAAAGAAATTAGGAGTTTTTTAGGCCTAGCAGGTTACTACCGGCAATTTGTAGCGGGATTTGCCCAGTTGGCTAAACCATTGACAGCTCTTACCAAACAGAAAACTCCTTTTGTCTGGTCAATAGCATGTGAAGAAAGCTTCCAAGAGTTGAAGAAGAGGTTAACAACAACTCCTGTATTGGTGTTACCACAGGAGGGTGTAGATTATGACATTTATACGCATGCCTCTCTACTGTGGGGACTTGGAGCCGGCTTGATGCAGTTAGATAGGGTTATAGCTTATGCTTCTCGTCAACTAAAAAAGTATGAGACCAAATACCCTACGCATGACCTAGAGTTGGCGGTTGTGGTCTTTGCCTTAAAGATTTGGAGGCATTACCTTTATGGTGTAAAGAGTAATATCTACACCGATTATAAGAGTTTAAAGTACTTCTTCACTCAAAAGGAGTTGAATATGAGGTAGAGAAGGTGGTTAGAGCTGGATAAGGATTATGAATGTGAGATCAAGTATCAATCGGGAAAAGCCAATGTGGTAGCAGATGCCTTGAGTAGAAAAGCCTATTTATTCCGGCTTACCAAGCAGAAAGAGTTAATAGAAGAATTGTCTAAAGAACAGATTGAAGTGGTTCAGGGAAGAGTTGCCAGTCTAGAGGTACATTTTACTTTACTGGAGGAAATCAGAGAAAAGCAAATGGCCGATGAGTGGTGTCAGAAAATAGTTCAGCAAGTGCTTGAGGGCAAGACATCAGAATTCTTTATGAGAGATGGTGTCCTCTATTTCAGGAATCGGTTATGCATTCCTCCAAATGAGGAGTTGAAATAGAAAATTCTTATGGAGGCTCATGACACACCGTACACCGCTCATCCGTGAGCAACCAAGATGTATCAAGATGTAAAGAAAGGCTATTGGTGGTCAGGTATGAAGAAAGACATTGCAGAGTTTGTAGCTAAATGTCTAACTTGTCGGCAAGTGAAAGCAAACAACCAACCAAGCGACCGTCGGGTTGCTTCAACCATTGAGTATTCCAGAGTGGAAATGGGAGAGCATTTCGATGGATTTTATCACGGGTCTCCCCAGAGTACAGAAAGGGTGTAATGCTATATGGGTGATTGTGGATAGATTAACCAAATCAGCCCATTTCCTTCCAGTAAAGGAGACCACTAATGCAGATCAGTTGGCTCAGATTTACCTTAAGGAGATAGTCAGATTGCATGGTGTGCCCAAGACTATAGTATCAGATAGAGATTCCAAATTTGTTTCACCTTACGGGACGAGTTTACGAGAGGAATTTGGGGTACCCGTTTAGCATTCAGTACTGCCTATCATCCTCAGACGGATGGCCAAACCGAGAGAACGAATTAGTTGCTCGAGGATATGTTGAGGGCCTGTTGCATGGATTATAGAGTATCCTGGCATGAGATGTTACCCTTAGTGAAATTTGCCTACAACAACAGTTATCGGTCTATAATTAGAATGGCGTCTTACGAGGCTTTATATGGTAGACGATACAGGTCTCCGCTTCATTAGGATGAAGTAGGTGAAAAAGATGAGTTGAGTACCGCTCTTGGGCCAGAGATGACTCAGAAACGGTAGAAGATGTGAGGTTAATCAAAAATAGAATGAAACAAGCCCAAGATCGACAAAAGAGTTATGCCGCTTAAAGAGGAAAGAGGTGGAATTCCAAGTGGGCGACAAAGTGTTTTTGAAAGTTTCCCCTTACAAGCGAGTAATGCGCTTCGGAAGCAGAGGGAAGTTAGCACTGAGAAATATAGGTCCATTTGAGGTATTGCAACGAGTGGGAAAGGTGGCCTACAGATTGGCACTACCACATAGCATGGACAAGGTGCATGATGTCTTCCATGTCTCGATGCTACAGAAATATGTAAGTGATCCCTTCCACATCCTGAGTGTAGAGGACGTTGAGTTAACAGAGAATCTAGTATATGAAGAACGTCCAGGTCAGTTTTAGATCGAAGGATTAAAGAGCTTCGGAACAAGAGTGTTCCGCTAGTGAGGATCCTTTGGAGGAATCACAAAGTGGAAGAGGCCACTTGGGAAGTAGAACGGGAAATGCAGAATCGCTTCCCAGAGTTATTTGCATGAATTTCGGGGATGAAATTCTTTTAAGGGGGGAAGAATTGTAACGCCCCACTTAAGGTACGTAGCTAACGTTTCTTCTTTTGCTCTTATTTGAGTTGGTTTATTAGTATTATTGTTTGGTTGACCTTTGATTGAGTGGTATGTTGAATACTTGCCCTGAAATTGGTTGAAATACAAGAAGTTCGTGTTCCAGGCTTCGCCAGGGTGAAGAAGAATCTTCATCGCGGCGAAGAGGTGTTGAAGCCATGGGAAACTGCTGGACAGTTTCGCTGCGGCTACAGAATCTTCTTCGCCGCGGCAACGGGCCGACCACAATGTTTGTTAAGTTTTAGATATTTTCTTCCTTAAGGGCAATTTGACCATTCTACCCCTAATTAGTAGGAAAAGTGGGGAGTAAAATGTAAGGAATTTTCATGGAGAATATGTTGATATGGGGGTGTGTTTGTAATGAATCAAAAGATATAGATGGAATTCCCAAGGAAGAGTAAGGGCAAAATGGGAATGCTTGTGCATAAATTTCATTAAAAGGAATTAAGTCATTGCAAACCCTTCATTCTTCTTCTCCATCGCCACTCTCCTTTCTTACTTCCTCTCATTTTCTCTTTCATTTATTCAAGGATTTTTAGAGGGCTTTTAGAGTGTTTTGGGTTAGAAAATCAATCTAAGGCATCCTAAGGTAATGATTCTTGCTTTGGATATGAAGCTTTGTGAGTTTTTTTGTATATTTGAATATTGAGGTCTTTTGGTTCATTTGTTTAAAGTGTAGAGAAAGAGTCAGGCAAACCAAGAGAAAGGAAGAGCTAGTGAGATCTCTCCATAACAAGGTAAGTAAATCCCAACCCAAGTTGAGATTTGAGAATTTTCTTGATTAGGGTTTTAATAGCAATTATGCATGTATGTTATATACATGTTATATGCTATGTTTTTGAGTTTTAAATGGAGATTATTATTGCTTGTGGTTGTTCATACACTTCAATTGTGAGAAGTGAGATGTGGGTTGGAAATGTAGTTTGAGATGGAATTGAAGGATATTGAGAAACCCTTTTTGGAAGTGCTATTCTATGGCAGGAATTATGGCTATGTGAGGGAGTTTTCTCCCATTTTGGATGGTTAAAGAAAGACATAGAATTATTGTTATAGTAGAGTTTTGTGATGCATTTGAGTTGTTTGATGAAATGCCTAATAGAGGTTTGAGTATGAGTAGTGAACCTTAATTCTTACAATATTGCATGTTGGCATTTCATAAGTGCATTAGTGGAGATGAACCATCCATAGGCATTAATTGTGCATTGAGAAGTGACTTAAGAAAGAGTAGGAAACTTTGTATATGCACTTGCTCTATGAGTAGAGAACTTTGTGGATGCAACTACTCTAAGGGTAGAGAGAATGAGAAGTAGTAAGGGTGAATGAGAAGAGTATTAGAAATGGGTTGATGCTTTGTGATCATCACCCGATAGTTATTAGAAATGGGTTGATGCTTTGTGATCATCACCGACAGTTATTAGAAATGGGTTGATGCTTAGTGATCATCACCCGCCACCAATGTGATCACCCGACAAGTTATTAGAAACGGGTTGATGTTATGACGTCACCCGGAAACGGGTTGATGCTTTGTGATCGTCACCCGATAGTTGTCACCCGATAGTTATTAGAAACGGGTTGATGCTTTGCGTGATTGTCACTCGATTAGTTATTAGAAACGGGTTGATGATTTGTGATCGTCACCCGAAAGTCATGAGAAATGGGTAGGTGCTTTGTGGTCTCCACCCGATAGTTACGAAAATCGGGTAGGTGCTTCGTGATCCCCACTCGGTAGTCACTAAGAGCGGGTTGGTGCTATGTGAACTCCACCCGACAGTCATGAAGAGTGAGATGGTGCTGTGTGAACACCATCCGCCGTACCTCCGGTAAGATGAGGCCATGACGTTTAGTAAAGAGCAATAGAAAGTGTGAGGAAAGAATTAAGAGAAATACATACGGGGATAGACAGATAGAGGGTTTACTTACTGAGCATTATTTTGTGCTTACCCCGTTATTTTCCTTTGTGGATGCAGGATCTAGGTGATGATGCAGTCGGAGGGGCGTCGGCAAGCGAGGAGCAATAGCTACACTGTTTCCCTGTTTTTTTTTTTTTTTTTTTTTTTGTCTTTTTAAATGGCATTTTGTAAATAATGCCCTTTGTGTATAAAAGACTTATTATATATAATAAAAAGAAAATTTTTGGGCCCATTTTCTATTATTGTTATGCATGCATTGTACTAGTTTACAGCAGTTGTTACAATTACAAAGAGTCAATTCTACAATAATTGATTGGCTCTAGGGCATCTACTCTAACAATCTCCTACTTACACTATAGCCAATCATTCATGTATTTAATACCAAATGATCTCAAGTGCCTTTCATGCTTCTATTGCGACAGAGGCTTTGTCAGTGGATCTGTGAGATTGTCGTCAGTATGCACTTTACTAATCTATATGTCTTTCCTCTCAACTGTCTCTCTAATGAGATGGAATTATCTGAGTAAGTGTCTGGACTTCTGATGAGACCGCGGTTCCCTGGCTTGAGCAATTGCTCCATTGTTGTCACAATAGATGTCTATAGGATCAACAATCGTGGGAACCACACCAAGTTCAGTAATGAACTTCTTAATCCATACTGCCTCCTTGGCCGCATCTGACAATGCAATATACTCAGCCTCCATTGTAGAGTCTGCTACAGTGCTTTATTTAGAGCTTTTCCAGCTCATTGCACCGTCATTGAGACAAAATACAAACCTTGATTGCAATCGATAATCATCTTTGTCCGTTTGGAAACTAGCATCATTGTATCCTCTTACAGTGAGTTCATCTTCCCCTCCATAAACCAAGAACATATCTTTAGTCCTCTTTAGGTACTTAAGAATGTTCTTGACAACCATCCAATGACGCTCACTTGGATCGATTGATATCTACTACAAGTGCTCAAAGCACATGAGACATCAATCCGAGTACATAGCATGACATACATGATGGATCCAATTGCTGATGCATATGGGATCCTCTTCATCTTATCTCTCTCATCTTGTGTTCTAGGACACAATTCCTTAGAGAGATAAACACCATGTGACATTAGAAGAAATCTCTTCTTGGATTCTTCCATACTGAATCTCTTCAGTACTTTGTCAATATATGCACTCTGACTTAGGCCAAGCAACCTATGCGATCTATCACGATAGATCTTTATTCCAAGGATGTAGGTTGCTTCCCCTAAGTCCTTCATGGAGAAGCACTTGGATAACCAAGTCTTTACCGACTGCAAGTTCGGTATATCATTCCCGATCAGAAGTATGTCATCGACATACAACACTAGGAATGCTACTACACTCCCACTCACTTTCTTGTAAACACAGGGCTCATCTTCGTTCTTAATAAAACCAAATTCTTTTATGGTTTCATCAAAACGAATGTTCCAGCTCCTTGAAGCTTGCTTGAGCCCATAAATAGATCTCTGCAACTTGCATACCTTATTAGCTTGACTATCAAGAACAAAACCATCAGGTTGTGTCAATACACATCCTCCTTAAGGTTTCCATTCAGGAAAACAGTTTTGACATCCATTTGCCAAATCTTATAGTCATGATATGCAGCAATCGCAAGTATAATCCGGATAGGATTTAATCATGGCAACCGGAAAAAGTTTTCGTCATAGTCAATGCCATGAATTTGTTTGAAACCTTTGGCAACCAGCCGTGCTTTATAAGTATACACGTTGCCATCCATGTCAGTTTAAGACCCATTTACACCCTATGGGTTTTACCCCTTCAGGTGATTCCACTAGAGGCCACACTTGGTTCTGGTAAATGGAGTCCATCTCAGATTTCATGGCTTCAAGCCATTTAACGGAATCTGGATCTGATATAGCATCTTCGTAGGTTCTGGGTTCATTGTCTTGGTAGACTAGTACGTCACCATGTTGAGTCACGAGATAACCATATCTCTCGGGCTCATGGTGTACTCTCCCAGATCTACGTAGCTCCTATGCTACTTGAGGTGGTTCACTTTGATCCACAAGTTGTGGAGTAACCTCCTTTTGTTGTTCAACCACTCGTGGCACATCATCCCGTCATTCGTCTAGTATATCTTGTGATTCTAGAACTTCATTGAGTTCTACTTTTCTCCCACTAGTACTTCTTAGAACACCAAATCAAGCAATAAAAATTTTGCGCTCTTTTGGGTGGTAGAAATAGTATCCTTTAGGTCTCCTTTGGATACCCCACAAATATGCATTTACAGGATTTTGGGCCCAGCTTGTTCGAAGTCAATTTCTTAACATAAGTTTCGCAACCCCAAATCCTTAGATAAGACAAGTTGGGATTTCGCCCATTCCATAGCTCATATGGAGTCTTATCTACAGACTTTGACGGCATACAGTTCAAAACGTGAGTCATAGTCTCTAGGGCATAACCCTAGAACGATGCAGGTAAATCACTAAAACTCATCATAGACCTAACCATGTCAAGTAAGGTCCTGTTCCTCCTTTCAGACACTCCATTATGTTGGGGTGTATAAGGAGGGGTGAGTTGTGATACTATCCCACATTCCTTCAGTACGAAAACCACCCCGAGCTTAAGTATTCACCTCCTCGATCCGATCAAGAGCTTTAATACTTTTGCCCAACATATTATGTACTTCATTTCTGAATTCCTTGAATTTATCAAAGGCTTCAGATTTATGTCTCATAAGGTAGACATAACCATATCTACTGAAATCATCAGTAAATGTGATGAAGTATGAATATCCACCTCTGGCCTCAACTGTTAGTGGACCATATACATCACTATGGATGATGCCTAATAGCTCAGTAGCCCTTTCACCTTGTCCTGTGAAAGAGACTTGGTCATCTTGCCTAAAAGGCATGACTCGCATACCTCAAATGACTGAAAGTCAAAAGGGTCCAAAACTCCATCCCTTTGAAGTTTTGCAATGCGAGTCTTATTAACATGACACAATTTACAGTGCCAGATATATGTCTGGTTTTTATCGCTATGTTTAGCTTTCTTGGTTTCAAATATTGAGAATATCTTTATTGTTTAAATCAAGAACATATAATCCATTATATAACCTTGCAATTCCAAATAGAATACCATTCAAACTAAAGGACAACAATCCATTAGATATCTCAAAATGATACCCTATATTATCCAAAGCGGATACTAAAATAATATTTCTAGAAATAGAAGGTACGTGATAACAGTTATGTAGTTCCAATAACAAGCCCATAGGCAAAGATAAATAGGAAGTCCCTATAGCCAATGCAACAACATCTGCTCTATTTCCAACTCATAGGTCCACCTCTCAGTCGGCGAGCACTCTACTCTGCCTTAGTCGCTGCACATCAGTACAAATGTGAGTACCACATCCTGTGTCAATGACCCAAGATGTTGAGGGAGAGAAATTAATCTCAATCATAAAAATACCTAAAGTTGTAGCCTCTGACTTCTTCTTGCTTGCGAGGAAAGCCTTGCAGTGTTTCCTCTAGTGGCCAGGCTTGCCACAAAAAAAGCAGACTACCTTGCCCTTCCCTATGCCACTTTCAGGTCCAAGAACAACCTATCCTTTGGGCTTGGCCTTGGCCTTACCCTTACCGTTACCCTTTGCTTTACTGGCAGTGACCAATAAAATAGGCTTGGACTTTTTCAAGTCCTGCTCTGCAGTCCTCAGCATGTTCAAAAGTTCTGACAAGGTTTTCTCAATCGTGCTCATATTGAAATTCATTATGAACGGAGCATAAAAGTCAGGCAAGGATTGCAGAATTAAATCCATTTGTAATTCTGCATCCAAGCCACATCCCAAAGTCTCAAGCCTCTCTATGTGCTCGATCATCTTGAGCACATGAGGACCAACTTGGGCTCCCTCAGTCAGACGACTCCCAAACAGTGCTTTCGACACCTTATACCTCTCATATCGAGCCTTTGTTTCGAAAAGCTCCTTGAGGTGTAGAATAATGGAAGAAGCATCCATATTCCCATGCTGTTTTTACAGCATAGGTGTCATCGATGCTAACATCAAGCATTGAATGCTATTAGCATCATCAAGAAACTTTTGATAAGTATCCTTTACTTCTTGAGTGGCATCAGGATCAGGCTTGGCCATGCATGGCTTTTCAAGGATATATAATTTCTTTTCTGACTTGAGTATAATGTAAAACCCCTCCCTAGCCGGGTATTTCCTAAGTATCCCTTGGCTATTGAGAACCTAGAAAACGCACGCCTAGGAGAGAAGTTTATTTTAAAATCCTATTTAAAGAATAAACTTGTAGTTTAAAACATATATATAGATATATGTGTTTAATTTTTTTTCTTCGCTATAATAAGTTCATTGTATAATAAAAAAATATAGTTTCCTTTCTTGGAGTCAATTATGAAATCCATAGTAATACTTACTAGAACATACACACTTTTATAAAATTTACTAGCAATTTGATTTCCTTTATTAACACAAACAATATATATTCCATTAAAACATGGACATAGTTACTACATTATGAGATATAAACATAATTACTACACTAAATACTAGCAAAACCATTCAAAAGTCATAATTAAAACATCCCCTCATGATCATAGCATCCCTCGGAGCTTCATGCCTTAATTCGTACCTGGAAAACATTTTAAAACATTTCGTGGGGTGAGCGCTAATCGCTCAGTAAGGAATATGGCTATTTATAAACTATTAAGGTTCATTATACAAGTATATTACTTAGGACCTTACCTACCTACAAAACATGACCTTCATTCTTTGACATAACAAATTCATAAAACATATCATACACTTTGGACTTTTCTCATAAACATAAGTCATAACATAGAACATAAATGACTTATGAAATATTCATGTACATGGCATGCTTATTTGTTTTGTCTTTATACTTGACAATTTCATTAGTCTTTGTTATCCGATCGGATTCATTTGAACCATTACCTTGTTCTTGGTCGTCACCTCAAAGGACTCATGGTTTCCATAAGGATTCCATTCCTCTAATCTTGGTTTATACCTCAAGAGACTCATGGAATTCATTCTTTAACATTTTATAAATTTTTTCATAAGACAACTAAATAAGCTATATGCATTACCATTATGAGTGCAAACATATGGACCCATGCTCAATCATACTATATTCTCCTACTAAACTTCTTAACTTAATTCATTCAATTTCTCATACAATACAAGGAGTTTTGGTATTAAGTTTATTCAGGGGTTTGTTAGAATTAGAAACAAATGGGAATTTCCATTAAGAAGTTGGATGCCATATAGTTCGTCACTTTTCAAGCAATTTTTACCTTATCTTCCAATTCGAATTGATTCTTGGCTAAAACATAACAGTTTTAGATCTGTTTCTCAAATTTTTAACACTTCAAGAATCAACTCAATCGAACTTCTATAACTTCAGTTATGACTGATTCCGTGAAGCATGTACAGTATAAGTCTTAAAAGGCTAAATCCGAATTCTATTCATTTCAACCATGTCACCTTCATTTACACATTCAAATCATTTGCCATATCATTCTAAGTATAAAAGGCCATAAAAACCTCCCTTTTTACAGAACCAAAAAGTGCCAAAACATCGTCCAACTACAAATCTCTTAATTGGCATAATCATCCTCCATAGGCACAGATACACCGATCAACATACCCATTTAAACAATTCATAACCAAAACATAGCATCACACTCATATTAACATAAATATATGTAAGTTTCATAAACCCTAGGTGTTATCAATTGTAGTCATAAGGGAGATTTTTTTCCTTACCTTAGTATTCAAAGCATAAAGGTACTCCTCCTTGGCTCCAAAGTTTCACCTTTCTACCTTACACACATAACCACTTATGAATTTCTCTTTTAACTAAAAAATTCAGAAAAAACTAGGGATTTGAAACTCACCTTTAACCCTGAAATTGAAGTTCTTTAAGGGTGGATGGTGATCTCCTTTGAAAATCAACTTGAAATCCTAAGAAAATTAGAGAATAAAAGCTTGGATTAGTGGCTTTTATGGTGGATTTGAGAGATGAAGAAGAAGAAGAAGATATATTTGGGGGGTACAAGGCCGACTACTCTCTCTTAAAACCTTGTAAATATTCATTCAATTGTTACTCTAATGTGATTGGTCAATAAAAGTTAGACATAATGGTCATTTGGCATAAATTTTCCATATATGGGTGTTTTGGTCATTTCTACCACAAGATAAAGATAAGCACTCATTTAATGCCATTTGACTTCTTTAAAATACTTAACAATTAAGCAATCCCATAGGTAAATGACTAACTTACCCTTAGTGCACTTTTATGGATACTTATGCATATGAATTTGTATGAAAAGACCATTATACCATTGGTTACCGTTTACACCATTTAACCATATCAATCAACTTTATGACCATTCTACCCTCATTTCTCTTCAATGACATCATTCCTTACACTTTATAATGGCTACATCTCGAAATACATGTAAATTAACCATTTTACCCTTCCATTCAAGAAAAGAAAATTACTTGAAAAGGTAAATTTCATACCTTAGTGCATCGAAATAATAACGCGGGGTTTACATATAATCCGGAGATTATGATACCAGTCTGAGAAATTGGATCCATCCAACCTGTTTTCTTTTTCGATTATCGGTCGCAGGTTCATAATGCTCATTTTGGTGAATTTACAATTGCAGAAAAGATAAAGTCATTATAAAGTTCATTATTGTTTAATATGGTCTTTTATAAAACGATGCTCCCACTATTTTACTCAAGTCAATAGCCTTCACTATTAACTCGGGAAAGCCCGTTGACTTTCCTAAGTGGACTGAGATCCCATCCGGCCCATTTCAAACCTTCGCTTTGGCGAACAAGCCAAAATGAGTTGATTAGGTAGGCTAACAAACTTAATCCACACTAGTTGATAGCTCCTACTATCAACCTCAAATGTGAAAAAGTCAACAAGCCAATCACACAATCCAATGGCTCGAACCATTGTCCTCAAGTGTGATTCTCAGAATCAGTTGAGTGGACACTACATGTCACCACGTACACATAATATGTGTACTGCTCTACTATGCGTATGACGCGTTTATCAACCTTCGCTTTGGTAAACAAGCAAAACCGTCATTTTAAGTCGACCCATCACCATTAAGGAAAACTCCAATGCATTTTAACCTCCCACTGGTAGAAGTGTACCCTTCGCTTTGGCGAACAAGGTTTCGACGAACAATGGTTTGATTAAAATCATGGTGATGGAAGGCTTACGTGACTTAATATACTTTAATTGAGGGTTTGTTATTTAATGTCTCACCAGATTATTATCTTTGTTAGAATGACATTGTTTGACATGTTATTCAACATTCAACCTTAGCATGCATTCTAAACACAATATTAAAACGTGCTGGTACATAGGCCCAACTAAAACCGATTTCCTCGAGCCTAGAGGAATCGGTGGGTCACCTATGGGATCTTGTAATAAATATCTTGAGTCTTCAAGTATGGTTGTCTTGTCCTTTGTTCCGTCTTCATGTACATTACAAAAACATCATTTTAAATTTACAATAAAATTAATCTTAAACTAATTTTACATCAACAAATTTAGAAACCTCGATTTACATTCGAAGGGAATGAGATGAGAAGAGAATGTACATTGAGAAGAGGAGAAAGGCAAGACACGCGGCCTTATTTAATAAATTATACAACCATACATACCCAAAAATAATTTAAAACATTCACCATAGGTCTAAGGCTCATGTACCGGGCACCATGCAATATACAAACAAGTACATAGCATACATTTAAAAAACAATCAATTTTTGAATCAAGTGGGTTATTTATTGATTACCCTCTTAAAATGTGCAGAATGATCATTGGCTTTATAGGTTAAAAACTGCATTTTGGTCCATTCGTGAAAAGCACAATATTGGGGTAGCAGCCATGTCGATACGGCAAAAATTTCCAGAGAGCACTTCGCTGCAGCGAAACCGAAATCCCCAATATGAACAGTTCACCTTTTTTTGCAGTTTTTGTGTAATAACACGAATTCAAATCAAATCGAACGCACAAACATTCGACCAGGATATCAACCAACCAATATAACATCCATCAACACATTATTAAACCAATTTATCATTTGAATCATTCATCCAAAAGCAGATTTTGCAGATTTTTCAAAAATAACATGTTATCAACCAAATACATGTTATAGTTCATCCAATAAACTGTAAAAATTTGATACCCGAGGCTCTGATACCACTGTTAGTGAATGACCCAGTTATGTAGCGGAAAATAAAAACATAAACTACATGGATCGTTCCTTAGAACCAAGATCCAGGTACAAAAATCACAGTTTATACATTATAAGAATCAAATCTGTAGAAAAATCAGTTCAAGGTTTAAGAAACATACACATGTTTGGAGGCTCCTCCAAGTTGTCTCTGAACGTATTTTGCTAACGACCCAAGTGTAGGATCGAACCGATGAAGTCCATAAGAAGACAATCGCAAGGAATTAAGGAGGGATTTGCTAGATCCTCCTTAGCCTTAAGAAACAAAAAAGAAAAATGAGGAGTATTTGATTTTTCAATCAAAACTAAAAGTGGCATGGGAGAGAGTATTTGGGGTCGGAGGTTTTTGCTTTTTCAATGAAAAAAGTAATGAATGAAAAACTTAACCTTTTTTCAACTAAAGTTTTTCTTTTATAGTAATATTTCAATTGCCCTATTCCCATATGGAATGGGCTTGGGCTCTAACCCAAACACCTCATGTTACCAAACACTCCCAGTTAGATATTTATTTTAATTCATCATTATCTTTAATTAAAATCAATTAATATATATTTAATATATATATTAACATTCAACAATAATGATAATTTATTTAAATATATGCTAACGCATATTTAAATGTAATTTCACTTATTTAATTTTTCTAATAAATTAAATAAAGGCTACGACCTCAGCAAATTTAATTACACTGTGAAATTACCAAAATACCCTTTCACCTAAAAAGATGAAAACACCCTTCTTTCTTCATGAGTCTTAAATTATTTTCTATGTGTGTGACCCATAGGCTCCTCATCATACCAACAGTTTATAGTATTGTGATTAACACCAATTAATCATCTCACTAATACACAGACCAAGATTGGCCCCTAGCAAGGCATCATGGCCACCCGATAGATTCAGATTCAACAAAGTAGCTACCTGTCAACGATATGGTTACCGTACAATTCGATCCTTTCATCATACGTTATCTTGACAAGACGAAGGCATAGAAAAAGTGTCAACCTTCGGTTACTCTCGATATTATGTATTCAGTTCCTGGACCAATGACCTGTATTATAATCCGGATAGAGCAACAACTCAATCCCACTGTGGCCACATTTTCCTGTCATTGCAATATACTGAATTACGCCGTGAGATAACTTCTCCCATACCCGGGAGTGATGAATCCTCTGTCAATCCACCATAGTCTTGACACATCCTTGATGCAGCTAATCACCACCGTATTGACAGCTCCGAATAGAACTGCGTTAGGCTAGTGTCAAACTGCACCAATCGGTGCACAAGGCACTCCGGTGATCTCAAGTCTAAGGATCACATGCACCACCATTCGTTAGAGGATTTGTTCCATAGACACTAGGGTTACCATCCATATGGAATCCTCTGGAGGGTTTGTCTAGTGAACTTGCTGCAGTATATCCGCCTACAACAAGCACCCATGTGTTGCACTAGGTTGTCACCAAACAACCTTGACAAGTGAGATCAGCCACTGCCTTTCGATAGGTCGTTCAACACTATGATAGCCTTACCGTATTATTTCTGCCCTTACTTTAGAATAATACTAGGGCTACGGACGTTTCTAGAATGACCACCATATGTGCTCATAGGGTTCTCACTATCAAGATTTAAAACACTTGATACCCTTGTCACGGTTCTACCATTCTAAGGACATATATCAATACATATTACAATAATAATGATTTACGCGATATAGAATAAAATGCCTTCTATTGATTAATGAACATTATTACAAAGAGTCAATTCTACAATAATTGATTGGCTCTAGGGCATCTACTCTAATAGCTCGGCTCGTAGGCTCGGCTAAGTAGGGTTCTATTTGTTATATTTTATAAACTTCGGGGACTGAAGTGTTATCTTTATTCTTTAGTTTTAAAAATTTGTAAAAATGACATTTAATCCCCCGATGTAATTAGTTCTAAAACACAAAATTAAACCCCCAAATTAGATTTCCCAAATCGACAAACCCTAACCCCTAAATGTGTTCTTGCAAATTTTCATAATAAAAAATCAAAATCAAAATAAGGTTGTGTTGAGGAAGAAGATGAAGATGAAGATGAAGATGAAGAAGATGGAGATGGAAGCAAAGTAAATCGTGATTTTCTGCAAGAGGGAAGATGAGATGGAGACGAAAATGAAGATGAAGATGAAGATGATGGAGATAAAAATGCAGATGATGAAGACTTGAGTGGTAGTGTGTGTATTGAGAGCGATGGATCTTCCATGTCTAGAAAAAGCTGCAAAGGAAAAAAAATCTCCTTTCCTTGTATGTGTAAAAATGGCAAACGTTCAAAGAGAAAAAAAAAAAAAAAATAAAAAAAAGAGTAACAAGGCATTAAAAATGGAAAAAGTTTCAATGATATTCATCGTGTAGAGTGTTGGAAGGAACAAGTGTGGGAATCCTGGTCGAGTAGGCTCAAACTCGATCGAGCTCGAGTTCGAGTCCCTTTTCTCTGACTCGATAGGCTCGAGCTCGAACTAGAGCTCGATCCTGTAGCAAACGATCCGAGCTCGATAAGTCGAAAACTTCGACTCGGCTCACTCGTTTACACGCTATGTGAGACCTATGTGGGATTCATTGTGATCTGATTAATTATGAGCTGCCACTAGAGTTGGTCAAGGACTAGTCCCAAGCAGGCCTGGGTTTGGGCCCGTTTGGGACTAATCCTTTTGGGACTAGTCCCAAATGGGACCAGTCGCTCATGGTCCCAAGCCCATGAGCAATATTAGGACCTGACCGGTCCTATGGGCCTGAAAAATTTATTTTCCCCCTTGATATTTTTTTATATTTTAGGGGCGAAATGAAATTTTATAGGGGGTTTTTAGTATTTTTTTAAGAGTAGATTAGTAAGTTTCTAAAAATTTAATTAATTTTAAAAAATAATAAAAAATTAATAATTAATTTTAATTTTTAACATAAATGTAAGACTGTGTTGTCTTGGAATATGCTTAATAACTTAGTAATACTATACCAACAACCTTCTTTCACAAATTTTTTCTCACAACTCTGACATGACACCTTACAATTGGTCAATTTGCAATTAATTAGTAAGATTCATACGAGACCCATGTGAGATTCATTATGAACTGATTAATTATGAGTTGACACGTCAAAGTTGTGAGAGTTGTTGGTGTAGTATTATTCTTAATACTTTCATGCATCATGATTGTAAGAAAAGCAACTTATTCACTGTTTTATGAAAAGACATAAATACCCTTAATCAATTTAAATCAATTTATTTTTAATTTTATGTAAGAAAGGTTGTGAAAAAGGTTTATGAACTACCAATTGATTTATATATAGTTTATCAATCAATTTAATATTTAATTAATTAAAAAAATAATGCAAACATGAAACAACATCAAAATATCAATCACATAAAAACTATAAAATTCATAGTGAACATGAAGTTCACTACTATAAACCCCGTAAGTGAAACTTGAAAGTAGAGAAGCATTTCAGAAATGCAATCAAAGAAAAGGAGACCCAAGCTCAGGTTTCAATTTATTCGAGCATTTATGTAGTGTTCTCTCAAGTTATTTTTATTTGTAGGATATTTGTTTTTCTGGGTTTATGTTGTGATGAGAATGGAATTTATGTTTCGATGCTGCTGGATAGATTAGTTTTAGCTACTCTTCATTGTGTTGATGGTATAACTCCTAGTTATTCTATAATTGCTCAGTTTTTAAACTCAATATCATATTCTGGGTTCATACTGCTTTACTGAGATTAGATTTTCTCATTTCTGGGTTCATAGTGTTTAAATTTATATCTCTCAAAGATCTCACTATCTCGGTTTCTAAGTCTTTTATTTACTGTTTTGCTCCTTATCTTCCCTTCACTTTATATATATATATATACATATATATATATATAAAGTTGGTTACAAGCTTCTGTTTAGAATTGGGTAGATATTCTGATTTTGTTATCTATATTTGTTTTTTATATGTCAAAAGCTGCAGCTCACTAAGTGTTTGATAAAAGTTCTCTATGAAATTAACAAAATAAAGAAAGAAAATTTTTTTAGCCACTTTGAGGAGTTTGTCACTCATTGGGGATTTCCCTTATAGATGAATTCTGTTTTTTACTTGAACCTTATTGGGAAAATTTGGCCCCTCAATTGTGCTTCTTGTCTAAATTCCTTTTAGCAATGTGTGTTCATGGGGCTTTCCTGAGATTTTTGTTTATTGTTTGTTAAATCTTGTAGGAGGTGTGAATGGCTTTTTCATTGTGCTTGGCCCTGTGAAATTTATCCTATTAACGTTATTTTTGTGATTACACTGCTAGTTATCTAATCACCCGCTTTCAATTTTGTTTTAGCTTCAAATGCATGACAAGATTATCAAGCAGCATTGAAATGTGGCTTTGTTTCTCCTTTTTCTTTTTACCCTATTTCCTAAGGGAACGTTGGTATCTGAACTTCTCAGTTGCAGGCTTTTGTTTAGTCACTGAGAAACTGTGATGCTTCTTTTCTCAAGTATTTATTTATTTTCAGATGAAAAGGTTGAATAGTGAGAGACTACAGATGAATGAGAGAGAAGAAGAATATGGGACCAAGCCTAACTTACTTTGTTTTGGAATGAACATTCAGTTCACTCAGATTCATTTCAGCTGTAAATATAAATGCAGTTAGTTTAGGTTTCCATAAATTCAGGTTGGCTACGACTGAAGACTCTATGCTTGCAAGACTACATATGTTTCTGTCAGATCTTTGCTCTCTCTCTCTGAAAAATCAAAATGCTGATTAGACACTTGAATTTTGCTAAATGATTAACAACCTTTCTTCAATATCAAAAGTTCCACATCCACCTCTTAACCACCACAGAGTCAAATCATTCCCACCTCTCCAACTCCACCACCACTAACCCAGTCAATCCAGCCCACCTCCTTCGAGTCTGCACTGTTCTTTACCAGCAACAAAATTCACCTGAGTCATGCCTCCACTCAAGCCTCTCCTCCTGCAACTTCAACCTTACTCACGAATTCTTCCTCCAAGTCTGCAATAGCTTCCCCCTTTCTTGGCGCCCCATTTACCTCTTCTTTCAATACACTCAAAAGGCATACCCACATTTTACTCACAACTCAATCACCTTCAATAAGATGGTGGACATAATGGGTAAATCAAGAAATATTGATCTGTTTTGGGATGTTTTGCAAGAGATGGGACAGCTTCGTCTAGTAAACGATAAGACTTTTAAGATTGCATTAAAGACTTTGGCTGAGGTTAGGGAGTTGAAAAAGTGTGTGAACTTTTTCCATATAATGAATGATTGTGGGTGTGATTATAGTTTGGAGAGGTTAAATAAGGTGGTGGAGATTTTTTGTTCAAGGAAACTTCTTGTTGAGGCCAAGTATTTGGTTTTGAAGTTGAATGAATGGATTAAGCCAAATGGGATTACTTATGGGCAGGTTGATTAAAGGGTTTTGTGATGTGGGTGACTTGATTGAGGCTTCCAAGATTTGGAACTTGATGGTTGATGAAGGGTTTATTTCAAGTGTTGATGTGGTTGACAAAATGATAGAAACTTTTTTCAAGATTAATAAATATGAGGAGGCCATGAAGGTTTTTTCAGATGATGAGAGTCAAGAGAATGGATGAGTTGGGGCTCTCAACTTATAGACTTGTGATCAATTGGATGTGCAAAAGAGGAAAAATTTCTCAAGCTTATGTGATGTTTGAGGAAATGCTCAAGAGAGGGACTGAAGCTGATAATTTAACGTTGTCATATGTAATTTATGGGCTTTTAGCAAGGGGCAAAGTTAGAGAGGCTTATAAAGTTGTTGGAGCTGTCGAAAAACCAGATATTAGTGTGTATCATGGATTGATAAAGGGGCTTTTGAAGTTGAGGAGGGCCAGTGAAGCAACACAAGTGTTTAGAGAGATGATAAAGAGAGGGTGTGAGCCTACAATGCATACCTATATAATGTTATTGCAGGGGCATTTGGGGAAGAGAGGGAGGAAAGGAGTAGATCCATTGGTGAATTTTGACACCATTTTTGTTGGAGGTTTAGTGAAAGCAGGGAAGTTATTAGAAGCTACCAAGTATGTGGAGAGAGGGATGAATAGAGTTGACTACAATAAATTTTTGCATTATTATTCTAATGAGGAAGGTGTGGCTATGTTTGAGGAAGTGGGGAAGAAATTAAGGGACGTGGGGTTGGTTGATTTAGTAGATATATTGAAGAGGTATGGGGAGAAAATGGCAACTAGAGAGAGAAGAGAAGAGATAGAGCTGATGAGCCATAAGATGAGTTCATAGATCTAATTGTGAATTTTACTTGTATAAATTACTAGACATAGCATATTGCACTACTTGAGTCATGCTTTATCTTTCAGAGTGAGCAGAGCAATGATACGAAGTCTGATGGTTGTTCAATAGAACTCCTTAAACTAATGATTTTGCGGTTCATTTATGTCATGATGCCGTACAAATTGATGTGCGGAGCAGAACCTAAAAGTACAGATGACTTGGATTGCTTCAAAGGCATGCACATGTATGTCTTGTGTGGAGATGTGGAGCTGATTGCCTGTGGAAATTGGCAGATGATGTGCGGAGCAGAACCTAAAAGTACAGATGACTTGGATTGCTTCAAAGGCATGCACAAACTAAGTGGTTATTGGAAGGATTGAAGATGCATAGGAGGTGACTCTGTACCTTAATGATCAGAAAATGACTAATGAATTATAGTATTTGAACCAAGATTCCCTGGGGCAAAAATTAAGTTGCTTTCGAATTTTATAAGTATGATATTACACAGTATAATTTGTTTTATTCGTGGATGGGAGATGTGTGCTTTTGGAATGATAACAATTTGATCTTCTCACTTGTGAAATTGTTTTATTTGTAAACATGTGAGATTAGCCAGAGTATTCAAGATACTATAAATAAAGATGTTCATTATATTAATATTATATTTTCTCTTTGTATCATCAAAATTTTTAAGTTTAATCTCTCTGTGTCCAACTCCAAGGTTATAAGTTAAAGAGCAATTTTCTTTTTTAATTCTTATTTTTTTTCAGAGATTTAGTAAATGTTTAACCTTAAAATTCTGAATATATGTATATACTTTTTTTTTTTTTTTAAATTATTACATTTATGAAATTGAAGTGGTAATTATTGATAGAAAAAATAACATTAATCCAATTCATCAATCTAATGGATATAACAAAACTTAATATGATCAGTATTATGTTATGTCACATCAATTTATACTAATTTAGTTAATGATCAACTATATATAATTTTTATTTCTTTAAATAAATTGTATTGATATAATAATTAGTTTTATTTATACCTCCTGTTAAAAAAATAAAACAACTGGGAATCCCTTGGTCCAGGGGAACGAAAACCTTGTACTGTAGGTGTAGTATGCTTCCCGCATCAAACAAATAATAATAATAATAAAATAAGCCGTTATAACAGGAATTGCAACGGTCACCTTTTCAAAAATTCAAAATGAAAACGAAAATCCCCTCAATTTAACACTCACACTCCAAACCAAATTCTCTTACACACAATTAAAAAGCCCTAACCATTTTCCACATTTTTTTTCCTTTTAACAGTTGAAGAAAGATCTAAATCTCAGTCCTAAATGGCTGAAAACAAACCAGAAGCGAGGAAAATCCCAGTCTTTACAGTAATAAAGAACGGTGCCATTCTCAAGAACATCTTCGTCATCAACAAACCACCACCACCACCACCATCACCCTCCATCACGACCGTCGAAAATGAAGAAAACTCAGTTCAAGATGATGAAGAGGAGGAGGAGGAAATCTTGATGGTTGGTCGACATCCAGATTGCCACATCATGTTGACTCACCCTAGTATCAGTAGATTTCACCCCCAGAATCACTCTAAACCCTCTTCACAGAACCTCTCTGTCATCGATTTATCGTCTGGTAATATAAAATCTTGATTATTAGTTGGTGATATCTTCATTTAATTTTCATGGGTTTGTGTTTATTTGGAGGGTTTTTGGTACTTGATGGATTGCAGTACACGGGACGTGGGTATCAGAAAGAAAGATTGAATCTTGTGTTCCTGTGGAGCTGAATGAGGGAGATACTATAAAGATTTGTGGGTCAACTAGGATCTATAGGCTGCATTGGATACCTTTGAGCCACCCATACGATATGGATAAACCGTTTGTATCACCCAGAAAGAAGAGCAAAATCAAGTGGAAACGCATCAGGTGAGAGTTTACGGCTTACTAGTGAAAATGATGAATGCGCATTTGTTTTTAAATTAAATTGTTCTTGATGTCTTTTTCTGCTTAGATTATGAATTCAAAGTAAAATTTTTCTTTTGTAACAAATATAGAATGGTACTGGAAGGAATGGAAGAAGAAACATGTTGAGTGGTTAATTTTGGATGAATAAAAGCTAGTTGAAGGTCTTTGTTAAGTTGTTCTAGTTTTCACTCTGTCTTGGTTGAGAAGTCTGAGCCATTTGAGACTGGAAAAAGTGAATTGACAGGTTCATTGGTAGTGGAACCAAAAGAAGAATTGAGAGTTTATGGGTTAACAGTGAAAATGATGAATACCCACTTGTTTTTTTCTTTTATTAAATTGCCCTTGACTTTTTTTCTGCTTGGATTATGAATTGAGAGTAAACTTTTCTTTTGTAATAAATAACATGTTGGGCGGATAATTTTAAGTGAATAAAAGCTTATTTTGAGGTGTTTTTTAAATTGTTCTTCTTGTTTTCGGACTGTCTACGTTGAGAAATCTGAGCCATTTCAGATTGGAAAGAGTGAATTGAGTGGTTCATTGGTAGTGGAACCAAAAGAAGAACAAACATGCCAGGTGCGAAGATATGATTGCATGTGTACAATGTTAGATTAAAGTGCTTTTCGAAATGTTCTTGATATCTTCTAGTTTTTTCTGTTTTTACTTGGCATAGGGTTTGAATTCTTTTTCAACTGAAAATTGTGAACAACTTGAAAAGAAAAGTCATCGGTGGTGGAAGAAAATGAAGAAGGAATTTGTCAGGTGAGAATTTATGGTTGAAGAACTGGAAAGATAAATTTGATTGTTTGTCCAAAATTTGTGACTCATATTCTTCTTTCCCTTGTACAGGATGAGATTTCTATTTTAGTTCATGATAAACCAAGTCAATCTCTGGATTGGTTTTTGGAGGGGATTGTTTCCTTGTTTTGTGATGAGGGATCAGAGTTGCTTCCGGAGACAGAGATTCCATTTTCTGGGATTGTACCAATAGACTTGGCTTGTCCTGCTGGGGGTAATATGTCAGTGCCTGAAGAGCAGCAAATTGATAAAGATAATAAAATCCCATGTCATGGTTCTATAATAGAATTTATGCTAGAAACTGAAAATTTAGAGAGTTCCTTAAGATTAGAGAAAAATCCAAGGTTTACTCTGGTAAAACGGAAAACCAGAGTCCATTGCAAGAAAACAATGTGAGGAAGAATAATTTAGAAGTTTGGGCTGGGTCTCTTATGAAAGAGTCTACGAATTCATCTTCGGTTTTAGGGGGAGTTTGATCAGAGATCAATACTGAACAGGTCCATAGAGAAAATGAACCCCTGTTGTCCGTCATTATGCAACCATGCAAGAGAAGCCTTCGATGGACAAAAACTTGAATTTGCTATCAGCTTTAAACTCTGGTTGCTCTAATGAAGAAGGCTTTCCAGAAGCTGAATTGTCTGAAGTTGGAAACCACAGCCCAAGGGTAGGCATTGAACAGAAGGAAATACCAAGCTTTTGTTCTTCTGTTCTTGAAGAGTCCGTGAACTCGTCTTTGCCTGTTGGGGAAGTACTCACGGAGATTACGGATAACAAAAATAGCCAGACTCCACAATCTCTGTTTTATACAAAAGGAGCTGAAGACCAAGAAAACTCTGAAGTTTCTCCACTGAGATCAGATAGAAAGCTTAGCTCACGTAGCATTTGGTCAAGAAGAGGTAAACCAGCGATTGTTCTACAGATTCAAACTAGTTGAAGCGGAGGAAAAACAACAAGAAGTCACAGTAAGGCTGATGTAGAACTGCAGATACAGGAGGATATTGAAAACAAATCAATTTCAAAGATACTTTTCACTGGTTTTGAAGAGGAGGAAGAAGAAATCTTTACTCCAAACAAGGAGAATTTCTCCCCAGATACTCTTCCACTAAAGTCCTTGAAAAGGAAGGGTAACCTGGAAAAAATTAAGCCTTCCAGGTCATACAAAAAATCCTCCTCAAAGATTACTATTAGCCCCAATATCCAGCCAAAAGAAGACTTGAATTTTTCTTCAGACAAAGAGAACCAGACACCAAAAGTTCTCCAAGAGCAGAAATTAGCAGAACATGCCTCTAGAAATCAAGTGAACTTGGAAGAGGAGAGGACGATAATGAAGAAAAGAGCAGAAAGTGTGCCATTTCAATCCCTTGTGGCAAACTCTTTAGGTTAGAGGGGATCAGAAGCCTCACTTTCTAATGCCACAACAAGAAGTAGTCATTCTGTCAATTTGTCTCAAACCATAAAGGTCACTAATTCCTCGTCCATTGGAGAGAGAATGAGAAGCTAGGCTATGGTAGTGGATGCCATTACTCTTCTAGACAAGGAGTCAAGAAGATCATTAAAACTATTACAAGGTCACTTTCTAGTGCCGCTAATCCAACAGAGTATCATGGTGGATATTTCTTCAACCTCACAGCTCGACCCAGCTGTGATGAGTTACCTAGAGAGGTTTAATAATACTCTCCAAATGGTTAACCAAAGGGTGGACCCTTTTGATCGGGTCGTACCGCTAGAGTCCAATAAAGCGGTGCCACCACCAAAGACTCGTGCAGGTCACACGAAAGCACGTAAAAGGGCAAAAGCCCATATCACGTGCATTGTAGTGTGCAAAGTAAGGGAAAGCAAGTGGCAAGCAGCGGACCGAAGGGCTCCGAGGGACCAGAGAACATCGGTCCTGCAACGGGTAGAATACCAGTGTCATTGCGACTCGGCGACATGTCACAGCATGAGCTGTCCCATGCCACGTCGCATGGGCAGACACTCCCACAAAAGTGCAAGGCAAGGAGATTCCCAATATCGTTGAAATGATGACCTCAACCGTCGTCATGCGGGAAACCCCATCGCTCACGGGTCAATTTGGACCACCGCGGAGATCGGGAAAACTCCCCGAGCCTTTCAATGCCTTCACACAGCCCCAACCAACGTGTGTCAAGGTTCGTTGGAGCTTCCGGCCAAGTTGAGGAAGAGCCTGATTTGAGTTATTTCCTCAACCGCAAATGTGAGGGTCGAACCCACGTTGTAGAAAGTGATCCCTAGGCAGCTCCATTACTTCATATTGAGGAACTACAACGAGCTTTTGTTAGTGTATATTAGTGTATGCCCTAGAAACCATTCGTGTTATCGGTTTCAAAGCATTTTGTCTTGTATCTATATATCATAAATAATAGAAGAAATAGTTCTTCAATTCATATATATAAATTGCTTCCTTTATTCAGTCATGCATTTAAAATAAAGTATACATATGAATTGTCCAGATGATTTATTTAATCGGTAAATGAATTATCGAAAAGGGTTCCTTGTGGAAACAATATAATTTGGGCAACTATATTGCACGGTAGGCATATCGGATGCTTCTAAAAGATATCATGAGTTGATATAAGTACGGATGACGATGATAGTCATGTCACTGGGGCATTGGTATGGATTAGAGGCTGGTGAACTGTTTCTTGAACGTGACCGAATAACGAAAAATCACTTGGAAAAGCATGTAGTCAATGATTTATCGTTTGGTTATATCAGTGCAAGATGTAATCCTTTGACTGAGGTATTGTAGTCAGATCCGATACGGATGCGTATGGTTCATACGATGTATAAGTACGAGACTAATCATGTTTCGTATAATAAAGCCTATTTGGTCATGTATTGTTCATATGCGGAAATGAACGATGGTCAAGAGGGGATCCATTGACTCGAAAATATAGGATTGGGAGTACTGTTGACTCCATCCGGATTTGAGTTCCTAGACGAACGTCGATAAATTTCGAAAAAACAAAATCTCTGGCCAGAGTCTATTGTTAGTCATACAAAAGCAAGTTTGTAATGATGAGTTTCAGACATATTGATCGACGATTCGGTAGAAGATCGAGTTTAGGATTTTGACGTTCCATGAATCCGTGCTTGATCAGGATATTTCAATGGAGGGACTTTACCTGCATGGGACGTATGATCTGAAATGGGTTCGATGAAGTATTTCTTCATCGTGGTTTAGGGACTATGGCACATTGCTAGATGTTTACCATAGCCGTTGGGCCTCCTGACATGTTTTCGGATTCATCGTAGGCGGTCCACGGCTAATCCACGGTGGACTTACATGGTCACACCAATAGCCTTGAGAAGTTAGAGAATGATGAGAGAGTGAGAAATGATTATCCGAAGAGGGCTAGCACCTTCTGAGGGCAATGACGGGATTTCTATGGTAATAGTTACATAGAAAATTGTTCATGACATTTTAAGGGTTAAAATGGTCAAACAATAATTAATTATATTTAATTATTATATCTTAAAGCATTAAGATTAATGAGATGAACGAAAATAACCTTTTAATAGTTAAAGGGTAAAAGGGTAAATTTATGGGTTGTTAATGTAAACTAGTTTAGTTTACATGGGCCCTTGAATAATATTGATTATTCAAAGGATAGCATAATAAATTCATGGAGTCCCTTTTTAAAATAAGATTTTATTGGGCTTGGAAGTGAAAAATAAATAATTACAAAATTGCCCAAGTATATATAAATGCAAAAGGTTGCATTTTAGTTCAATATTCACTTGTTCACTCAAACACAAACTAAAAGCTCTCTCTCCCTAGCCACGACCACTCTCTAACTCTCTCAAGGTGGTGTTAAAGTGTGGAGGTCTCATCATTTTGAGGCTTAATCTTCATCAATCCAAAGCAAAGGAGTAGGTATAATCTCTTTTCCAAGCTTTGTTTAAAAAAGGTTTTTGAAATCAATCCTTTTATCCTTTCACTCTTCATCTCCACCACTCTTCATGCATGCTGATCTTTCAAATGGTATCAGAGCTAAAAAGCTCCATGCATGTCGTTTTTGAGCAAAAAATCAGGTTATAACATGTGTTCATATGTTCATCATACTTGGTTGAGTTTGCATGTTGGTAATTTGGTTCAAAAATGATTTTTTTCATCTTAGATCTCTACATGCATGTCTTGGTCATATTTGGATCAGACGTAGATGTTCATTTTTCTTCTCATTCTTATATGTTTTCAATTATGGTGATGGTTATAATTGAAAGAACAGCATGCATGCATAAAGAGTGGTGGAAATGGAGAAGAAAGCATGAAATGATGGATTCAAAAAAAGGGTTTTTAAACAAACCATGGAAATGAGATTATACCTTCTTCTTTGCTTTGGATTGATCAAGATTAGCCCCAAAAAGATGAGACCTCCACACTTTAACACCACCTTGAGAGATTAGAGAGTGGCTGTGGGTTTGAGAGAGTTTTAGTTTGTTTTTGAGTGAACAAGTGAAGAATGAACTAAAATGCAACCTTTTACATTTATATATACTTGGGCAATTTTGCAATTATTTATTTTTTACTTCCAAGCCCAATAAAATCTTATTTTATAAAGGGACCCCATGAATTTATTATGCTACCCTTTGAATAATCAATATTATTCAAGGGCCCATATAAACTAAACTAGTTTACATTAACAACCCATAAATTTACTCCTTTTTACCCTTTAACTATTAAAAAGTTATTTTTGTTCATCTCATTAATCTTAACACTTTAAGATATAATAATTAAATATAATTAATTATTGCTTGACCATTTTAACCCTTAAAATGTCACAAATGATTTCTATGTAACAATTACTATAGAAATCCCATTATTACCCTCGGAAGGTGCTAGCCCTCTTGGATAATCATTTCTCTCTCATCCTTCTCTAATTTCTCAAGGCTATTGGTGTGACCATGTAGGTCCACCGTGGATTAGCCGTGAGCTGCTCGGATGAATCCGAAACTCGTCCGAGGCCCAACGACTATGGTAAACATCTAGCAATGTGCCATAGTCCCTAACCCACGATGAAGAAATACTTCATCCCTCCATTGAGATATCCTAATCGAGCATGGATTCATGGAACATCAAAATCCTAAACTCGATCTTCTACCGAATCGTCGATCAATATGTCCGGAACTTGTCATCACAAACTTGCTTTTGTATGACTAATAATAGACTCGCGAGATTCTGTTTCGACATTTATCGATGTTCGTCTAGGAACTCGAACCGGATGGAGTCAGGGTACTCCCGATCCTATATTTCCGAGTCAATGGATCCCCTCTCGACCATCATTCGTTTCCGCATATAAACAACGCATGACCAAATAGGCTTTATTATACGAAACATGATTAGTCTCGTACTTATACACCGTATGAACCATACGCATCCATATCGGATCCGACTACAATGTCTCAGGTCAAAGGACTACATCATGCACTGATACAACCAAACAATAAATCATTGACTACATGCTTTTCCAAGTGATTTGTCGTTATTCGGTCACGTTCGAAAAATAGTTCACCAACCGTTAATCCATACCAATGCCCCAGTGACATGACTATCATCGTCATCTGTACTTATATGAACTCATGATATCTTTTGGAAGTATCCGATATGCCTACTGTGCAATATAGTTGCCCAAATTATATTGCTTCCGTAGGGAACCCTTTTTGATAATTTATTTACCGGTTAAATGAATCATCTGGACAATTCATATACATACTTTATTTTAAATGTATGACTGAATAAAGGAAGCAATTTATATATATGAATTGAAGAACTCTTTCTTCCATTATTTATGATATATATATATATATATATATAGATACAAGACAAAATGCTTTGAAACCGACAACACGAATGGTTTCTAGGGCATGCACTAATCTACACTAACAAACTCCCACTTGCACTAAAGCCATTCTATGTTGTATCTCATACCCATCTTCTCAAGATGATGGTCCAATTGCTTCAGTGTCATCGCCTTAGTCAGTGGATCAGCTACATTTTCTACTGAAGGAGTCTTCAAAATTATAATCTCTCCTGCTCCAACGAATTCTCTCAAAATGTGATACTTACGCTGACTGTGTTTGGATTTTTGGTGTGCCCTTGGTTCCTTTGCCTGTGCAATAGCTCTAGTATTTTCACAGAACATGCTTATCGGGTAAGCCATGTTCGGAACCACAACAAGTTCAATTACGAACTTTCGCATCCAAACAGCCTCCTTCGCTGCTTTCGAAGCAGCAATGTATTGAGCTTCTGTAGTGGAGTTAGCCGTGGTTATTTGTTTGGAACTTTTCCAACTAACAGCACCTCCATTACATATAAAAACGTACCCTGATGTAGACTTTCTATCATCATTATCTGATTGGAAATCGGAATCTGAGTATCCTTGAATGTTTAACTCGGAACATCCATAACTCAGAACTAGATCCTTAGTTCTTCTCAAGTACTTAAGGATCGATTTTACAACCGACCAATGTTTCTCCCCATTTGAGGTGATATCTCGTAACATTTATAGCATAAGCTATATCAGGTCTTGTACATAGCATTGCATACATTAAGCTACATAGGGCAGACGCATAAGGCACATTACGCATCCGCTGTCGCTCTTCATCGGTCTTTGAACCCATCTCCTTAGAAAGATGAAGACCGTGAGTGAAGGGCAAGAGACCTCTCTTAGAGTTCTCCATGCTAAATCTTTTTAGCATTTTCTCTATGTACAATTTCTGGGATAATCTAATTACCCTTTTCGTTCTATCTCGATAGACACGAATGCCAAAGACATATGTCGTTTCTCCTAAGTCTTTCATCAAGAAGGTTTTGGACAACCAAACTTTAACCTTTGTCATCATGCCTATATCATTTCCCATCAAAAGCATGTCATCTACATATAATATGAGAACTGTGATGGCATGATCTTTAACCCATTTGTATACACAGAGCTCATCCGGATTCTTGACAAAACCAAATGATTTGATTATGTCGTCAAATCGAATGTTCCAACTTTTTGAAGCTTGCTTCAATCCATAAATGGATCGATGCAATTTGCACACCTTATGCCTTTCAGCAGAGGATACAGAACCTATCGGTTGTTCCATGTAGATGTTTTCCGTAATAAACCCATTGAGGAAAGCTGTTTTGACATCCATCTACCAAATTTCATAATCATGGTACGTTGCGATGGCTAGCATTATACGGATGGATTTAATCATAGCTACGGGCGAGAATGTTTTCTCATAATCCTATCCTTGTTTCTGAGCATAACCTTTTGCCATCGGTCGAGCTTTGAACGTCTTTACCTCCCCATCCTTGCCAACTTTTCTATTGTAGACCCATTTACAACCTATAGGAACTATTCCCTCCGGTGGATCCATAAGTGACCATACTTGATTGGCATGTATTGATTCTGTCTCAGAATCCATCGCTTCCAGCCATTTTCCTGAATCTATATCCAGTATTGCTTCTTCATAGCTTCTAGGATCATCACCATGATCATCTACTCCCACTAAGTAAGATTCAAAATCTTGCTCATGTAGGAACCCATATCTCTCTGCAGATTTTGATATTCTAGAAGACTTTCGTACTGGAACCATAGTATCTGATACTAAGGTTCGCTGAGTGGATGTTCCATCTTCAGCAATCTCGGTTCTTGGCTCTTCGAACTCTTCCTTGAGTTTAATACTTCTTCCAACACCACATTCCTCTAAGAACTCGTTCTCGAGGAAGCGCACATTTCTACTGATCCAAACTCTTTGATCACTTGGGAAGTAAAAGTAATATCCTAAACTATCTTTAGGGTATCCGATGAACCGAACCTTCTTGGATTTAACATCCAGCTTATCAGATTTAACCAATTTAACATAAGCTGAGCAACCCCAAATCTTCATATAATTCAGACTTGGACATTTTCCATACCATATCTCATACGGTGTTTTCTGGACAGTTTTAGACGGGACCCTATTAAGGATGTGCACCGCGGTCTGGAGAGCATACCCATAGAGACATTGGTAAGTCTGTAAAACTCACCATCGATCGTACCATATCCAATAAGGTACGATTTCTCCTTTTAGACACTCCATTAAGCTGGGGTGTATAAGGAGGAGTCAACTGTGAGATAATCCCATTTTCTTTTAAGAACTCTTGAAACTCTGTACTCAAGTATTCACCCCCACGATTTGATCGTAGTATTTTAGTACTTTTTCCGGTTTGATTTTCTACTTCATTCTTGAATTCTCTGAATTTTTCAAAGGATTCAGATTTGTATTTCATTAAATACAAATACCCATATCGTGACATATCATTTGTAAAAGTAATGAAGTATTCAAATCCTCCCCTGGCTAAAGCACTGAATGGTCCACATACATCTGTATGTATGAGTTCTAATAGTTCTTTAGCTCGCTCTCCTTTACTCTTAAAGGGAGACTTGGTCATCTTTCCTTGGAGACATGATTCACGGGAGGTTGGATAGGGTTCGAACCCAATGAGTTCGGGATCCCACTTTCTCTCCAAGTATACTAATCTTCTTTCTCCTTATATGACCTAATCTATGATGCCATACAATTTTAGGATTTGATTCAGATCGAGTTCTTTTATTAAAAATGGTATTGATTGAAGCATAGTCATTCAATTCTAAGACATACAAACCATTTGTATTCACAGCTTTGCCAATTAAAACATTTCCAAAATGTATTGAACATTCATTTCCATTAAATAGTACATAATAACCTGCTTTACACAAAGTAGAAATAGAAATGATGTTTCTAGTGGCTTTTTCAAAGTACAATACTTTAAACAAATTCAAAACATGTCCTGAAGGTATTCTTAGTGGGCAAGTCCCCATGGCCTCGGCTGCAACTCGTGCCCTATTTGCCATCCTCAAAATGATCTCGCCTTGTCACCTCGAACTATTCAAGTACCTACAAAGACATACAAACATGAGATGTTCTCTTGAATCTAATATCCAGGAATGACTATCCGAATTAACACTTAATTCATGTTCAATCATAAGACATTGGTTCGTACATGCTTTCCTTTTGCCTTTCTTCAGACTATTCAGGTATTGAGGATAGTTCCTCTTCTAGTGTCCATCTTTTCCATAGTGGAAACATTTTCCCTTTGCATGGGCCTTCTTTGCCTTCTCCGTTGGCTTCTTAAAGCTCTTATTCTTAGGGTCCAACTTTTGGACCTCTCTTTGGTAGCATTTTGGGCCTTTTATTGGCCCTGCAAGTGGAGGCGGCAAAGACATCCTCATGTCCTTTCCCTTTCACATTCTGTCTATGAAATTCTTTAAGCTCATTTAGCAATTCAGAGAGGTTTCTCTCAATCCTATTGAGATTGTAGTTAGTTATAAACGGTTTATAACTTGGAGGAAGGGATTGTAGAATCAAATTCACTTTGAGGTGGTCTGGCATGACCACCCCATATCCATCCAGTCAATCTAATCCATTGATCATTTTAAGAGTATGATCATCTGGAGGTACCCCTTCCCTCAACTTCATGCTAAAGAGGGATGCACACAATTCATACTCAACCACTCTTGGATTTTCGCTATACAACTCTTGTAGAGCTATGAGGATATCATAAGCATTTGAAACCTCTTCATGCTTAGTTTGAAGTTCTCTATTCATGGAGGCTAACATGTAATTTTTTGCCCTCCTACTATCCTCTCTCCACTTTTCAAGAGCATCAAGCTCAGCTTGTGGAGCATCCGATCCAATATCAAGTGGAAGAGGTGCTTCCAGGACATAAGCAATTCTTTCAAAATCTAGAACAATTCTAAGATTTCTTAGCCAATCTTTTAGGTTGGGTCCGGTTAACATGTTATTGTCCATTATCCTTCGTTGGCCATTTTTTGATTATTTATCACAAAGATGAAACCGCAAAGAAAAGTAATTTTATTAGTGTCTTATAATCTTTTAAACCTTTTAATGCATAATCAAATTAGCTTCCCACTATTTTATTCGAGTCCTACACTCCCTTAAATAGGATCGGGAAAATTTTTGTTGGATTAAATTTCTTAGTGGGGAATCAATTTCTTATCAAATTCAATTTAACCTCACATAATAGAATTCTTGGTCCAATTAAGTCTAATAAGTAAGGAAACTCTTTTCCTTTTATATCACTATATAAGGTTTGATTCATATTCCTTGTCCTAGCTTTGGATACCTCACATAATAGAATTCTTGGTACCCTAGGCTAGTTAAATCCGAACCATTGTGCTTTCTTAGGATGGCATTTTCATCATATCCTCACATAATAGAATTCTTGATCAAGGTGAAAATATCCATCCAATAACAAGATCAACTTAATTTTATGATATAAAGATTGTATCCCTCACATAATAGAAATCTTGGGATATTAAAATTTATATCAAAGAATTTAGTTATCCCACAATGGGAAGACTTGGATTTAATAATTTTAAATTGGGGAGCTTTAAGTTTAACCTTTAGTTAATTCATTTTTAGCATGCCATGTTTAATTAACAATTCATACATATCACATATATGCATAAATTAAAGCATGTGGGTTGACCATGGGGCTTTTCAAAAATACATCCTAAAGGCAAACTATTTACCCTAATACTATATCTTCGATTGGATCGTCATCCGGATGCTCTTCGGTTCCCGTCTAGCCGATTCAATTACAAATTGGATCTTAGGCACGTAGGCCCAATTAAAATAAATAAATAAAATTTAATTATTATAAGCCATTTAATAAAAGAATATTACAAACACTTTTGAATATTTTGAAAACCAAATGGCGCCCATGATCAACCCTCTAATCTAATATTCATTCATCACATAAATAAATATTAAACATTCATACCAAATATAATAAACAATTATTTAAAGGCATGAATATAAACAATTATTTAAAGTATATATAAATATATAAATATATCTCATATATTAATAGATATTATATATATATGCATGTGGTAATTTAATTATAACTTTGGGCCATGCAACAATTATACATTTCGTAGGAATCATTACATAAACACTTTTGTCATATTCCACCCAAAGATATATATTATTTAACTATGATCATCATTTCAATACTTTTCAAAAAAGTCATGTATGCCATAGATAAATGGAATATATTACTCCAAGAATAATCATTCTAAGACATAAGTTACTTTTAACTAAAGTAATACTTTTTATGACACATTTGTCTTCTCAAAGACAATCATGTCATCTTGCATCATCAATTTTTGAAACCATTCAAAAACCAAATTATTACATTTCAAAAATATAATAATTTATGCCATGCAATGATGCATTATAAGATAATTTAATCAAATTAAACGTCCAACATTAAAATTACCACCATCATACATACATAATATCACAATTCATCATATGAATTAATAATCCATAACTTTATGCTAACATCAAATTCCACCACTAAACACTTGCAACATTTGCATACACTTTATGCAAAAATATACTTTAATCAAATTAAAGATAACACATTTAGCATGTCAAAGCATAAACCATTTAATCAAAGTAATGGAAATGAACATGCATGAACATTTTTCTAAATGAATCATCATGCAACATTTCCTAAAACCTCATTCATCAATACATAAATGAAATAACATATCTTATGGCAAAACTAGTCATGGCCGAAAATGACATATATGCATGCATGTAGTTCTCAACACATCTCATGCAATAATCATCATCCAAATATGCTTTAAATCATATTCTAACATACCCAAACATATTAGAGAAAGAAGAAAAACATGTTTTCCCAAAACAAAGAGATGGCCGAGACATACACATGCATCAAACATGCTTATTACATCAAACAACTTATTCAATGCAAAGGCATGCTCATTATAACCATTATCATCATTCAAAACATATAAGAATGAGAAGAAAAATGAACATATACCTTTGATCTATGTATGTCCGAGACATGCATGTAAAGATCCACTATGAAAAAAATAATTTTTGAACCATATCCCTAACATGCAAACTCAACCAAGTTTGATGAACATATGAACAAATGGAAAATGTCATTTTAGCTTATAAATTCGACATGCAAGGAGCTTTTAGCTCTGATACCATTTGAAAGAATTGCATGCATCCATGAAGAGTGGTGGAAATGGAGAAGAAAGCATGAAATGATGGATTCAAAAAAACGGTTTTTAAACAAAGCATGGAAATGAGATTATACCTTCTCTTGTGCTTTGGATTGATCAAGATTAGCCCCAAAAAGATTAGACCTCCACACTTTAACACCACCTTGAGAGATTAGAGAGTGGCCGTGGGTTTAAGAGAGAGTTTTACTTTGTTTTTAAGTGAACAAGTGAAGAATGAACTAAAATGTGAACAAGTGAAGAATGAACTAAAATGCAACCTTTTGCATTTATATATACTTGGGTAATTTTGCAATTATTTATTTTTCACTTCCAAGCCCAATAAAATCTTATTTTATAAAGGGACCCATGAATTTATTATGCTACCCCTTGAATAATCAATATTATTCAAGGGCCCCTATAAACTAAACTAGTTTATATTAACAACCCATAAATTTACCCTTTTTACCCTTTAACTATTAAAAGGTTATTTTTGTTCATCTCATTAATCTTAACACTTTAAGATATAATAATTAAATATAATTAATTATTTCTTGACCATTTTAAGGGTTAAAATGTCACAAAAAAATTGATATGTAACTATTACTATAGAAATCCCGTCATTACCCTCGGAAGGTGCTAGCCCTCTTCGGATAATCATTTCTCTCTCATCCTTCTCTAACTTCTCAAGGCTATTGGTGTGACCATGTAGGTCCATCGTGGATTAGCCGTGAGCCGGTTCTGGATGAATCCGAAAACCTATCTAGAGGCCCAATGACTATGGTAAACATCTAGCAATGTGCCATAGTCCCTAAACCACGATGAAGAAATACTTCATCGAACCCATTTCAGATCATACGTACCATGCATGTAAAGTCCCTCCATTGAGATATCCTGATCGAGCATGGATTCATGGAACGTCAAAATCCTAAACTCGATCTTCTACCGAATCGTCGATCAATATGTCCGGAACTCGTCATCACAAACTTGCTTTTGTATGACTAATAATAGACTCTGGCCAGAGATTCTGTTTTCCGACATTTATCGATGTTGTCTAGGAACTCGAATCCGGATGGAGTCAGTGGTACTCCCGATCCTATATTTTCGAGTCAATGGATCCCCTCTCGACTATCGTTCATTTCCACATATGAACAACGCATGACCAAATAGGCTTTATTATACAAAACATGATTAGTCTCGTACTTATACACCGTATGAACCATACGCATCCATATCGGATCCGACTACAATGTCACAAGTCAAAGGACTACGTCTTGCACTGATATAACCAAATGATAAATCATTGACTACATGCTTTTCCAAGTGATTTGTCGTTATTCGGTCACATTCGAAAAACAGTTCACCAACCGTTAATCCATACCAATGCCCCAGTGACATGACTATCATTGTCATCTGTACTTATATCAACTCATGATATCTTTCGGAAGCATCCGATATGCCTACTGTGCAATATAGTTGCCCAAATTAAATTGCTTCCGTAGGGAACCCTTTTTGATAATTCATTTACCGATTAAATGAATCATCTGGACAATTAAGATACATACTCTATTTTAAATGCATGACTGAATAAAGGAAGCAATTTATATATATGAATTGAAGAACTCTTTCTTCCATTTTTTATTTGATATATATATAGATACAAGACAAAATGGTTTGAAACCGACAACACGAATGGTTTCTAGGGCATACACTAATATACACTAGCAATAATGAGCATGCATTTGTAATGAATGGGTTATTTGATGTAACAAGCATGTTTGATGCATGTGTGTGTCTCGGCCATCTCTTTATTTTAGGAAAACATGTTTTTCTTCTCGCTCTAATATGTTTGAATATGTTACAATGTGATTTAAAGTATGTTTGGATGATGGTTATAGCATGTTTGGATGATGGTTATTGCATGAGATGTGTTGAGAACTACATGCATGCATATATGTCATTTTTGGCCATGACTAGTTTTGCCATAAGATATGTTATTTCATTTATGTATTGATGAATGATGTTTTAGGAAATGTTGCATGATGATTCATTTAGAAAAATGTTCATGCATGTTCATTTCCATTACTTTGATTAAATGGTTTGTGCTTTGACATGCTAAATGTGTTATCTTTAATTTGATTAAAGTATATTTTTGCATGAAGTGTATGCAAATGTTGCAAGTGTTTAGTGGTGGAATTTGATGTTAGCATAAAGTTATGGATTATTAATTCATATGATGAATTGTGATATTATGTATGTATGATGGTGGTAATTTTAATGTAGGATGTTTAATTTGATTAAATTATCTTATAATGCATCATTGCATGGCATAAATTATTATATTTTTGAAATGTAATAATTTGGTTGTTTGAATGGTTTCAAAAATTGATGATGCAAGATGACATGATTGTCTTTGAGAAGACAAATGTGTCATAAAAAGTATTACTTTAGTTAAAAGTAACTTATGTCATAGAATGATTACTCTTGGAGTAATATATCCCATTTATCTATGGCATGCATGACTTTTGTGAAAAGTATTGAAATGATGATAATAGTTAAATAATATACTTTGGGTGGAATATGACAAAAGTGTTTGTGTAATGATTCCTATGAAATGTGTAATTGTTGCATGGCCCAAAGTTATAATTAAATTACCACATGTATATATATATATATATATTAAATAATTGTTTATTATATTTGGTATGAATGTTTAATATTTATTTATGTGATGAATGAATATTAGATTAGAGGGTTGATCATATATCATAAATAATAGAAAAAAGAGTTCTTCAATTCATATTATAAATTGCTTCCTTTATTCAGTCATGCATTTAAAATAAAGTATGTATATGAATTGTCCAGATAATTCATTTAATCGGTAAATGAATTATCGAAAAGGGTTCCCTGCGGAAGCAATATAATTTGGGCAACTATTTTGCACAGTAGGCATATCAGATGCTTGAAAGATATTATGAGTTGATATAAGTACAGATGACGATAATAGTCATGTCACTGGGGCATTGGTATGGATTAGCGGTTGGTGAAGTGTTTTTCTAACGTGACGAATAATGACAAATCACTTGGAAAAGCATGTAGTCAATGATTTATCGTTTGGTTATATCAATGCACGATGTAGTCCTTTGACCTGAGACATTGTAGTCGGATCTGATACGGATGCGCATGGTTCATATGGTGTATAAGTACAAGACTAATCATGTTTCGTTTAATAAAGCTTATTTGGTCATGCGTTGTTCATATGCGGAAACAAACGATGGTCAAGAGGGGATCCATTGACTCGAAAATATCGGATCGGGAGTACCGTTGACTCCATCTGGATTTGAGTTCCTAGACGATCGTCGATAAATGTCAGAAAAATAGAATCTCTAGCCAAAGTGTATTATTAGTCATACAAAAGCAAGTTTGTGATGACGGGTTCCAGACATATTGATCGACGATTCGGTAGAAGATCGAGTTTAGGATTTTGACGTTCCATGAATCCGTGCTTGATCAGGATATTTCAATGGAGGGACTTTACCTGCATGGTGGGGACTTTACCTGCATGGTACGTATGATCTAAAATGGGTTCGATGAAGTATTTCTTCATCGTGGTTTAAGGACTATAGCACATTGCTAGATGTTTACCATAGTCGTTGGGCCTCCAGACAGGTTTCCGGATTCGTCTAGAACCGGCTCAGCTAATCCACGGTGGACCTACATGGTCACACCAATAGCCTTGAGAAGTTAGAGAATGATGAGAGAGATAAATGATTATCCGAAGAGGGCTAGCACCTTTCGAGGGTAATGACAGGATTTCTATGGTAATAGTGACATAAAAGTTGTTCATGACATTTTAAGGGTTAAAATGGTCAAGCAAAAATTAATTATATTTAATTATTATATCTTAAAGCATTAAGACTAATGAGATAAACGAAAATAACCTTTTAATAGTTAAAGGGTAAAAGGGTAAATTTATGGGTTGATAATGTAAACTAGTTTAGTTTACATGGGCCCTTGAATAATATTGATTATTCAAAGGATAACATAATAAATTCATGGGGTCCCTTTTTAAAACAAGATTTTATTGGGCTTGGAAGTGAAAAATAAGTAATTGCAAAATTGCCCAAGTATATATAAATGCAAAAGGTTGCATTTTAGTTCAATATTCACTTGTTCACTCAAACACAAACTAAAAGCTCTCTCCCTAGCCACGACCACTCTCTAACCCTCTCAAAGTGGTTGTTAAAGTGTGGAGGTCTCATCATTTTGAGGCTAATCTTCATCAATCCAAAGCAAAGGAGTAGGTATAATCTCTTTTCCAAGCTTTGTTTAAAAAACATTTTTGAAATCCATCCTTTTATGCTTTCATTCTTCATCTCCACCACTCTTCATGCATGCTGATCTTTCAGCTTTGGATCAGCTCAAGGCTCATCAGAATGGACGTGGGAAGGTCGCAAAGGTGTCTCCCTTTTCTCCAGCAGTTTTAGTTGCTCCTCTCCTATTGAGATGCAGAATGTCCGCATGTTAGAATGTCCGATATGCAGACATTTGATGGGAATTCAAATCCGCAGGATCACCTTTATGAGTTCAACGACCTCATGGAACTCACCAAGTCTCTGACTTGGTCAAATGTCACTGCTTAGTAGTAACCCTAACTGCCCATGCTAAGTGCTATTTCAAGTCGCTTCCCGTGGGATCAATTAGCTCATGGCATCAAATGAGCTCATTATTCCTGAGACATTTCCAAGGGAACAAGAAGTTCTCAATGCCGTTGAGCTACCTAACCAACATCCTTCAGGAGAGGGATGAATCCTCAAGTCTTACATAGACAGATTCCACAGGGAACTCCACAAAGTGGCTCATACTCGAGGAGTCCGTTTGGACTCTTATTATTACAGGGGTTTGCCCACGGACAGATTTGGGGAAGGAATTGCAATCCGAGGATGATGTTTCCCTCACTTGCTTCTACAACCTTACTAAGAAATACCTTCGAATTGAAAATTACGTGATCTCTCTCAATCTCCACGACCTTGGTCCCTCGAGCAGTGCTCCCAACTAGGGAGAGAATAGTAGAAGGGTTGATCGCAGATGGGCTAATGACGATCAGCGGAAAGGAAAGAAGCTACGATTTGAGCCCAAAAAATCTTATGCCCTAATTCCTCGTCGCGATCGTGACAAAAATCAATACACTATTTTGAATGCCTCAGTGTCAGCTATTCTGGATAAGTTAGAGGAGGCCAGCCTGCTTGAAAAGTTGGAGCCCATGAAGAATCCCCCTTCAGTCAGAAACAGCAAAAAATACTACCACTATCATCGGGATAATGGGCATCACATCGATGAGTGTCGGGATCTCAAGCAAGCAATCGAAGACCTCATCAAGTAGGGCATTTCAAAGAGTATGTCGATGGTACGACTCCTATTCGAAAAAAAGGATCAAGAGGAACCAGGGAAGAAGCATCGTGGTTGCAAGGGTCTCTATTGTGTAGGGATCATCTTTGGAGGACCGCACCTCTCGGTGAATTCTCAAGGTGCCCAGGAGAGGTATATTCAAGAAGCCTGTCATGACCTCGTGAGTGTAATGAGCACGGCGCCATTACCCTGCTAAGGTTCATAAGGAAGAGGAGATCATCTTCTCTAAGAAAGATGCGGTGCGATTGCATCATCCCCAAGAGGATGCACTCGTATTGTGCCTAAAATAAGCCGGTGTAAAGTCCACGGAATGTTGGTAGACAATGGTAAGTGCTATGAATATCCTGTTTTAGCGAGTTTTCAAGAAAATGCAACTGAACGAGGCAGACCTGAAGCCTGCCTCCATCCCTCTCTATGGTTTTACCAAGGATCATCTGATTCCTAAGGAAACAATCTCACTCTCGGTCACGTTGGGTGAAACGAACAAAATGACCAAAATGATGAAATTTTTTGATGGTGGACTATCTGCCCGCCTTTCAATGGCATATTGGGATGACCTTTACTAAGAAATTTCAAGGCAGTCACCTCCATTTACCATCTAAAAATGAAGTTCCCAACCCTGAGGGGGATCAAGAAAGTAAATGGATCTTAACGTGAATCTCGCGACTGCTACATAAGAGCAGTGCAGATGGTGTGCAAGGGAAAAGGAAGGCCAATAGGCATCCCCGAGCAGGCTATGACGATCAGCAGGATCGAGCCATAGGCTGACCCAATAGAGGATAACATGAATCCTCGCATCCAAGAGTGCCCTTATAGTGGGCCAGTTGAGGACTTATCTGAGGTGTCAGTCGATCAAAATGAGTCAACCTGAGTGTTCAGAATCGAGAGTAATCTCAACCCTCAACTCGCCAAAAACCTGACAAGCTTCCTTAGAGAGAATGTTGAAGTTTTTGCATGGACTCATGTTGACATGACCAAGATCAACCCGAATGTCATGTCATGCACTAAACATTGATAGTGTGGTCAAGTCAGTTCGTTAGAAGAGAAGAGCAATGGACCCTGAACGATATGTTGCCTTTAAAACTGAGGTAGATAAACTCTTTTTGAATGGGTCCATTCAGGAAGCGCTTTACCTGAGCTGGGTTGCCAATCCATCCTTGGTAAAGAAGCCCAATGGCAAGTGGCAAACCTATGTCGACTTTACCGACCTCAACAAAGCCTATCCAAATGACAACTTTCCCTTGCCAAGGATCAACCAACTTGTCGATGCCACCTCTGGGTACGAGCTGCTGAGTTTTATGGACGTCTACTTGGGATATACTCAGATCCCGATGTATGCGTCAGACAAAAAGCATACCTCGTTTGTTACAGATCGGAAACTGTATTGTTACAAGGTCATGCCCTTCAGCCTAAAAAACGCTAGGGTAACTTACCGCGGACCGGTTAACCGCATGTTTTCTAGCCAGATGGGAAAGTCAATGGAAGTCTCTGTTGTTGACATGTTGGTCAAGTCACATGTTACTTCAGATCACATAACGCATCTCGTGAGATGTTCGATGTACTCCGAAGGTACATAATGAAGTTCAATCCTCTTAAATGCTCATTCGGAGTATCCTTGGGAAAGTTCCTAAGGTATATGGTTATCCAGAGAGGGGCATCGAAATCAACCCCGAGAAGATCCAAGCTTTCCTTGATATGAAAAGCCCGATCAACCGAAAACAGGTTTAGAGCCTAAATGGGAGAATAGCGGCTCTCAATTGCTTCATATCGAGAGCAACAAATCGTTGCTTGCCATTTTTCAATATACTCAGAGCCAACAAAAAGTTTGAGTGGACTCCAAAGTACGAGTAGGTTTTTCAGAGCATAAAAAAACACCTTGGAAAGCCACCTCTCCTGTCCAAGCCTTTTCCCAAGGAAATTCTACTCCTGTACCTGTCTGTCTCTTAGCATGCGGTCAGCACAGCTCTCATTTGGGAAGAGGGCAGGTTCAATGGCCTGTGTATTATGTGAGAAAGTGACTGTTGAACACCGAGATGCGGTATCCAAAAATAGAGCAATTAGCTTATGCCTTGTTGATCGTCTCTAGAAAGATGTGACCCATTTCCATGCCCACAGAATCCATGTTCTGACCAACTAACTGCTGAGGCAAGTTCTTTAGAAGCCAGAAGCTTTGGGCAAGTTACTCAAATGGGCAATGGAGCTGAGTCAGTTCGATTTGCATCACAGACCGAAAGCAACCATCATAGGGCAGGCTATTGCCGATTTCATTTCAGAATTCTCATACCAGCTGAATTGGGAATCGAGCAGCAAGCCAACGAAGTCATCCAGGAAACCGTTCAGAACTTATCAACTTGGAGCCTCTGTGTCAATGGTTCATTGAACAAGAAAAGAGTCGGGGCAGGTCTTTTCCTCCTCAGCCCCGAGGGGACTCATATCCATGGAATTCTTCGATTTGGGTTCCAAGCTACGAACAACAAGGACGAATATGAAGAGCTGCTTGCTAGTCTATGATTAGCGAGAGAAATGGGATCAAGCGTGATCAGTATTCACAGCGATTCCCAGTTGGTTGTTAGTTAGATCTTGGAAGAATATCAAGCGAAGGAAGAGAACATGATCAACCATCTGAAGAAAGCTAAGGCCACACTCGAGTCTTTCAAGCACTTCACGATCAAGCAAATTCTGAGAGACAGTAACTCTATCGCGGATGCCTTGGCAAGAATAGCATCGTTGCTTGACTCAGATGTGCCATAAAGTTTTCCAATTCGGTACATAGAGATTCCTAGTATCAGCTCGCCTGAGCAGACCGTAGCTACAACATAGTCAATTTCTTGGATGACTCCAATCATTCAGTATCTCCGAGACGAGACTCTGCCCAGTGATAAGACTGAGGCAAAAATCTTACACACCAGAGTTACTTGTTACACTCTCGTCAGAGATCAGTTGTACAAGCGAGGGTTTAGCGCCCCTCTCTCTGATGTGTAACGAAAGAATAAGCGGACTATATTTTGAGGAGGATACATCAAGGGATCTGTGGTAATCACATTGCCGCACAATCCCTTACTAACAACATTGTTCCGCCAAGGGTACTATTGGCCTTTACTTCAGGAAGACACTTTCAATTTTGTGAAAAAGTGTGACAAGTGCCAAGGTTCGTGAACATCCCGTGAGCTCCTTCCCACCAGCTGACAACAATGACACGCTCTTGGCCATTCTCCATGTGGGGGATTGATCTCATTGGGCTCATGCAAGCCAGAAAAGGGGTGTCAAGTTGTTGTGGTCTCCATAGAATATAGTGTGCTGCTACGGGATTCCTTATTCACTCATCTCTGATAATGGGAAGCAGTTTGACAATGAGGAATTCAAGCAATTTTGTGACAAGTTGGGGATCCATAAAAAGTTTGCCTTAGTTGCAAAACCGCAAGCTAAAGGTCAGGTTGAAGTTGTCAACAAAACCATCAAGCACACTCTGAAGGCCAAGCTTGGCGCTGCTAAAGGTAATTGGGTCGATGACCTCCCAAAGTCCTATAGGCATGTAGAAAAACTACAAAAACCTCTACTTTGGAAACGCCTTTCTCGCTAGCATATGGCTGCGAGCCTATGATCCCAGTGGAAGTAGGAACTGGTTCGTTCCAAAGAGACCTATTCAATGAAACAGACAATGAAACACTTCTACGTGCAAGTCTAGACCTAGTTGAAGAACACCGTGACAAGGCTTCAATTAAGGATAACATCCTACCAGCAGCGTGCGAAAAAGTTCTTTGACTCTAAGATCAGGAGAAGAGACTTTCAGGTCGATGACTGGTTCTGAAAGAAGTCCTTCTTGGTATAAGGGAATCGAGTGCGAGGTACTGGGACCTAACTAGGAAGGTCTATTCCGCATTGTCAAGGTAATACGACCAGGAATGTATCACCTCAAGAGGCTTAATGGTTTTAAAGTACCGCGAGCTTGGAATATTGAGCATCTTCACCCTTATTACCGTAATTCTGAACTTTGTCTTACTTTTCTATATCTTTTACTTGTAAAGTTTTCCGTGTAACCTTTATAAATAAGATTGTTCTTCTTTGTCTTGAACAAATATGTCTTGTATGATCTTGTTCGTTATATGTCTTACAGGTTTTCTGTTCAGATATGTAACATTAGTCTTGTAAAGTGCTCAAATTATAGAAGTGCTATCACAAATGGCTAAAAATACTTCTTTTATATATGTAATTTGAGTAAGTACAGTGGGAAACCCAAAAAAGATAAGTAATAAAAAGAAAGAGTCAAAAGAAAAGTTGTGTAGAAGCAGAAGAAGCGATCACTGGTCTCCACCTCCAAGCTCTACGGGTGCGACCTCTGTATCCCTCGGTTGGTCATCAACCATTCGATCAGTTGTTGGGTCCTCAGGGATGTATTCCTCCAACAGGTCATCCTTTGAAGGAGGTTCTTGTCCCTCTTCCTCCTCGGCCTCATCATCAGCTTGGGCCATGGAAGCAAGGATGTCCTGATATTCAATCGGGAGGTTAGAGAGGTCTATCCTCGGATTCCTTGGTCGTAAGCTGTTGATGGCCTGAATTGCCCAGTCAATGACCTTCCTCTCGAGTTCAAGGTTTTGCCGCTTCATCTAATCGCTTAATGAAGCGACCCGCCCTTGGGAAAGCTTGAGGCCCATTTCCAGTGCTCTCTTCTGCTTTTCAGAATTTTCCCACAATCGAGCTCTCTCTTCTTCCGCCTTCATGGCTCGCTCAGAGTTCACTTTCAGCTCCTACTCTTTCTTGCCACACTCTTTAGTGACTCTGGCCACTGTCCTTTGGAGCTCTTTGTTCTCCACTTCTTTGTTCTCGAGCTCGCCTTCTAGAATTCCACTGTGTGAAGGGCAGAGTTTCTCTCTATCAAGTACTGATTTGCTTGGACTTGATACGCTTTTGCCTCTATATCCAGAGCTGCGATGTCCTGTTTCAGCTTAGCATTCTCTTCCCTCAGCTCATAGAGCCTCCCAGCAGAGTCCAGATTGGTCTTCTGTTGGGCCATATGCAAGGTGAGCCGAGACTGCATGAGAAAAGAAAGTAGAGTTAACCTCCATTTTCCCGAAAATCGTAAAGGGTAAGAAAATCAACTGATATTGGGAAGTCCTCGACAAGAACGAGCTACTTTACCTGGCTTTGTAGTTGAAGTGTTGTAGCCATCAGGTCCGCAGGTGGGAAGCCACGAACTCCTCAAAGGCTGCAGCCAGTTGGCACTCCAGCAGGGTATAATATTAGTGTATATTAGTGTATGCCCTAGAAACCATTCGTGTTGTCGATTTCAAAGCATTTTGTCTCGTATCTATATATATCATAAATAATGGAAGAAAGAGTTCTTCAATTCATATATATAAATTGCTTCCTTTATTCAGTCATGCATTTAAAATAAAGTATGTATATGAATTGTCCAGATGAATCATTTAATCGGTAAATGAATTATCGAAAAGGGTTCCCTATGGAAGCAATATAATTTGGGCAACTATATTACATAGTAGGCATATCGGATGCTTCGAAAGATATCATGAGTTGATATAAGCATGGATGACAATGATAGTCATGTCACTAGGGCATTGGTATGGATTAATGGTTGGTGAACTGTTTTTCGAACGTGACCAAATAACGACAAATCACTTGGAAAAACATGTAGTCAATGATTTATCATTTGGTTATATCAATGCATGATGTAGTCCTTTGACCTGAGACATTGTAGTCGGATCCGATATGGATGAGTATGGTTCATGCGGAGTATAAGTACGAGACTAATCATGTTTTGTATAATAAAGCTTATTTGGT
>JAPEIT010000055.1:0-152736 GCA_026229545.1 Pistacia atlantica
CAAACCTATCACTTAAACAATCAAGGCTTATCTATCTTGGATTACTTAAGCGAGAGCCGACATTGCTTAATCTTGTTTTTTATAAGGATTAGTTTGACACAAATTAGCCTTGATTGCTTAAGCGATCAGACCTATCACTTAAGCAATCAAGGCTTATCTATATTGGATCGCTTAAGCGAGAGCCGACATCGCTTAAGCAGTCTTGTTTTTTTATAAGGATTATTTGACAACCTAATTACATCTACACATATTAAGGCAATTTATTTCAGAAGATCGATGACGTTAATGTTAAATTGAGACGTTCACAACATCACAAGATTCGGGAGAAAAGAAGCAAATTAGCCTTGATCGCTTAGGCGACATTGGTTATTGCTTAAGCAATCAAGGCTTATCTACACATGATTGCTTAAGTGATCAATTACAATGCTTAGACGATCCTGTATTTTAGAATGATTATTTGACAATCTAATTGCACCAATACATATTAAGGCCATTTAAGAAGATTACCAACGTTAATTTAAACCTTGGACGTTCACAACATCAAAATATAACAGCCTAAACCCTAAACCCTAAATCCTTATGAAGTACACAATCGCTTAAGTATAGATAAGGCTTGATCGCTTAAGCGATAGGCAACATCGCTTAAGTGACCAAGGCTAATTTGTGTCAAAATCATCCTCATTAAGTACACGATCGCTTAAGCGATCTAGTATAGATAAGCATTGATCCCTTAAGCGATAGCCGACATCGCTTAAGAGACCAAGGCTAATTTGTGTCAGAACCATCCTTATCAAGTACACAATCGCTTAAGCGATGTCAATTCTTGCTTAAGCGATCCAATATAGCTAAGCCATGATCACTTAAGCGATAGGTGACGTCGCTTAAGTGACCAAGACTAATTTGTATCAAAATCATCCTTATCAAGTACACGATCGCTTAAGCAATGTTAGCTCTCGCTTAAGCGATCTAGTATTGATAAGCCTTGATCGCTTAAGTGATAAGCGACATCGCTTAAGCGATCAAGGTTAATTTATGTCAAAATCATCCTCATCAAGTACACGATCACTTAAGCGATGTCAGCTTTCACTTAGGTGATCCAGTATTGATAAGCCTTGAGCGCTTAAGTAAGTGATAGGCGACGTTGCTCAAGCAATCAAGGCTAATTTGTGTCAAAATCATCCTCATCAAGTACATGATTGCTTAAGCAATGTTAGCTCTTGCTTAAGTGATCCAGTATTGATAAGTATTGATTGCTTAAGTGATAGGCGACGTCGCTTAAGCGATCAAGACTAATTTGTGTCAAAATCATCCTCATCAAGTACATGATCACTTAAGCAATATCAGCTCTTGCTTAAGCAATCCTATATAGATAAGTCGTGATCATTTAAGTGATAGCCGACATCGCTTAAGTGACCAAGGCCAATTTTCTTTTTAGGTGAATAATCCTTCTCAAATTCAAGATCGCTTAAGCGATGTCAACGATGGCTTAAGCGATCCTTTATAGATAAGCCGTGATCGCTTAAGCGATAGGCGATGTTGTTTAAGCGGCCAAAGCCGATCTTCTTTTTACTTGAATAATCCTTCTCAAATTCAAGATCGCTTAAGCGATGCCATCACTCGCTTAAGTGATGTTGTATTGATAACATCTCAATATTGAATGAATTTAGTAAGGGTGTTAACAAAAATGCAAAAACCGAACAGAACCGAAAAATTGGTTAACCGAAAAAAATGGTTCTGTTACAGTTCAAAAAATTCAAAACAACGGATTTTTGGTTCAGTTATCGGTTCGAGAAAAAATCAAAACTGGTTTGTCGAACCGATTTGCAAATAATAATAATAATAATAATAATAATAATAATAATATATTAATAGACTAATATATATTATTAAGTATTAATATGTATGAATGTTTAATTTTTATTTGGATATGTATTGTTTATGTTTACAATTTAATTTTAAAAAAAAAAAAGTTTTATGCAATAAAAAAGGGAAAATTGGTTCAAAACCGGTTAATTGTTTTAAAAGTTTTTCGGTTAACCGAAAAACCAGTTTTTCCTACAAACCGGTTCGATTTAGAAAAGTGGTTAACCGCTTTTGAACACCCCTAGAATTTAGTAGCACAATAACATCTCAATCTTGAATGAAGTAGCATAGTAAGAGAATCAATTAAGTAGCTAAAAGCATCCTTAATATCATCTATTAAAAACTTCAAACAAAAAGATATTCAATTGTCAACATAAAAAATTGAAAACAACAAAGCATTCATAACAAGTCCATGAGACAAAAAAGGTAATCTCATAAAGTACTCATCAAAACCATTAAAATTGTTTTATGATTCACTAATAAGTCTTCAACGGTTTGCCTTAGTAACTCTCTTGATTCCATCATTCTTCTTGATGACATAGCTGGAAATACTGTTAGAGTAGATGCCCTAGAGCCAATCAATTATTGTAGAATTGACTCTTTGTAATAATGTTCATTGATCAATAAAAGGCATTTTATTCTATATCGTGTAAATCATATTGTATGTATTGATATATGTCCTTAGGATGGTGAAACCGTGACGAGAGTATTTAGTGTTTCAAATCTTGATAGTGATAATCCTATGATTGCATATGGTAGCCATTCTAGAAATGTGTGTAGCCCCAATATTATTCTAACTAAGGACACATATAATACGGTAAGACTATCATAGTGTTGAATGACCCTGTCGAAAGGCAGTGACTGATCTCACTTGTCAAGGTTGTTTGTCAACAACCTGGTGTAACAAGTTCACTGGACTGACTCACTAGAAGATTCCATATAGATGGTAACCCTAGTGTCCATGGAATAAATCCTCTAACGAATGGTGGTGCATGTGATCCCTAGACTTGAGATCATCGGGGTGCCTTGTGCATCAATTAGTGTAGTATGACACTAGCCTAACGTAGTTCTATTCAGAGTTATCAATATGGTAGTGATTGACTGCATCAGGAGTGTATCAAGACTATGGTGGATCGACAGAGGATTCATCATTCCCTAGTACGGGAGAAGTTATCTCACGGCACAATTTAGTAAATGACAATGACATTAAAAGTTGTGGCCACAGTGGGATTGAGTTGTTGCTAAATCCAATTTATTATTCTGATCATTAGTCCAATAACTGAATACAAACATATCGAGAGAACTGAGGTTGACACTATTTTTGTACCTCGGTCTCAATGGGATAACAGATGATGAAAGGGTCTGATTATACGGTAGCCATATCGTTGACAGGTAGTTATTTCATTGAATCCAAATCTATCGGGTAACCATGATGCCTTGCTAGGGGCCAATCTTGGTCTATGTATAGTGAGATGATTAATTGGTGTTAATTGCGATACTACTCACTGTCGGTATGATGAGGAACCTATGGGTCATACACATAGAAGATAATTTAAGAAACAATTTGTGCAAGGGGCGTTTTCGCCTTTTAGGATGAAAGGGTATTTTGGTAATCTCACAATGCAATTAGATTTGCTGAGGTTGTTGCCTGGATTTAATATTAAATCATATCAGTGAGATTATAATTAAATATATGTATGCATATATTTAAATGAATTATTATTAATATTAAATGTTAGTACATTTTATAAATATATTAATTGATTTTAATTACAATAATAATAATTAAAATCAAAATACAAAAGAGAGGGTGTTTAGATACAAGGGTTGGAGCCCATGCCTATTCCTCATTGGAAAAGGGTTTTGACACATGCACTATATAAGTGCATGTGCGTTGAGAGAAATTAACCTAAGTTCATTTGTTCATTCATTTGATTGAAAGGGTAGTCCTCTCTCCTTCTCTACACTCTCATGTTTCCCTTATGTTTTTGAATCAAAGTTTTCCTTTGATTTAAACTTGATTCTTGAAGCCAAAGAGAATCTAGCAAATCCCTCTTTGGTTCTTCGAATTGTCTTCGTGTGGATCACCGTTCGTTCGATTCTACTTTGAATCAGGAGCGAATCCAAGTCAGAGACAAAGTGAAGGAGCCTCCAAACGTGCGTAAGATCTCTGGTCATTGCCTGGATCATTTAAATTTTAGCATAATTTTGATTTAACGCATTAACTGTATAATCTGTACTCTGATTTTGGGCTTTAAAGGAATCGATTTATCCTTTAATTTTTTTTTTAGCTACGTTGGGTAGATTGGTTTTTAACAAATACAAGGACATAAAATCAGTTTAATGCGTCACAAAAGATTGACATACAGGCAAGAGAAACTAGTGAACAAGTAAATGGAACAACTTGTTAGATGAACCCTTTGCAACATTAATAAGTTCATCAACTAGGCATTTTGCAATAGTCTTGATGTTCCTGAATGCTAATTCATAAGCACCAGTAGTAAGAAGATAGATGGCTTGGTTCACACGTCTCAATGGAGAAATATCAACAGTGTGATGTCTAACAACACCAGCTGATCCAATTTTGGTAGCATCTTCATGGGGAGCACTGTAGTAACTGAAGACACATAAAAGAACATTAGATCAATATATTGGCAAGGACGAGCATCTAAAAGGGAAAACAGATAAATTCAAGACAACCCAATTATCCATATAAAAAATGCAATTTAGATAAACTACAAAACTGTAAGTCCAACTTCCATACCTATTGATGATAGCATCAACAATAACTTGGATCAGGTTTTGGTTAGTCAAAAGGTGGGTAATTTCCATGGTGTGCTTCACAATCCTAACAGCCATCAACATAATTTGTATTAATAATGAAAACACTAAAACCATATCAATTGTGGAAAATAATCTATATTGTTCAAGTTACCTGTGCCCCAGCAAACAACATTTCATTAGCAATAACCATGCAATAGACTTGGTCAACTGGTTCATTAAGGCTAAATTCAGCCAATGACGCAATGTTCCATGCCTACAACATCACAAACAAACACAAAATAAAAGAACTGACATTTTATCCATGCCTACATTATACATCAACCATGCAAGGAACTAGTACACACCTATCAAATTCTCTCATTCCCTCAAAGCCAAATAGAGTCTAAAAATAAAAGAAACTTTAAAAACAGATTAGTGATCACAAGCATACCTTCTTGTGCCCATCAAGCTTTGCTAGCAACTTCTGGCTTTGGGTGTTTCACTCCCTCTTCTTCTTGAGAGCACTTGTTCTTCCTTGAGGATGCCCCAAATGACTGAAACATATGAAAAACTATAGTTTGTAAATAAGAACAAAAGAGGTTAAATCTATAAAGTTCAAACCATATACACAAAAATAGATCAGAAACTGAAATTTATGTTTCCTAAACATTACTGAGGTCTCACCCTTCTCTTTCATTTTCTCATGAAGTTCCTGCAAATAGAGTAAATAGTACCACTTGATCATGTAAGATAACAAATCATTAAACAATGCACAAAAGATAATTTAATATGAATGGCAAGTATCAAACTTCAGCATTGTTTGTGGCAGTTGCGCGTGCCTAGCCTTGTAATATGTAGGCAAACCCCCAACCCCTTATTCTGCTCCCTTCTACCAACTCTATCCCTTTAACCTGCCAGAAACAACCTCCTTAGGGCCTCCTTTGGATTCCTCAGTCCTCTGGAACCCAAAAACACCTATCCCCCTAATGCTCTCCAACTACTCGACAAAATGCAAAAATCACCCTAACAACCAACACCAACCAAATATCCCCAAATTGGCACCAACAACAAATATCTTCATAAAATAGTAAGGAATATTACATGTTCTTCCTCTTCTTCCACCTCCTTGCTGAAATTTGTGTCAGCATCCTCATCTTCAGATCTAATTTGGGTGCATTTCCTCTCTTCTTCTGCTAGTGTGGTGTCTTCTATTGGCTGCATGTCCTTTGCCGCTAGAGCAACTTCAGTCATTGGAAGTTGCTCCACTGCAACCTCTCTTTCTCCAATCTTCGAACAACCACCAACGTCTAGAATTTGGAGAGGGGCTGGGGTTTTCTCAGATTCTTTGTTAATCTCAGCCATTGTTTGTTTGTAACTAATAGGGGAATGCCTTCAATCCAAAGAGCAAAAGATTTCAACAATGTTGGAAAACGGGAAGAAAAATCGCAAAGAAGGTGGCTATGTTCGTCGCGGTTGTGTTTTGCAATTTGAATGGGAGGTGTTCGTTTTGCTTTTAAAAATTTAAAGCAATTTCAGTTTATTGTACTACTACCCATATATGTTTAAATCCTTGCACTCTAACCCTTTTTGCATCTTTAATGATACTTAAGTGTGTCATGTTACTTTTTCAAACTTGAAAAAAATGCAAAACATTTTCAAGCTTATATTGTCAAATGCAAACTTAAGAAGGCATAAGGTTTAAATTTCCTCAATTTTGAGGTTTATATGAAGAAAGGAAAAGAGATGAATGAATTAAAGGCAGTGAAGAAATTGAAAAAAAATAAAATAATAAAAAGTTAAAGGGAAATGTAAAGCTAAGGAGATTGTATTTGTAATTATAACCAATTATTTTTTAGGGTGCCAAGGTTATACCCGGCCTACCCTTAAAAAAAGGATTGGACTGGGTATGGGTCCAATTTTCATAGGTCTTTAAGAATTGACCCGTACCCTACATATTTGAATTTTAATAAGTATGGATCCATCCATGAGTATAGACCCATTTTGCCAAGTCTACCCATGATGAAACCATGTCAACTCATAATGATGATAACTTAATTAAGAAGCTCTCTACAAGTGTGAAACCAAAAATTTATTATAAACTTATCAGACTTTTCTATAAGCTCTACTTAAATAAGTTGTACCAAATAGACCCTTGTATATTAATGTTTAAGCTACCTCTCAGTTATTAAATTGTCATTCTATCTAAAAGCTCAAGTCTATAAGATCAACATGCACCATGTTAAGTAGCCAATCCACTAAAAACCTTACGTTAAATTTTTGAGTTATGTGGTAATTTCACACTATCCATACATCTGAATTAATACTATTGCAAGTCATGATAATGATTATTTATTTAACCATCTCTCCACTAACACTTACTCAAAATCTCGTCAACCCGTAATGATGATAACTCAGTTACAACTCTCTCCATTATAACACTTTCTCAAAATCTCATCGACCCATAATGATTATGATTATAACTTGATTACTAACCTCTCCATTATAACACCTTCTATAAACCTTGTCAACACATACAGATGATGACTTAATTATCAATTATAACAATTTCTCAAAATCTCATGAACCCATAATGATCGTGATTATAACTTGATTACTAACCTCTCCATTATAACAGTTTCTAAAAAACTCGTCAACTCAAAAAGATGATAACTTAATTACCAACCTCGCTCATTCAGTTACCTTTTACTTTCAACTCTTTCAGAATTTTCAATGTTTTTATTTTTTATTTTTTTAAACTACACTATACTAATAGATAGAAGTAGGTTTACCTTTTACTTTCAACTCTTTCAAATTTCCCAAAATTTTTAATCTTGCATCAAGAGAAAGAAATTGGTATTAATTAAAACTAAAAATTCAGCCTTCAAGCTATTTTGGATTGGATTCATGGAATAATGCAAAGGACTCGAATCTGATGAGTTCTTCAGCAAAAGTAATGCAACCTTCCTCTGAAAAGTCTCTTGATTACAAGGATTTTGTTCTACAATCCTCAGCTCCATCTCAGCTCACTCTTCAACGGATTGTGTCAAGCTTCATAAATCAAATTACAATTTCTGGAAATAACTGGTGTTACTTGGAGCTAGAACTCATGGTTTGGAACCCTATCTACTGGAATTAAAGCTTTACCTGCACTATTTGTTGAGGTAAAATCTGAAAACTCAGAAAACCCTAAGTTTGTGATTTGGTGGAAAATATACCAAATTCTTATCAATTGTTCTTTCTTCAATTACGGAAATTATGTTTGGTTATGTTGTTAGATGCAGTAGTGTTGTTGAAATTTGGTTAACTCTAGAAAATAGTATCTATAGGTTGCTGGTGGGGTTTACGCAGCGGAAAACAAAAATAGAATCCCCAACAACAATATTGAACCCAAGAACCTTTTACCCGATTTACGTTATTTACATATGAAATAATAGGGGTGGGATAAAAAATCCGAAAACCGAACCGAACCGGTAACCGAACCGAAAATTAGGTTTTTTTACAAACCGGTTCGGTTTTCGGTTAGTAAAATTCAAAAAACCGAAAAACCGGTTCGGTTTGAAAAATTGCAAACCGGTTAACCGAAAACCGGTTTAAAAACCGGTTTTACCCTACATATAAAAACAAAATTTTTTTTCACTCAGACACTCACGCTCACGCAGTCACGCTACAACTTTCACTCTCTCATCCTCCAGTCACCAAATCTGAAATTTTCCAGATTCAAATCTCTTATCTCTGCACTTCGTCTGCGTCGATCGTCGTTCGCCATCACCCATCCACACTGTGAGCTCTTTCGTCGTTCGCCAGCACCCAGCACTCCAACAGAGTCACGCCATTGTCCCACCGTGAACAGAGTCTTCTCTCCAAGCTTCAATCTGTCGAGCTTCAGTCAAGTCAAGCCTCAAGCCACCGTGAGCTCTCAAGCCACCGTGAGCAGAGAGCACTCTCCAGTCAAGCCACCGTGAGGCGTGAGCAGACTCCATCGTGAGGCTTGAGCAGACGCTGCAGACCCACCCTGAAGAGACGCCACCGTGAACAGATCACTCTCCAGTCAAGCCACCGTGAGGCGTGAGCAGACTCCATCGTGAGGCTTGAGCGCACGCCGCACTCCACCCCCGAGACGCCACCGTGAGCACTGAGCCACTGAGCAAACCCACTGTGAGCATACTTTCTTCTCGGTTTTCACCTGGGCCTCTCAAAGTGAAAACTGCTTTTACATAAAAGATTAGTCTTAATTAATTATTGAATTATTTCATTTTATTTGCTTTAATATATACTTCGATTTGGTTTTTCTAAGTCAGAATTGACTCCTTAGACTTGTGTACGTCAATACAAATGAAAAATTAATAGCAAGTCAACTATAATTTTATATATAAATAGTATCTTTTCAACATAATATAAATGTAATCTTAAGACTACAATAAATTCTACAGAAGATGCAAGTTTTAGTATATGTATACAGTCTCTTTCTTCCTTCATATGAATTATGATGTCTTTGATTTTACACAATTATTATCTCTCATTCTTGCTTGTTTAAACAAAAAATTGAATGCTGCCTTGAAAGCTTATTTGGTTCGTTTATACGCAATTTAGTTTATTTGGACCGCTACTCTTGAAAGCTGCCTTGAAAGCTTATTTGGTTCGTTTACATTAGAGAACGACATAACATTCAAGTTTCAAGCGAAATGTCTAATTTTAATTTTGATTGAAGCTAAAAATTACCATTGTGGTTTGGTCTTGCACATGGATGTGGTTTATGAGAAATGCTTGTTGTAAAAATACATTATTTATAGAAATTGGAAATGAAATTTAATTCTCCATTGTTCCTTAATTATAATAACCGGAATTGCAAAATTAGTGATAGAGATTAGCTTTGTTTGAACTTTCAAGAATTTATGGGCTTGTGGACTTGTGGTTAAGGGTAATCCACCGTTGGGCCCTTCCTCCCAAAACAATCAAATTTTAAAACATAAGAAAGAATACAACAAAATATATTATACATATAATAAATAAATAAATAAAAAGAGCAAGTGTAGGATTCAAAAATGAAGGAAAAAATTAAGGGTAATTTTTTTATTTTATTTTTTTGAATTGAAATATTGAAAAAATATGCATCACAATATGGAAGGTTGGATTACATGACATAACAAATATGAGAAGTGATTTTTTGCCCACATTTTAATATAAGTAATATTACACTTACAAAGAATATGATGTATATGAAATTGCCTAAATTTTCTCTTTTATTTTTACTTTTTAGTTACTGTCAATAAATAAAAGAATATGATTTATATAGATGTCTTATTTACTTACTGTATATTTACTTAATGAATTGTAGATGTCATCGGCCGCGGACAATACTGGTGAGACACCGACAAGTATAACTCCAACTCCAGCTCCAACTCCAACTCCAACTCCAAATTCCATGGCACCCCCAGCTCCTTTAGCCCCCAAACGTGCAAGGGCAACAAGTTCTAGGAAGAATAGTTCTCAAGTGTGGGATCACTTTGTTAAGAGTGATTGTGAGCATAAGGATGATTTGACTGCGACATGTAGTTATTGTGGGAGTGTTCTAGCATGTCCGACTAAGAGTGGTACGAGTTGTCTACGTAACCACTTAAATAGATGCAAAAAGTATCCTCCAAATGTGGTAGACAAGAAACAGAAGACCCTAATTTTTCAGCAAGGAAGTGGATTACGTGATCTCTCAAGCGGCATTGCTCCCTCCACACAATCTTCATTGGTGTCATGGAAATATGATCCAGATTTGATTAGAGAAGCTATAGCAAAAATGATCATTGTTGATGAGCTACCTTTTAGTTTTGTGGAGCGTGAGGGGTTCCGCAACTTTATGAAGGTGACACAACCTAGATTTCAAGTACCTTGTCGGAGAACTGTGACTAAAGATTGCTTGAAAATATATATTGCAGAGTGCCAAAAGTTGAAGAAGCTTTTCAGCAAGTTTTCGCACAGAGTTTGTCTGACAACTGATACATGGACAAGCATTCAGAACCTTAATTATATGTGCCTTACTGCGCATTTCATTGATGATCACTGGCAACTACAAAAAAGAATTTTAAATTTCTGTCCAATCACTAGTCATAAAGGTATAATGATTGGCAAGGCAGTTGAGAGATGTTTGCTTGATTGGGGTATTTATAAGGTATTCACAATCACAATAGATAATGCTAGTTCGAATGATGTTGGGGTAAGCTATCTGAAGACTAGACTAGCAAGTTGGAAGGGAAGTGTATTGGGCGGTGATTTTCTACACATGAGATGTTGTGCACATATTTTGAGTTTAATTGTGAAAGAGGGATTAAAGGAAATGGATGACTCCATATTTAGAATACGTTCAGCAGTGAAGTATGTAAGGTCTTCTCCAGCAAGGTTACAAAGATTTAAGGCGTGTGTGGAGAAAGAAAAAATTGCAAGTAAAAGTCATTTGGTTCTTGATGTAGAAACGCGGTGGAACTCTACATACTTGATGTTGGAAGCGGCATTAAAATTTCAGAAAGCTTTTGAGTTGTTGGCATTGGAAGATAGCAAGTATGCAGATGAACTTACTAGTGGTGATAGGTCTCGAGGTTTGCCTACGAGTGCGATTGGGAGTATGCTCATTATTTGTTACCGTTCTTGCAAGTATTTTACGATGCTACTCTACGTGTCTCTGGGTCTCTTTATGTTACTGGTAATGCATATATGCGAGAGATTTTTGGCGTTGGGTTGAAGATTTCATCATGGTGTAAAAGTTCTGATCTTGGCTTACAGAATATGGCTACACGGATGAAAGTGAAATTTGATAAGTATTGGTCAAATGTTGATAATATCAACATTATGTTATTCATTGCAGAGGTACTGGATCCTAGGCACTGTTAGTGTATATTAGTGTATGCCCTAGAAACCATTCGTGTTGTCGGTTTCAGAGCATTTTGTCTTGTATCTATATATATCATAAATAATAGAAGAAAGAGTTCTTCAATTCATATATGTAAATTGCTTCCTTTATTCAGTCATGCATTTAAAATAAAGTATGTATATGAATTGTCCAGATGATTCATTTAATAGGTAAATGAATTATCGAAAAGGGTTCCCTACAGAAGCAATATAAATTTGGGCAACTATATTGTACAGTAGGCATACCGGATGCTTCCAAAAGATATCATGAGTTGATATAAGTACGGATGATGATGATAGTCATGTCACTAGGGCATTGGTATGGATTAACGGTTGGTGAACTGTTTTTGAGCGTGACCGAATAACGACAAATCACTTGGAAAAGCATGTAGTCAATGATTTATCGTTTGGTTATATCGATACGATGTAGTCCTTTGACACGAGACATTGTAGTCGGATCCGATATGGATGCGTATGGTTCATACGGTGTATAAGTCGAGACTAATCATGTTTCGTACAATAAAGCCTATTTGGTCATGCGTTGTTCATATGCGGAAGCGAGCGATGGTCAAGAGGGGATCCATTGACTCGAAAATATAGGATCGGGAGTACCGTGACTTCATCCGGATTCGAGTTCCTAGGACGAACATCGATAAATGTCGGAAAACTGAATCTCGGCCGAGTCTATTATTAGTCATACAAAAGTAAGTTTGTAATGACAAGTTCGGACATATTGATCGACAATTGGTAGAAGATCGAGTTTAGGATTTTGACATTCCATGAATCCATACTCGATTAGGATATCTCAATGGAGGGACTTTACCTGCATGGTACGTATGATCTGAAATGGGTTCGATGAAGTATTTCTTCATCGTGGTTTAGGGACTATGGCACATTGCTAGATGTTTACCATAGTCGTTGGGCCTCCGGACAGGTTTCCGGATTCATCCAGAACCGGCTCACGGCTAATCCACGGTGGACCTACATGGTCACACCAATAGCCTTGGGAAGTTAGAGAAGGATGAGAGAGAAATGATTATCCGAAGAGGGCTAGCACCTTCCGAGGGTAAAAACGGGATTTCTATAGTAATAGTTACATAGAAAACAATTTGTGACATTTTAAGGGTTAAAATGGTCAAGCAATAATTAATTATATTTAATTATTATATCTTAAAGTGTTAAGATTAATGAGATGAACAAAAATAACCTTTTAATAGTTAAAGGGTAAAAAAGGTAAATTTATGGGTTGTTAATGTAAACTAGTTTAGTTTACATGGGCCCTTGAATAATATTGATTATTCAAAGGGTAGCATATTAAATTCGTGGGGTCCCTTTATAAAATAAGATTTTATTGGGCTTGGAAGTGAAAAAATAAATAATTGCAAAATAGCCCAAGTATATATAAGTGCAAAAGGTTGCATTTTTGTTCATTATTCACTTGTTCACTCAAACACAAACTAAAAGCTCTCTCTCCCTAGCCAAGGCCACTCTCTAATCCTCTCAAGGTGGTGTTAAAGTGTGGAGGTTTCATCCTTTTGAAGCTAATCTTCATCAATCCAAAGCAAAGGAGTAGGTATAATCTCATATCCAAGCTTTGCATGTAAACCCCTTTTTTTAATCCATGCTTTCATGCTTTCATTCTCCATCTCCACCACTCTTCATGCATGCTGAATCTTTCAAATGGTATCAGAGCTAAAAGCTCCTTGCATGTCAAATTTATAAGCAAAAATGACATTTTCCAAGTGTTCTTGTGTTAATCATGTATGAAAGTGACATGCATGTTCTTGTTTTGGCCTAGTAATATGATAATGAAATGTTTATTATTTTTTCTTTGGAATTAGATTCGGCCATAACATAAAATGTATAAAGATGTTTTTAATTTTTAATTTGAAGCATGCAAGAATCATTATATGTTTAATTTATAAATATATATATTTTGTGGTGACAAAAGTGGTATGCATGCCTTGATAAGTGCATAGAATATTTCTTGCTAGATTCGGCCATGCATGTTCTTTGTTCATTTGATTCTTGTTTTAATAAATAAGTTTGTAATGTGTTTTGGAAGTTGTTCCATAAAGGGTCGAAATGTATGCTTGGATGATGGTTGTTGCATGATGATTTATTTAGAAAAATGTTCATGCATGTTCATTTCCATGACTTTGATTAAATGATTTATGCTTTGACATGCTAAAAGTGTTATCCTTTAATTTGATTAAAGTATATTTTTGCATGAAGTGTATGCAAATGTTGCAAGTGTTTAGTGGTGGAATTTGATGTTAGCATAAAGTTATGGATTATTCATTCATATGATGAATTATGATATTATATATGATTGTGGTAAATTTAATGTAGGATGTTTAATTTGATTAAATTATCTTATAATGCATCATTGCATGGCATAAATTATTATATTTTTGAAATGTAATAATTTGGTTGTTTGAATGGTTTCAAAAAATGATGATGCAAGATGGCATGATTGTCTTTGAAAAGATAAATATGTCATAAAAAGTATTACTTTAGTTAAAAGTAACTTGTGTCATAGAATGATTACTCTTGGAGTAATAAAACCCACTTATCTATGCCATGCATGACTTTTGTGAAAAGTATTGAAATGATGCTAACAATTAAATAGTATATCTTTGGGTGGAATATGACAAAAGTGTTTGTGTAATGATTCCTATAAAATGTGTAATTGTTGCATGGCCCAAAGTTATAATTAAATTACCACATGAATATATATATAATATCTATTAATATATGAGATATATTTATATATTTATATTCATGCCTTTAAATAATTGTTTATTATATTTGGTATGAATGTTTAATATTTATTTATGTGATGAATGAATATTAGATTAGAGGGTTGATCATGGGCGCCATTTGGTTTTCAAAATATTCAAAAGTATTTGTAATATTCTTTTATTAAATGGCTTGTAATAATTAAATTTTATTTATTTATTTTAATCGGGCCTGCGTGCCTAAGATCCAATATGTAATGGAATCGGCTAGGACGAGAACCGAAGAGCATCCGGATGACGATCCAATCGAAGATATAGTATTAGGGTAAATAGTTTGCCTTTAGGATGTATTTTGAAAAGCCCCATGGTCAACCCACATGCTTTAATTTATGCATATATGTGATATGTATGAATTGTTAATTAAACATGGCATGCTAAAATGAATTAACTAAAGGTTAAACCTAAATCTCCCCAATTTAAAATTATTAAATCCAAGTCTCCCATTGTGGGATAACTAAATTCTTTGATATAAATTTTCCCAAGATTTCTTTCATTATGGGATAACTAAATTCTTTGATAAATTTTAATATCCCAAGATTTCTATTATGTGAGGGATACAATCTTTATATCATAGAATTAAGTTGATCTTGTTCTTGGATGGATATTTTCACCTTGACCAAGAATTCTATTATGTGAGGACATGATGAAAATGTCATCCTAAGAAAGCACAATGGTTGATTTAACTAGCCTAGGGTACCAAGAATTCTATTATGTGAGGTATCCGAAGCTAGGACAAGGAATATGAATCAAACCTTATATAGTGATATAAAAGGAAAAGAGTTTCCTACTTATTAGACTTAATTAACCAAGAATTCTATTATGTGAGGTTAATGAATTTGATAAGAAATTGATTCCCCACTAAGAAATTTAATCCAACGAAAATTTCCGGATCCTATTTAAGGGAGTATAGGACTCGAATAAAATAGTGGGAGCTAATTTGATTATGCATTAAAAGGTTTAAAAGATTACAAGACACTAATAAAATTACTTTTCTTTGCAGTTTCATCTTTGTGATATATAATCGAAAAAAAATGGCCAACAATGTTCTCCTAAGGATAATGGACAATAACATGTTAACCGGACCCAACCTAAAAGATTGGCTAAGAAATCTTAGAATTGTTCTAGATTTTGAAAGAATTGCTTATGTCCTGGAAGCACCTCTTCCACTTGATATTGGACCGGATGCTCCACAAGCTGAGCTTGATGCTCTTGAAAAGTGGAGAGAGGATAGTAGGAGGGCTAAAAATTACATGTTAGCCTCCATGAATAGAGAACTTCAAACTAAGCATGAAGAGGTTTCAAATGCTTATGATATCCTCATAGCTCTACAAGAGTTGTATAGCGAAAATCCAAGAGTGGTTGAGTATGAATTGTGTGCATCCCTCTTTAGCATGAAGTTGAGGGAAGGGGAACCTCCAGCTGATCATACTCTTAAAATGATCAATGGATTAGATCGTTTGGATGGATATGGGGTGGTCATGCCGGACCGCCTCAAAGTGAATTTGATTCTACAATCCCTTCCTCCAAGTTATAAACCGTTTATAACTAACTACAATCTCAATAGGATTGAGAGAAACCTCTCGAAGCGCTAAATGAGCTTAAAGAATTTCACAGACAGAATGTGAAAGGGAAGGGACATGAGGATGTTTTTGCCGCCTCCACTAGCAGGGCCAATAAAAAGCCCAAAGTGCTACCAAAGAGAGGTCCAAAAGTTGGACCCAAGAATAAGAGCTTCAAGAAGGCCAAGGCGAGAGAAGGCCGATGCAAAAGGAAAATGTTTCCACCGTGGAAAAGATGGACTTTGGAAGAGGAAGGCGTCCTCAATACTAGCGATCGAAGAAAGGCAAAGGAAAAGCGGTATGAACCAATGTCTTATGATTGAATATGAATTAAGTGTTAATTGAGATAGTCATTCTGGATATTAGATTCAGCGGCAACATCTCATGTTTGTATGTCTTTGCGGTACTTGAGAATAGTTCGAGGTGACAAAGGGCGAGATCATTTTGAGGATGGCAAATGGGGCACGAGTTGCAGCCGAGGCCATGGGGACTTGCTCACTAAGACTACCTTCAGGACATGTTTTGAATTTGTTTAAAGTATTGTACTTTGAAAAGGCCACAAGAAACATCATTTCTATTTACGCTTTGTGTAAGGCGAGGTTATTATGTCTTGTTTAATGGAAATGAATGTTCAATACATTTTGGAAATGTTTTAGTTGGTAAAGCTGTGAATACAAATGGTTTGTATGTCTTAGAATTGAATGACTATGCTTCAATCAATACCATTTCTAATAAAAGAACTCGATCTGAATCAAATCCTAAAATTCTATGGCATCATAGATTGGGTCATATAGGAGAGAAGATTAATACAACTTGGAGAAAGTGGGATCCTAAACTCATTGGGTTCTGAACCCTATCCAACCTGTGAATCATGTCTCCAAGGAAAGATGACCAAGTCTCCCTTTAAGAGTAAAGGAGGAGCGAGCTAAAGAACTTTTAGAACTCATACATACAGATGTGTGTGGACCATTTAGTACTTTAGCTAGGGGAGGATTTGAATATTTCATTACCTTTACAGATGATATGTCACGATATGGGTATTTGTATTTAATGAAATGCAAATCTGAATCCTTTGAAAAATTCAGAGAATTCAAGAATGAAGTAGAAAATCAAACTGGAAAGAGTATTAAAATACTACGATCAGATCGTGGGGGTGAATACTTGAGTACAGAGTTTCAGGAGTTCTTAAAAGAAAATGGGATCATCTCACAATTGACTCCTCCTTATACACCCCACTTAATGGAGTGTCGAAAGGAGAAATCGTACCTTATTGGATATGGTACGATCGATGGTGAGTTTTCTGAGACTTACCAATGTCTCTGTGGGGGTACGCTCTCCAGACCGCTGTGCACATCCTTAATAGGGTCCCGTCTAAAACTGTCCAAAAAACACCGTATGAGATATGGTATGGAAAACGTCCAAGTCTGAATTATATGAAGATTTGGGGCTGCCAGCTTATGTTAAATTGGTTAAATCGATAAGTGGATGTTAAATCCGAGAAGGGTTCGGTTCATTGGATATCCTAAAGATAGTTTAGGATATTGCTTTTACTTCCCAAGTGATCAAAGAGTTTGGATCAGTAGAAATGCACGCTTCCTCGAGAATGAGTTCTTGGAGGAAGGCGGCGTTGGAAGAAATATTGAACTCAAGGAAGAGTTTGAAGAGCCAAGAACCGAGATTGCTGAAGGTGGAACGTCCACTCAGCGAACCTCAGTATCAGATACCAATGGTTCCATACGAAAGTCTTCTAGAATGTCGAAACCTCCAGAGAGATATGGGTTCCTACATGAGCAAGATTTTGAATCTTACTTAGTGGGAGTAGATGATCATGGTGATGATCCTAGAAGCTACGAAGAAGCAATACTGGATAGAGATTCGGGAAAATGGTAGGCGATGGATTCTGAGATAGAATCAATGCATGCCAATCAAGTATGGTCGCTTGTGGATCCACCTGAGGGAATAATTCCTATAGGTTGTAAATGGGTCTACAAGAGAAAAGTTGGCAAGGATGGGGAGGTAGAGACCTTCAAAGCTCGACTGGTGGCGAAAGGTTATACTCAGAAACAAGGATTGGATTATGAGGAAACCTTCTCGCTTGTAGCTATGATTAAATCCATCCGTATAATGCTAGCCATCGCAGCATACCATGATTATGAAATTTGGCAGATGGATGTCAAAACAGCTTTCCTCAATGGGTTTATTGAGGAAAACATCTATATGGAACAACCGATAGGTTTTGTATCCTCTGCTGAAAGACATAAGGTATGCAAATTGCATCGATCCATTTATGGATTGAAGCAAGCTTCAAGAAGCTGGAACATTCGATTTGACGACATAATCAAATCGTTTGGTTTTGTCAAGAATCCGGATGAGCCCTGTGTATACAAATGGGTTAAAGATCATGCCATCACGTTTCTCATATTATATGTAGATGACATACTTTTGATGGGAAATGATATAGGCATGATGACAGAGGTTAAGGTTTGGTTGTCCAAAACCTTCTCGATGAAAGACTTAGGAGAAGCGACATATGTCCTTGGCATTCGTGTCTATAGAGATAGAACGAAAAGGGTAATTGGATTATCCCAAAAAATTGTACATAGAGAAAATGCTAAAAAGATTTAGCATGGAGAACTCTAAGAGAGGTCTTTTGCCCTTCACTCATGGTCTTCATCTCTCTAAGGAGATGGGTCCAAAGACCGATGAAGAGCGGCAACGGATGCGTAATGTGCCTTATGCGTCTGCCGTAGGTAGCTTAATGTACGCAATGCTATGTACAAGACCTGATATAGCTTATGTTGTAAGTGTTACGAGCAGATATCAGTCAAACCCAGGGGAGAAACATTGGTCGGTTGTAAAATCGATCCTTAAGTACTTGAGAAGAACTAAGGATCTAGTTCTGAGTTATGGATGTTCCGAGTTAAACATTCAAGGATACTCAGATTCTGATTTCCAATCAGATATTGATGATAGAAAGTCTACGTCGGGGTACATTTTTATATGTAATGGAGGTGCTGTTAGTTGGAAAAGTTCCAAACAAACAACCACGGACTGACTCCCTACGAAGTGAATACATTCTTTGCTTGGAAGCGGCGAAGGAGGCTGTTTGGATGCGAAAGTTCGTAATTGAACTTGGTGTGGTTCGAACATGGCTTACCCGATAAGCATGTTCTGACAATCTGGAGCTATTGCACAGGCAAAGGAACCAAGGGCACACCAAAAATCCAAACACATTCGGGCGTAAGTATCACATTTTGAGAGAATTCGTTGGAGCCGGAGAGATTTTGATTCGAAGACACCTTCAGAGAAAATGTAGCTGATCCACGACTAAGGCGATGACAACGAAGCAATTGGACCATCATCTTGAGAAGATGGGTATGAGATACAACATCGAATGGCTTTAGTGCAAGTGGGAGTTTGTTAGTGTATATTAGTGTATGCCCTAGAAACCATTCGTGTTGTCGGTTTGAGCATTTTGTCTTGTATCTATATATATCATAAATAATAGAAGAAAGAGTTCTTCAATTCATATATGTAAATTGCTTCCTTTATTCAGTCATGCATTTAAAATAAAGTATGTATATGAATTGTCCAGATGATTCATTTAATAGGTAAATGAATTATCGAAAAGGGTTCCTACGAAGCAATATAAATTTGGGCAACTATATTGTACGGTAGGCATACGGATGCTTCCAAAAGATATCATGAGTTGATATAAGTACGGATGATGATGATAGTCATGTCACTAGGGCATTGGTATGGATTAACGGTTGGTGAAGCTGTTTTTGACGTGACCGAATAACGACAAATCACTTGGAAAAGCATGTAGTCAATGATTTATCGTTTGGTTATATCGATACGATGTAGTCCTTTGACACGAGACATTGTAGTCGATCCGATATGGATGCGTATGGTTCATACGGTGTATAAGTACGAGACTAATCATGTTTCGTACAATAAAGCCTATTTGGTCATGCGTTGTTCATATGCGGAAACGAAGCGATGGTCAAGAGGGGATCCATTGACTCGAAAATATAGGATCGGGAGTACCGCGACTTCATCCGGATTCGAGTTCCTAGGACGAACATCGATAAATGTCGGAAAACTGAATCTCCGGCGAGTCTATTATTAGTCATACAAAAGTAAGTTTGTAATGACAAGTTCCGGACATATTGATCGACAATTCGGTAGAAGATCGAGTTTAGGATTTTGACATTCCATGAATCCATACTCGATTAGGATATCTCAATGGAGGGACTTTACCGCATGGTACGTATGATCTGAAATGGGTTCGATGAAGTATTTCTTCATCGTGGTTTAGGGACTATGGCACATTGCTAGATGTTTACCATAGTCGTTGGGCCTCCGACAGGTTTCCGGATTCATCCAGCCAAGGCTCACGGCTAATCCACGGTGGACCTACATGGTCACACCAATAGCCTTGGGAAGTTAGAGAAGGATGAGAGAGAGAAATGATTATCCGAAGAGGGCTAGCACCTTCCGAGGGTAAAAACGGGATTTCTATAGTAATAGTTACATAGAAAACAATTTGTGACATTTTAAGGGTTAAAATGGTCAAGCAATAATTAATTATATTTAATTATTATATCTTAAAGTGTTAAGATTAATGAGATGAACAAAAATAACCTTTTAATAGTTAAAGGGTAAAAAAGGTAAATTTATGGGTTGTTAATGTAAACTAGTTTAGTTTACATGGGCCCTTGAATAATATTGATTATTCAAAGGGTAGCATATTAAATTCGTGGGGTCCCTTTATAAAATAAGATTTTATTGGGCTTGGAAGTGAAAAATAAATAATTGCAAAATAGCCCAAGTATATATAAGTGCAAAAGGTTGCATTTTTGTTCATTATTCACTTGTTCACTCAAACACAAACTAAAAGCTCTCTCTCCCTAGCCAAGGCCACTCTCTAATCCTCTCAAGGTGGTGTTAAAGTGTGGAGGTTTCATCCTTTTGAAGCTAATCTTCATCAATCCAAAGCAAAGGAGTAGGTATAATCTCATATCCAAGCTTTGCATGTAAACCCCTTTTTTTTAATCCATGCTTTCATGCTTTCATTCTCCATCTCCACCACTCTTCATGCATGCTGAATCTTTCAGGCACAAATTGGATTATGTGGACTGGATTATTAATGAGGCCTATGATGTTGTTGTAGCTGACAAGTTGATGAAAAAAGTGAAAGAAACTTTGTTGTCTTTATTTGAGCAATATAGTTTGCTTATAGTGGATGACAATGAGCAGTCAAAAGAGAAATCTCAAGTCCCAATTAACATTGGTGTGCATAATGTAAATGTTGCTAATGAAGACTTCATAAGGGTTATGTATAAGGAGAAAAAGGTCAAAGAAAGCTGTTCAACATAGAACAGAGTTGGATAAGTATTTAGCAGATGATTGTGAGGATGACAACGGCAACACTTTTGATATCTTGAATTGGTGGAAGACGAATTCAACAAAATATGTTGTACTCTCTATGATAGCACGAGATGTGTTGGCTATGCCTGTTTCAACGGTTGCATCTGAATCGGCTTTTAGTACAGGGGGTCGTGTATTAGATCCATTTCGTAGCTCCCTTACTGCTAAGACGGTAGAGACTCTTATCTGTACACAGGATTGGATTAGGAATACACGTGGTCCATTGACCACTGAGGAAAGCATGGAGGAATTATCTCGACTTGAGTCAGGTGACATTTTTTGTTAATTTTCAATTATAATTATATATTTTATTCATTATTTATGATTCTAGCTAATTTGTTTGTCCAACTTTGTGTAGAGGTATTCTCTTCGGGAGTGGAAAGTAGTATAACCCATCTTGATGATTGAAGGGTATTCCAAATTTCCAATATATGAGGTATATTATCATTAAAGTTATCACAGCATATGTTTTATTTTAAATTTTTGGAGAGTTGCTAACTATAAGCTTATTAATGAGTTTTGACTATTGAGTAATTGAATTATACATTAGTTGCTATTTTTAGTTTTTATCTTTAAATTTTATTTTTTGATGGTGAAATTTTGTGTTTCTTTGTTTCCGGTTGCTTTAAGGTAGTTTATGGGTTTATTAGAATCAATTGTTGGTGATTTCTTTATTTATTTTGGGTTTTGTTTGTGGAGTATTGGAGTGTTAAGTGTATTTGGATGGAGTGCATAGAAAGCGTTTGTTTGGTTTTGTTTGTGGAGTATTGGAGTGTTTGAAGTGGAAATATTGATAATGTGGATAAATGGATGAGTGTAAGCCGTAATGTTTGGTGATGGAGTGCATATTTTGCGTTTGTTTGGTATCTTAGTAGATATTGAAGTGCAAATGTTGATAATGTGGATAAATGGATGAGTGTAAGCCGTAAGGGGGCTATGAGTGTTATGATTTTAGACTTTCGGTGGAAGCATTTTGGATGGTTAAATATTCATATGTTTTATTATTTTCATTTATAGCTGTTAATTGCAGATGATGATCTTCTTCGTGTGCCATTAACAAATCCGGGGAGTGCGGAATCAAGAAACTTCATTAACACCAACATTGTGGGATACAGATGATTTATGTTATATTAAGTTTTTTTACTTTGTAATTTTATGTTATGTATTTGAGTTTATTAATGAATATTGACTATTCAATGATGTGTAATTGAATTCTTTATGTTTTTATTTCATATTCTGGATTTAGTATCTGCAAATAAGTAATTTAATATGTTAATGTATTTTTCATACAAAGAATACAAAATAAAAGAGAAACATAATATGACATTATATATAAAATAATAAATATTTAAATTTAGGGGCTTGAATAAAACATTGAAGAATTTTATGGATTAAAAGTTAATTTGAAAACCGGTTAACCGGAAACCGAACCGAAAATTCGGTTCGGTTTATATTCGGTTTTTAACCGAAACCGGTCCGGTTTTCGGTTTGGATTTTCTCCAAAACCGAAAACCGGTTCGGTTAACCGGTTTATCCCACCCCTATGAAATAATATTGAATATAAAATTTTCAGATTTCATACCAGCATTTGGAGGCTTCTTCAATTGATACAAATCGCTCCCACTCTAAAATAAGAGTGAACTCTTGGTATCCACACGAAGACAAGATGGCGATCGACTTGCGGTCTCAAGTGCTAGCAAAACACACAAGCAAAAAGGATGCATAATTTTTCTTCTAGAAAAATTCTCTTCTCCACCAAGTGAAAAACGTGAGAGAGACTGAGGTGAGTGGCTTGGATTTAATTAATGTGTTCTCCTAATTTATTTTAATTTTAAGTTACCTTTTATATGCAACAAAAATTAAAACTATTAGTAAACGGTCCCATATACGTAGCGGAAACAAAACAAAATTAATGTAGAGATCGTTTACATGAGCCAAGATCAAGGGTATAATTTTACAATTCATATTAAATAAAATCTGCAGAAAAATAAATCTGAGTTCAAAGAAAACAAACGCACGTTGGAGGCTCCTCCAAATTTGTCAATGAATGTTTTGCTACCGATCCAAGTGTAAGATCGAACCCACGTAGTCCACACGAAGACAATATCAAAAGAACCAAAGAGGGATTTGCTAGATCCTCTTTGGCTTCAAGATTAAGAAGAAAGCAAATCAATTGAATTGATTTTAGAGCCTCAAGTGTTTCTGCCGTGGGAGTGTATTATCAAAGAAGGGCTGCTGTGTTTTTTCAAAGAAAAATCTGTCACATTTAATTAACACATTTTTCTTTTTATAGTCAATAATCGTGTTTCCCTATTCCTATATGGAATAGGCTTGGGCTCCAACCCAAACACCACATGTTGCCAAACACTCTCAATTTGATATTTTATTTTTTTCCATCATTATCTCAATTAAAATCAATTAATATATATTTAAATATATATTAACATTTAACAATAATGATAATATATTTAAATATGTGCGAACACACATTTAAACATAATTTCACTTATTTAATTTTTCTAACAAATTAAATAAAGGCTACGACCTCAAAGAAATTTAATTGCACCTTTGTGAAATTAACAAAATACCCTTTCACCTTAAAAGACGAAAACGCCATTCTTTCTTCTTGGATCTTAAATTATCTTCTATGTGTGTGACCCATAAGCTCCTCATCATATCGGCAATGTATAGTATCGCGATTAACACCAATTAATCGTCTCACTAATGCACAGACCAAGATTGGCCCATAGCAAGGCATCATGGCCATGCGATAGATTCGGATTCAGCAAAGTAGCTACCTGTCAACGATATGGTTACCATGAATTTGATCCTTTCATCATACGTTATCTCGACGAGACGAAGGCATAGAAATAGTCAACCTTCAGTTACTTTCGATATTATGTATTCAGTTTTTGGATCAATGACCTGTATTATAATTCGGATAGAGCAACAACTCAATCCCACTATGGCCATAGTTTTAGTGTCATTGCCATATACTGAATTGCGCCATGAGATAACTTTCTCCCATACTCGGGAGTGATGAATCCTCTGTCAATCCACCATAGTCTTGATACACTCATTGATGCAGCCAATCACCACCGTATTGACAGCTCTGAAAAGAATTGTGTTAGGCTAGTGTCAAAGTACACCAATCGGTGCACAAGGCACTTTGGTGATCTCAAGTCTGAGGATCACATGCACCACCATTCGTTAGAGGATTTGTTCCATAGACACTGGGGTTACCATCCATATGGAATCCTCTAGTGGGTTAGTCCAGTGAACTTGCTGCGGTGTAATCGCCTACAGCAAGCACCCATGTGTTGCACCAGGTTGTCACAAACAACCTTGACAAGTGAGATCAGTCATTGCCTTTCGACAGGGTCGTTCAACACTATGATAGCCTTACCATATTATCTATGCCCTTACTTCAAAATAATACTAAGGCTATGGACGTTTCTAGAATGGTCACCATATGTGCTCATAGGGTTCTCACTATCAAGATTTGAAACACTTGATACCCTCGTCACGGTTCTACCATTCTAAGGACATATATCAATACATATTGCAATAATAATGATTTACGCAATATAGTATAAAATGCCTTTTATTGATTAATGAATATTATTACAAAGAGTCAATTCCACAATAATTGATTCGCTCTAGGGCATCTACTCCAACAAAAACCCTAATCTAGTTAAAAATAAATTTATTCGCTGACTAGAATAGTAAATCCCTATTACCAAACAAGGCAATAATCCACATGGCATCTTAATCAAATTCAAATATGAATTTCATTTTCATATATTATCTTTATTAATATCATCAAATATTAATATTGAATATATATTTAAATTCAAATATGAATTTCAAATTTCATATATATTATCTTCACTAATATTAATATTAAATAATTATATATAATATTTAAATACATAATCTCACTAATTTTAATTTCAATATGAAATTAAATATAGGCAACGACCTCAGCAAATTTAATTGCAATGTGAGATTTCCAAAATGCCCTTTCATCTCAAAAGACGAAAATATCATTTCCATAATAAATGACGAAAAATACCATTTCTCACCAATTCGTTCTTAATTTGTCTTCTATGCGTGTGACTCGAAGGCTCCTCATCATATCGTTAGTGAGTAGTCTAGCGATTGACATCAATCAATTGTCTCACTAAACACATACCAAGATTGGCCTTTATGTAAGTAACTGATCGGGTTCGCGCAGAGGAAAAAACATAATATTTAAAACGAATCGATTAATTACATGAACCAAGATCTGAGTACAAATTATAACGTTTTCATGTATAAACTGAAACATAAAATAAAACTATATAAAAACAAATCCATAAAAGGATTTAGTTCATACCAATGTTTGGAGGCTCCTCCGAATATCTCTGACTTTGGACACGAACACTGTTCACCGGCTACTGTTCATAGGTTACTGTTCACTAGTTATTGTTCACCATATACTATTCACCAAATTGTTCACTGGATACTGTTCACCAATACTATTCACGTGATTCTTTGCTAATTGATCCAATGTAGGATCGCACTCACGTAAGTCCGCACGAAGAAAATCCGCAGAACCCTTGATTATTTTGCTAGAACAATTAAGGGCTTCAAGAATCAAGAAAGAAGAACAAGAAAAAATTTTCTTCTTCACTCAAGAGTGTAACGTGAAAGAGAGAGAGAGAGAGAGAGAGAGAGAGATAGGGTGGCTAGGTTTTTTTTTTTTTTTTTTTATTGAATGAATATAGCACCCTGTTTTAATTTTAAGTTGCACTTATATAGTGCAACAATTAAAACCCTATTCCACTTAGGAATAGCCATGGGCTCCAACCCTAGTTCACCCTTGCAACCAAACACACCCTTTATGGTATTTTAATTAATTAATTATTATTATAATTAAAATCAATTAATATATAATAATATATTAACATATAATTAATAATAATAATTAATTTAAATATATACATAGATATATTTAAATATAATCTCACTAATTTAATTTTAATATTAAAATTAAATACAGCCAATAACTTCAGCAAATTTAATTGCACTGTAAGATTACCAAAATACCCTTGCATCCTTAAAGCTGAAAATACCCTTGCATCCTTAAAGCTGAAAATACCCTTGCATCCTTAAAGCTGAAAATACCCTTCTCACAAATTGATTCTTAAATTACCTTCTGAGTGTGTAACCCGTAGGCTCCTCATCATATCAACAATGTGTAGTATCGCGATTAACACCAATTAATCGTCTCACTAAATACATACCAAGGTTGGTCCCTAGCAAGGCATCATGGCCACCTAATAGATTCGGATTTAGCGAAACCGTAGCTTGTCAATGGTATGGTTGCCATGCAATCAAATCCTTTCATCATTTGTTATCTCATCAAGACAGAGGTACATAAATGTGTCAACCTCAGATATCCTCAACATGTCTATATTCAATTAATGGACCAATGACCAGAATAATAAATTGGATTGAGCTGATGCTCAATCCTACTATGGCCACAGATTTAGTTTCATTGCCATTTACTGAATTACCTAGTGAGATAACTTCTCTCGTACCCAAGAGTGATGAGTCCTTTGTCGATCCACCATAGTCTCGATACACTTCTCAATGTAGCCAATCACTACCGTATTGATAGCTCTGAATAGAACTACGTTGGGCTAGTTTCAAACTACACCAATTGGTGCACAAGGCGCTCTGGTGATCTCAAGTCTAAGGATCACATGCACCACCATTCATTAGAGGATTTATTCTATAGACATTGGGATTACCATCCATATGGAATCCTTTGGTGGGTTTATCCAGTGAACTTGCCTCTAGCAAGCACCCATTCGTTGCACCAAGTTGTCGGCAAACAACCTTGACAAGTGAGATCAGTTAGTGCATTTCGACAAGGATGTTCAAAGCTATGATAGCCTTATCGTATTATTTGCCTCCTTAATCAGAATAATGCTAGGGCTACAGACGTTTCTACAATGGCCACCATAAGTGATCATAGGGTTTTCACTATCAAGATTTGAAACACTTGATACCCTCATCACGGTTCTACCATCCTAAGGATATATATCATTACATATAACTATGATTTACACGGTATAGAAGAATATGCCTTTTGTTGATAAATAAGCATTTATTACAGAGACAATCTTACAATAATTGATTGGCTCTAGGGCACCTATTCTAACAATCTCCCATTTGCACTATAGCCAAACATTCATGTATTTAATACCTAATGACTTTAAGTATTTTTCATGCTTCCGCTACGATAGAAGCTTCGTTAGTGGAATGGAAAGATTGTTATCAGTATGCACTTTACTGATCTGTACATCTTTCCTCTCAAGCATTTTTCTGATGAGATGAAAACGTTTGAGTATGTGTTTGGACTTCTGGTGAGACTATGGTTCCTTTGCTTGAGCTATTGCTCCATTGTTGTCGCTATAGACATCTATTGGATCAACAATCGTGGAAACCACACCAAGTTTGGTGATAAACTTCTTAATCAGACTGCCTCCTTGGCCACATCGGATAATGCAATATACTTAGCCTCCATTATAGAGTCTGCTATAGTGCTTTGCTTAGAGCTCTTCTAGCTCATTGCACCCCCATTGAGACAAAATACAAACCCTGATTGCGATCGATAATCATCTTTATCTGTTTGGAAAACAGCATCACTGTATCCTCTTATAGTGAGCTCATCTTCCCCTCTATAAACCAAGAACATGTCTTTAGTCCTCTTTAGGTATTAAAGGATGTTCTTGACAACTATCCAATAACGCTCACCTGGATCCCATTGATATCTACTACAAGTGCTCAATGCATATGATACATCAATCTGAGTACGCAACATGGCATACATGATGGATCCAATTGCTGATGCGTATGGAATCCTCTTCATTCTATCTCTCTCATCATGTGTTTTAGGACACATATCCATACAGAGATAGACACCATGTGACATCGGAAGAAATCCCTTCTTGGATTCTTCCATACTAAATCTCTTTAGTACCTTGTCAATGTATGTACTTTAACTTAGGCCAAGCAACCTATGTGATCTATCTCGGTAGATCTTTTTTTTGAGGATGTAGGCTGCTTCTCCTAAGTCCTTCATGGAGAAGCACCTGGATAACCAAGTCTTTATCGACTGCAAGTTCGGTATATCATTCCCGATCAGAAGTATGTCATCGACATACAATAATAGGAATGCCACTGCACTCCCACTCACTTTCTTGTAAACACAAGGCTCATCTTCGTTCTTGATAAAACTGAATTCTTTTACGACTTCATCAAAATGAATGTTCCAGCTCCGTGAAGCTTGCTTGAGTCCATAAATGGATCTCTGCAACTTGCATACCTTATCAACTTGACCATCTAGAACGAAACCATCGGGTTGTGTCATATACACATCCTCTTCAAGGTTTCCATTCAGGAAAGCCTTCTTGACATCCATTTGCCAAATCTCATAATCATGATATGCTGCAATCGCAAGCATAATCTGGATGGATTTAATCATGGCAATCGGCGAAAAGGTTTCTTCATAGTCAATACCATGAATTTGTTTGAAACTTTTGGCAACCAGTTGTGCCTTATAAGTGTACACCTTGCCATCCATGTCAGTTTTCTTCTTGCAGACCCATTTGCACCCTATGGGTTTTACACCTTTAGGTGGTTCCACTAGATACCATACTTGGTTCTAGTACATGGAGTCCATCTCAAATTTCATGGCTTTAACCTATTTAACAGAATCTGGATCCGATATAGCATCTTTGTGGGTTTTGGGTTCATCGTCTTGGTAGACTAGTATGTCACCATGTTGAGTCATGAGATAACCATATCTTTCTGGCTCATGGCGTACTCTCCCAGATCTACATAGCTCATATACTTGAGGTGGTTCACTTTGATCCATGGATTGTGGAGTGACCTCCTCACGATGTTTAGCCACCTCTTGTGGCACAGCTTCCCGTCCTTGGTCTAATGTATCTTATGGTTCTAGAACTTTATTGAGTTCTACTTTTCTCCCGCTAGTACTTCTTACGAAAAATTCCTTTTTCTAGGAAGACATCAGTATGAGCAACAAAAATTTTGGCTCTTTTGGGTGGTAGAAATAGTATCCTTTGTTTTCCCTAGGATACCCCATAAGAATGCATCTCTCAGATTTTGGGTCCAGCTTGTTCGAAGTCAATTTCTTGACATAAGCTTCACAACCCCAAATCCTTAGATAAGACAAGTTGGGCTTTCGCCCACTCCATAGTCCATATGGAGTCTTACCTACAGACTTTGATGGCACACGGTTCAATACATGAGTCGCAGTCTCTAGGGCATAACCCCATAATGATGCAGGTAGATCACTAAAACTCATCATGGACCTAACCATGTCAAGTAAGGTCCTATTCCTCCTATCCGACACTCTATTGTGCTGGCGTGTATTTTAGGTATTCAACAAACCTTGAGCTCAAGTATTCACCTCCTTGATTTGACCGAAGAGCTTTACTACTTTTGCCCAACATATTTTGTACTTCATTCCTGAATTCTTTGAACTTATCAAAGGCTCCAGATTTATGTCTCATGAGGTAGACGTAATCATATCTACTGAAATCATCAGCAAATGTGATGAAGTGGGAATATCCACTTCTGGCTTCAACTGCTAGTGGACCATATACATCACTATGGATGATGCCTAACAGTTCAGCATCCTTTTCACTCTGTCTTATGAAAGGTGACTTGGTCATCTTGCCCAAAAGGCATAACTTGCATACTTTAAATGATTGGAAGTCAAAAGGGTAAAAAACTCTATCCCTTTGATGTTTTGCAGTGTGGGTCTGATTAACATGACCCAATCTACAATGCCAAAGGTATGTATGGTTTTCATCGCCAAAGGTATGTATGGTTTTCATCGCTATGTTTAGCTTTCTTAGTTTTAATGTTTAGAATATCCTTATTATTTAAATCAAGAACATATAATCCATTATCTAACCTTGCAATTCCAAATAGAATACCATTCAAACTAAAGGACAACAATCCATTAGAAATTTCAAAACGATATCCTATATTATCCAAAGCGGATATTGAAATCATGTTTCTAGAATCGTAGGTACAAAATAACAGTCTTTGAGTTCTAATAATAAGCCTGTAGGCAAAGACAAACAACAAGTCCCTATACCTAATGCAGCCACATGTGCTCCATTTCCAACTCATAGGTCCACTTCTCCCTTGGCGAGCAATCTACTCTACCTTAGTCCCTGCACATAAGTACTAATGTGAGTACCATATCTTATGTCAATGACCCAAGATGTTGACGGAGAGAAGTTAATCTCAATCATGTACATACTTGAAGTCGAAGCATTTGACTTCTTCTTGTTTGCGAGGAAAGCCTTGCAGTGTTTCCTCTAGTGGCCAAGCTTGCCATAATAGAAACAGACTACCTTCCCACCTTTCCCAATGCCACTGTCAGGCTTGATAACATCCTGTCCTCTAGGCTTGGGTTTGGGATTGGCCTTGGCGTTTCCCTTGCCCTTACCCTTTCCTTTACTAGCAGTAACCAGTAAAACAGGCTTGGACTTTTTCATGTCCTGCTCTATAGTCCTCAGCATGTTCAGAAGCTCTGATAGAGGTTTTACCATGGTGTTCATATCGAAGTTCATTATGAACGATGAAAAAGTATCAAGTAAGGATTGCAGAATTAAATCCACTTGCAATTTTGCATCTAACCTAAATCCCAAAGTCTCAAGCCTCTCTATGTACCCAATCATCTTGAGCAAATGAGGGCCAACTTAGGCTCCTTCAATCATGCAACTTCTAAACAACGCACTCGACACTTTGTACCTCTCATGTCGAGCATTTCCTTCGAAAAGCTCCTTGAGGTGCAGAATTATGGCAGCAGCGTCCATATTCTCATGCTACTTTTGCAGCTCAAGTGTCATCAATGCTAACATAAGGCATTGAATAGTGTCAGCATTGTCAAGGAGCCTTTGGTAAGTTTCCTTTATTTCCTGAGTGGCATCAAGATCAGGCTTAGCCAAATAAGGCTTGTCAAGGATATATAATTTCTTTTCGGACTTTAGTACAATCTAAAAATTTCGATACCAGTTTGAGAAATTAGATCCATCCAGCCTATTTTCTTTCTCGATTATTGATCGTAGGTTGATATTGCTCATTTTAAATGAATCTACAATACAAAAAAGTAAAGTTATTATCATGTTTATTTTTATTATTTAATAAGACCTTCTATTAAATAATCGCTCGCATTATTTTCCTCAAGCCAATAGCCCTCAGTATTAACTTGGGAAAGCCCGTTGGCTTTCCTAATGGACTGAGATCCCATCTAGCCCATTTCAAATCTTCGCTTTGATGAACAAGCCAAAATGGGTTGATTAGATAGGCCAACAAACTTAATTCATACCAGTTAATAGCTCTCACTACCAACCTCAAATGTGGAGTAAGCCAACAAGCCAATCACATAAAACGATGACCAAAGCCATTGTCCTCAAGTGTGATTCTCAGTACCAGTAGAGTGGACACTACATGTCGCCACGTACACATAATGAGTGTACTTCTCTATTGTGCCTATGACGTGTTTATGAACCTTTACTTTGGCGAACAAGCAAAACTATCATTTTAAGTCGACCCATCACCATTAAGGAAAACTCCAATGAATTTTAACCTTCCACTGGTAGAAGTGTACCCTTCACTTTGGCGAACAAGGTTTCGATGAACAGTGGTTTGATTAAAACCATGGTGATGGAAGACATACGTGACTTAATATACTTAAGTTGAGGGTTTTTATTTAATGTCTCACCAGATTATTATCTTTGTTAGAATGTCAATTTTTGATATGTTATTGAACATTCAACCTTAGCATGCATTTTAAACAAAATAAAACGTGTCGGCACATGGCCCACTAAAACCAATTTCCTCGAGCCTAGAGGAATTGGTGGGCAACCTAGGGGTTTAAAAGTAAATCTTGGGTCTTCAAGTTATTCCTCTTCATAGCTCCTTCATTTCTTCTTCATTCATTACAAAGTATTTGATAATAAAAACCCTATTCTAATTTACCTTGATAATAAAGAAACCTTGCGTTACATACAAGAGGAGTAAGATAAGAAGAAGAAATACATGGAGATATAAGAGAGAGAGGCAGGACACTTATGTCTAATTTCTTTATAAAATTATAAACAAACCCAAAATTACAAAAACATACCAAAGGTCTAAGGCTCATGTACCTAGCACCATGCAATTTCAAACAAGAACATTGCATATATCCAAAATTAACATTTTGAATTTGGGTGGGTGGAATTATTAAATTACTCTTTTTATATGTGTGGAATTATTATTGGCTTTATAGGTTCAAAGCTGCAATTTGGCTTGTGTGCAAAAAATAGAAAAGCAAAATAGAATAGTAGCTTTCTTGTCACGGTGAAGAAATTTCATTGTCGCGTCAAAGTTCATACACACATGGTTGCTGTGGCGAAGTTTTATTTCATTGTGGCAAACGCCATAAACTTCCAAAAAACACAAAATGTTCTAGAGAGCTTCATGCCGCGACAAAGTTTTATTTCGCTGTAGCTAGATCTACTTTTCTGGTAGGTCCCTGTGGCGAAGGTTTATTTCGCCATGGCTAGATTCACTTTTTGCCTCTCGCCATGATGAAGTGTTATTTCGATGCGGCTAACGCCGCAAAATAGTGAATCGCACAATAACCCTTTTGTAGTTTTTCACGTAATGATATGGATCCTAATCAAATCGAATGCATCAACATGTTATCAATCAAATATACATGTTATCAATCAATGATTAAACATTATAATCTAGTACCCGAGGCTTTGATACCATTGTAAGTAACTGGCCGGATTCGTGCAGTGGAAAAACATAATATTTAAAATGAATCGATCAATTACATGAACCAAGATCTGAGTACAGATTATAATGTTTTCATGCATAAACTAAAATGTAAAATAAAACTGTATAAAAACAAATCCATACAAGGATTTAGTTCATACCGACGTTTGGAGGCTCCTCCGAATATCTCTGACTTCAGACACGAACACTGTTCACCAGTTACTGTTCATCAACTATTGTTCACCAAATACTATTCACCAAACTGTTCACCGACACTGTTCACATGATTCTTCGCTAATCAATCCAATGTAGGATCGCACTCATAGAAGTCCACACAAAGATAATCTGCAGAACTCTTGATTATTTTGATAGAACAATCAAAGGCTTCAAGAATCAAGAAAGAAGATCAAGAAAAAAATTTCTTCTTCACCCAAGAGTGTAACGTGAGAGAGAGAAAGCTAGGGTGGCTAGGGTTTTTTTTGATTGAATGAATATATCACCTTATTTTAATTTTAAGTTGCACTAATATAGTGCAACAATTAAAACCCTATTCCACTTAGGAATAGCCAGGGCTCCAACCAACCAAACACACCCTTTATGGTATTTTAATTAATTAATTAATTATTATAATTAAAATCAATTAATATATAATAATATATTAACATATAATTAATAATAATAATTAATTTAAATATATACATAGATATATTTAAATATAATCTCACTAATTTAATTTTAATATTAAAATTAAATACAGGCAACAACCTCAACAAATTTAATTGCACTGTGAGATTAGCAAAATACCATTTCATCATAAAAGATGAAACTACCATTCTCACAAATTGATTCTTAAATTATCTTCTAAGTGTGTGACCCGTAGGCTCCTCCTCATATCGGTAGTGTGTAGTATCGCGATTAACACTAATTAATCGTCTCACTACATACATACCAAAATTGGCCCCTAGCAAGGCATCATGGCCACCCAATAGATTCGGATTCAACGAAACCACAACCTGTCAATGGTATGGTTACCGCGTAATCAAATCCTTTCATCATTTGTTATCTCATCGAGACTGAGGTTCAAAAATAGTGTCAACCTCAGATATCCTCGACATGTTTGTATTTAGTTAGTGGACCAATGACTAGAATAATAAATTGGGTTGAGCAACAACTCAATCCCACTGTGGCCACAGATTTAGTGTCATTGCCATTTACTAAATTACCTAGTGAGATAAATTCTCCTGTACCTAGGAGTGATTAGTCCTTTGTCGATCCACCATAGTCTCGATACACTTCTCAATGTACCCAATCACTACCGTATTGATAGCTCTGAATAGAACTATGTTGGGCTAGTTTCAAACTACACCAATTGGTGCACAAGGCACTCCGGTGATCTCAAGTATAAGGATCACATGCACCACCATCCGTTAGAGGATTTATTCCATAGACACTGGGGTTACCATCTATATGGAATCCTCTGGTGGGTCTGTCCAGTGAACTTGCCTCTAGCAAGCACCCATGCGTTGCACCAGGTTGTCGGCAAACAACCTTGACAAGTGAGATCAGTCATTGCCTTTTGACAGGGTCGTTCAACACTATGATAGCCTTACCGTATTATCTGTGTCTTGGTCAAAATAATATTAGGGCTACGGGCGTTTCTAGAATGGCTACCATAAGTGATCATAGGGTTCTCACTATCAAGATTTGAAACACTTGATACCCTCGTCACAGTTCTACCATCCTAAGACATATATCATTACATATAACTATGATTTACATGATATAGAAGAATATGCCTTTTATTTATAAATAAACATTTATTACATAGTCAATCTTAAAATAATTGATTTGCTCTAGGGCACCTACTCTAACACTCTAGCAAGACATCATGGCCACCCGATTGATTTAGATTCAGAGAAACAGCTTGTCTAGCAATGATATGGTTACCGTGAAATCCGATTCTTTCATCATACATTATCTCATCAAGGCCGAGGTACATAAGTAGTGTAAGCTTCGAATTCCTTGATCTCTCGATATTCGGTTATTGGACCAACTACTGGAAAAGATTGGATTGAGCTAACTCTCAATCCTACGGTGGCCATAGATTCAATGTCGTTGTCATTTATCGAATTACTTAGTGAGATGATTTCTCCTGTACCCAGGAGTGATGAATCCTTTGTCGATCCACGATAATCTTGATACACTCCTCGATGTAGCTAATCACTATCGTTTTGATAGCTCTAAATGAAGCTACGTTGGGCTAGTGTCAAACTACACCAATCGGTGCACAAGACACTCCGGTGATCTCAAGTCTAAGGATCACATGCACCACCATTCGTTAGTGGATTTATTCCATAGGCAATGGGGTTACCATCTATATGGAATCCTCTAGTGGGTTTGTCCAGTGAACTTGCCTACAGCAAACACCCATGTGTTGCACCAAGTTGTCGGTAAACAACCTTGACAAGTGAGATCAGTCATTGCTTTTCAACAGGGTTATTCAACACTATGATAGCCTTACTGTATTATCTGTGTCCTTGGTAAGAATAATAATAGGGCTATAGACATTTCTAGAATGGCCACCATATATGATCATAGGGTTCTCACTATCAAAATTTGAAACACTTGATACCCTCGTCATAGTTTACCATCCTAAGGTCATATGTCAATACATACAATTATGATTTACACGATATAGTAGAAATTGCCATTTATTGATTAATAAACATTATTACAAAGAGAGTCAATTCTATAATAATTGGTTGGATCTAGGGCACCTACTCCAACAGCATTATCACAAAATCCATACCGCAAATTTTATATTTGAGGAATACGCTACATTGTACCAAAAAGGGAACACTTAGGGCTAGTGATTATATTCATAAAATGAAAGAAATTATTGATTTTTTAGCAGTATAAGCATCGAGTTAGTGTAAAAACAAGGCTAGCACTTGATTATACCTTTAGGGTTGATAAACAAGTCTCAATCCAAAAACTGAAGCCTCAAAGTCCTAGATAAAATTCAAATAATTCATTGAATAGCATCCAAAATGAAAAATAAGTTTATATATGGTGACAACTAACCCTAATAAGACTCCTAATAACAAAAGGAAACAAAATCTAAATTAATTAAAACAAGAAAACCTAAAATAAAATAGGAAAGACTTGCAGAAAACTAAAACAGCCCCAAAACATGCCAAAACGGTGGATTTTGACCTAAAAAATGACCTCCAACTAATGGATTTTGGCCTAAAAAATGACCTCCAACTAGCTAAAGTTTTTTCTACATCATTGGGCTCAAAAAGAGCTTTTTGTTGATATCTTACAAGCCTTACAACTCCTCTCGGATCAAAAGTTATGGTCGTTTGAATGGGACATGCTCATTTAGTACCTTCGGGCTTTATACATGGGCTTTTGATGCTTAGCCCGCTCCATGAATTCATTTCCTAGATGTTTTACATTAGTCCCCTCCACTTGAGAAAAACTCAACCTCTAGTTAAGTTGGGCATCGGGATACAAGGGTTCATCAGAAGAGTGAAATGGGTAAATATCTGCTGCGTTAAACGTCTGAGAAATTCCCATTGTGTCGGCAGATCCACAACGTAGGCATTGTGATTGATCTTTTGCAAAATCTAGTAAGGCCCATACTTCTTAGGCTATATCTTATGATAAGTTGCTACTAGAAATCTCTCATTTTGAAGAAACAGTAGCACCAGATCGCCAACTTCAAAAATTTCTTTTCTGCGATGTTGGTCTACAACTTTCTTATACTTGGTATTAGCTTGCTCTAACTTCTGCTTCACCTTTGCTTGAACATCTTGCCACTAAGTAGCTATATTTTTTGCAGCTACATTAACACTAGGGACATTTGGTAGCTTGATCAATTCAAGAGCATGCTGCTGGGGCTTGGTGTACACAACGGAAAAATGAGACTTCCTTGTGGCACTATGAGTAGCATTGTTCTAGGCAAATTCAGCTTGCAATAAAGCAACATCCCACTATTTTGGTTTATCACCACAAATACTTCGAATCAAATTGCCAAGAGTTCTGTTCACAACTTTAGTTTGATCGTCAGTTTGTGGATGAGTTGTATTGTTGTAATTTAGAGACGAATCAAACTTCTTCCACAATGTTCTTTGATAATCCTATTTTCTCCTATAATTTTGCATTGAATTTTGATAGGTTTTAGGATACTTCTCATACAATTTGGGCCATAATTGCTACCTAATTCTATTAATTTTTCTTTGCAGGCGTAAACGATAATTTTGAGCATAAATGACAGTTTTGAGCATAAATTGTGTAACTCGAGCTTGGAAACTTCGAATGACCTGAATTTAGAAGCTTTGGAAAGCTAAGAAGCAGAGCTACAACTTTCATATTTTGGGTTTTCCTAATTATGACTGGACAAGGGTGAAAACTTGGCTTGAAGTCGTGAACAGTAGGCTGGGGACGAAGAAAAATGTCTTTGGATATGCTTCAGTATGTTTTCCATAACTTGAGCTGTATACCTCTGATTGGGCTTATTCTTGAATGATTAGAAATATAATTTAAAGGGCTACAATTCATATGTTTAACACTTGTCCAGATTCAGACTCTATCATGCTCAAATTTGGCCCGAAATATTATCGCCGTGGCAAGGAAAAAGCTTCGCCACGGTGAAACTGCTTCAGATGTGAAAATAAAACGACGTGTTTTTCCTTGCTAGGGCTTCATCCTTAAGTGAGAGAGGTATAAATTAGGATGAAAGGGAAGGGAAAAGGGTCTTGGTTCGTCATTTGGAAGGCAGCTCTTGGAAGGAGAAGATTATTGAAGATTGGGGCTTCAAATTAGGGAAGATTTCTCCATCTTTTGCTTGTTTTTCAATGATGAACCTTGATTCAGTTTGTTTTTGTTATTTTATTTTGTTTTTGAGTATGAACTGAGTGCTTTAGCTAGGGTTTGATGTAACCTTGATACAATGATTCAAATTTATATGTTTTGATTTACTTTGAGTTTTAATTTCATGACTGAGTGTTTATCTCTTTGCTTAATGACTTTTGGATGCTTGATCACCATTCAAATGTATGTTGTTCACAATGAGACAGAGAAGTGATTTGTGATTGTGCCTCTTGAGCGAAAACTAGAGATAGATAAATGCAATCTATGAAATCTATATAGAATTCCATAAAGCTTAAAAGACTTTGAACTATTAATCTTCATTTTGTTGGGTGCGGAAGCTTAATTGGGATAAGTAGGAAAATATAGCCTGAGAAGGTATGTTTTACAACTTAGGAAATTCGATTTTCAATCAAGGAATCAGAACTTGGGTAATATATTCTATGATTTGGGTTAGCATATCTAGGAGAAATCAACACCCTAGCATTTTTTAGCATTGTTTAATTAGTTAAGTTGTTGGGTTTTGCTTTAATTTCATTATCTATCATTTATATTTTGTTAATTTGTATTTAGTTGTAATTTTTCATCAATCCAATTTATTGTTGCTTCAATTAGGACTTAAACTAGAGAAATTGGTACTTAGTAACACTATCCTCATGGGAACGATACTCTACTTATCACTTTATTACTTTTTGCAACTAGTGCACTTGCTACATATGCGTGTTTATGAAATCAGGCATCAAGTTTTTGGCACTGTTGCCGGGATAGTTGATTATTAATATTGATAGTACCTAGTGTAGTGCTAAATTGAAGCTTTTATTTCATTTTTGTAGTTAATCGTAAATATTTTATAGTCTTAAGCTTGAGTTCTTTTCTTTGTAGTTTTTATTTTTATTTTGTAGTTAAGTTTAATTAACTATTTCTTGTAGTGCTTGTGGAGATCATGGCAGAAGTACATAGAATGTTGATGGATTATGCCATGCCAATGGTGCAAGAATTCAATTACGGTATTACAAAGCCACCTGTTGCAATTAACTTTGAGATTAAGTTGACAATAATTCAGATTATCCATCAGTCAGTCCAATTTGGTGGAAATTCATATGAGGATCCAATTTTGCATATCACTAGCTTTCTAGAGATATGTGACACATTTAAGGTTAATGGAATGACTGATGATGCAATTAGGTTGAGATTGTTCTCATTTTCACTGAGAGATAAGGCAAAAGGTTGGCTCATGCACACCCAATTGGGACAATCACCACATGGGATGGATTAACTCAGAAGTTTCTTGCAAAATACTTCCCACGAGAGAAGACGGCAAAAATGAGAAACAACATTATCTCTTTCATGCAAGGCAACGATGAATCACTTTATGAAGCTTGGGAGAGGTACACGAAGTTGTTAAGGAAATGTCCACGTCATGGTCTACCGTTTTGGATACAAGTCCAAACATTTTACAATGGGTTGCTACCAAATATTCAAACTATGGTAGATGTAGTAGCAGGCGGAGCCTTAAATAGCAAGACCCCAGAAGATGCTTATGAATTTCTTGAGGTGATGGCCAACAATAACTTCCAAAGACCTAATATGAGAGCAAGGCCGAAGAGAACAATGGGTCTAAATAAAGTCGATGCGTTCACCACATTATCTGTACAAATTGCATCACTTCAAAGCCAATTGGGATGCATGAATGTAAATTCTATTCACTCACCTTTTATAACTTGTTAATTTTGTGCAGGAAACCATGGGAGTGTGGAATGCCAAGATGGAAACCAGTTAGTCTTCTCAACAACCGAGCAAGTGAATTACATGGTTTGTTCATAAAGGCTGCAAAATTACCCATTCTCTAACACCTACAATCCTGGTTAGGGGAAGCACCCAAATTTGTCTTGGATCAATCAAAGCAATCAATTAAATCAAAAGACATTGCCAAACCATCAACCAGTGGTGAATCTTCAACCGGTAGAGCAGAGAGTGCCAAAATTGGAAGATATGTTCAAAAAGTTCATGCAGGAAACCACAAGTTTTATGAATGAGACACACTCAAACTTCAGAAATCGAGAAATTTGGAGGTTCAAGTAGGGCAATTGGTTGAACAATTGATAGAGAGATCTCAAGGTTCTTTGCCAAGCACAACGGTCATAAATCCTAAAGAACAATTAAATGTCATAACATTGAGGAGAGGTATAGTGTTGGAGCAATGTAACAACTTCTTTCTACTATCATACTCGTAAAATATATTAATAAAAACACAAGTATATTTATCAAAATGGTTGGGCCCAAAAATTTTCTTTACTTAATAAATACATTCTTTACATAGTACATGATCATTTGTACAAAAAGACTCTAAAAAACAATGGATAGTGCAGCCGAGTCTCCCCGCTTGCCGACGTTCATCCGACCACGTCCTCACCTATGTCCTGAAAAACATAGAAAATAATGGGGTGAGCACAAGGATGCTCAGTAAGTAAATCTTATACTCTATAGTCCCTGTGTATTACGCTTCAATTCTTTTCGTACTCTTGTCACTTTCTCTAATTCAATCTCTCTTGTTCGTTCTCTACTTCTAGCTCTCACTATTCTTTTCTTTCTTTCTATTCTCATCACCCATGGAGAATATCATAATCATGCATGGATGAGACACTAAAGCATAACAATGCATTTTCTCTCTTTTCTTTTCTTTCTATTCTTCTCTTATTCTTATTCTTATTCTTTGCCGATCGATCTTGGTCGATGCATGGATTCGGAACCCTTGACCATGTGAGTGTACTCTCTCTTGTGTATAGCTCTCATCTGCATGTATTCTCACGGCTATACAAATTCTTTTTCCCATTCTCATTTTGTTCTCTCACGGCGGAGACCGCTCTCTCATGGCGGTTACATGCGGGACATTTCTACACTCATGGGCTCCCCATCGCACAACCTATTCTCTTTTCTCTTTTGTAGCACTTATTATTCATTTTATTCTCTAGTGCTACTTCTTTCTTTCTCTTTATTCTAAGAGAATTAGTTCTTTTCCTTATCTCCATTCTTAGAGTATTTCTTTCTCATTTCTCATGTTTCTTTCTTATGTGATTACTCAATTAAACATATGCATATGGATGGCTCATGCCTAAAATCTCTCTTATATGCATTCATGAAATGCAAATATGCTATGTTGCATAAAGTAAGGTTCTCTACTTCTACTCATGCTTCTTTTAGGCATTTCATCAAACAATATGTGTGCATACATAAACTCTATTCTAACTTTAATTATACTTCTTTCTTAACCATCCAAAATTGGAGTTCAACTCTTTTAAATCATCATACATCCTGCAAAGAAAACCCACTTCAAATATTCCTCTCAAATTCTTCTAAAGCTATCCATACTTCTATCAACACAATCCACCCTTCTCATGGTGGAAATCTCTCCAAAAATTAACATTGAACTCATCCATAAATTCATCAACTCATTTCAAACATAAAATTTAAGCATTAATCATATATAAATCTCTACACATCATTCAATCATGCAAATCACAACTTAGGTGGATTTACTTACCTTAGGCTCAAGTAGAATCCACTTAAGCTCTCTACTCTTGATGGCTTGATACTTTCTCTTAAACCTTCAACACAAACTCAATGAGGATCATACTCTTTTAACAATAAAATTCACATCTAGAGTAAGGATTCTCACCTTTAAGTGCTTAGGATCAACTTGTATCAATTTCTAGTCAAAAGCTCTTCAAAGATCCTTGGAAAATTGAATGAAAGTTTGAGAGAATTGAAGGATGAAAGAGGCAGTGGAGAAGAATGAATGAAAGGGTTTCTAAAGCTAAACCCTTAATATCTCATATTTTCTCCACTCTTTCCCAATATACCCTTACTCCTTCTTTGAAATTCCACCTATGCCCTTTAATTCTTTGCAAAAACATCCCCATTCAAACTATTCTCCATGCAATTTCCTTGCATTTCACTCCCCACTTTTCCTGCTAATTAGGGGTAGAATGGTCATTGAATCCCAAAAGGAAGAATTCTCTAAAAAAACTCAAGGGAAATTTCAGCTAAGTCTTCGCCGCGACGAAGCTATTTCTTCGCCCCGGCGAAAACTCACAGCAGCTACACGGGGGATGTAGCACTTCATCGCCGTGGTGAAGCTTCTTCTTCACCCCGACGAAGACTGTAACATCAATATTTTGCCAAGTCTTACAAATTTTCAGGGCAACCACTCAATCAAACCAATACTAACAACATACAGACTCAAATGAGGATAAATCAATAAACATTCAAGCCATTCATCAAATATTAACTACGTACCTCAAGTGGGGCGTTACAAGCAACCTCCCAATGAGGAAAAGTTGGAAGAACATGAAGACAAGACTAATGAAGAGGAAAATCTCAAAGCAAAAAGGTGTGCAAGATACTTAGGGGAATTTCAACCAAGCAACTCACCTCACAAGGAACAATTTGAGGAATTTGGTGTAAATGCGCACAAGTCAAAATTGGTGTTGGAAGAGACTCCAAACATTGGACTCAACCAATCACCATCTCATCTCAAGTACGCATATACAAATTTGAAGTTTTAAAAAGATGCTTATGAGAATGCCTGAAATTCCAAAGGAAAGACCAAGAGGTGGCAATGGGAAGTGAAGCACCCCACAAGGATCCGGATTGAGGAAGGACCATGGGAAAGTCGAGCTTTCGACTTTAAATAAAGCACTTCTTGGGAGGCAACCCAAGTGTTTTCAGTTTATTTTGTTTTTGTTGAAGTTTATTTTCAATTTTAGAACTTCGATTTTAGTTTGATGAGGTTTGATATTTCCCTTACTAATCTATACTATGTTTTAACAAATTGGTGTACCATGAGTTTTCTTGTTTTGACTGATTCTTATGATGATGAAGATAATGAATGGATATTGGGCATCGACATAGAGGACACACTTCGCGGATTAATTAGGGGAGTATTTCTTAACACTTCTCTTTTCTCTATTCCTTGTTCCTTATTGTGTGACATTGAGGACAATGTCATTTTAAGTTTTGGAGTAGGAAAATTTTGAAAATTTTCGTGTTTAGTTTGTTTGTGTGTTTTACCTCGAAATTGTGTTTCTTTTTGTTTTAAGTTCTTTGATTGTTATTTGTTTAGTGTGTTCTGTGTGTGTTGTGTTGTTGTTGCCTAGATGAATTGCATAAGTCTATGATGAGACTAGGATTCCTGGGATATTATTTATGGAAAATGCTAAGCATTGCTTCAAGTTTATGTTGGTTGATTAATTTTTTTTTTCTAGAGGTTTGTTGGGTGGTTCAACCACCATTTTCATTCTTTCGGCAAGCTTAGAAACATTTTATGTGGTTAGATGAAGTCTTGATAATGTTGGTGGACTCTAGAACCTAATTAAGAAGTGCTTGAGGCGAAATTCTAAGATTAGACATTGTTGAGGAAATGATTTAGGCATTTTTTGGAACGTTTGAGCCTTTCCAGCCAACCCATGAATGAATCTTTCCCTAGTCACCATTCGAGCCTTATGAGATTATCATTACCTTATTTTCCTTGCAAACCAAAAATTTTCCTATCCCTATACCCTAAACACTTTATCATACCCTTTAGGAGAATTATGGACCCAAAGTATGACATAAAAGAGCTTTGAGAGGTGTCTGAATAAGTGATGGACCAAAATTTTAAGTTTGAGGGGTGTAAAAAGGGTAGGAAGAAGGGGCAATAGACCTCAATGGTGTTGTACATATTTGTTATTGCCAAAAAAAAAAAAAAAAAAGAAGAAAAAAAAATTTCTTTAGTTCAATTCAAAATAAAAAATAAGAAATGCATAAGTTTGAGGGTTGCAAAATGGTTGACACTTTGATTGGTGGTTGAGAAAGAAAGTGGAGATTGATGTTGCTTTTAGTGTTTGCATGAGCAAAACCGAGTTCTCTTACTTTGTTTATCCTATCCTTTTCCTTGGAGCCCACTACCCGAGCCTAATGTTACAAGCTTGCAAAGACTTTTTGATCCTTAGTGATATCTAGTCCACATTAGTGGAGAGTAGTTCGAGACTTAGGCTTATGGAGTCTACCATCATTTGATAAACTTTACATTTCTACATAAAATAATTCGGCAAGTCAAAAGGTGGACTGAAGTGCGGATTACCTACTCAGGGGACCAATAGAGAAAGATCGTCAATTCAATTTATGACTTCTTGGAGTGTTGTGCCTTTTTTTTTGTAATAATGTACCAACAATTTTTGAGACTTGCATTGTGAGTCAATCTACGTATTTATATTTCTTTTTGTTTTGATTTTTATTCCTTTTTGCTCGAGGACGAGCAAATCTTAAGTTTGGGGGTATTTGATAATCCTATTTTCTCCTATGATTTTGCATTGAATTACGATAGGATTTAGGATACTTCTCATACAATTTGGACCATAATTGCTACCTAATTTTATTAATTTTTCTTTGCAAGCCTAAACGATAATTTTGAGCATAAATGACAGTTTTGAGCATAAATCATGTAACTTGAGCTTGGAAACTCCGACTGACCTGAATTTAGAAGATTTGGAAAGCTAAGAAGCAGATCTACAACTGTCATGTTTTGGGTTTTTCTTAATTCTGACTGGACAAGGGTGAAAACTTGGCTTGAAGTTGTGAACAGTATGCTGGGAACTGAAGAAAAAGGTCTTTGGACGTGCTTCAGTATGTTTACCATATCTTGAGCGGTAGAACTTGGATTGGGCTTATTATTGAATGAGTAGAAAGATAATTTAAAGAGCTACAATTCATATGTTTAACACTTTTCTAGATTCAGACTCTATCATGCTCAAATTTGGCCCAAAAGATTCTCGCCGTGGCAAGGAAAAAGCTTTGCTGCAGCGAAACTGCTTCAGATGTGAAAAATAAAATGATGCATTTTGGCTTGCTAGGGCTTCATCCTTAAGTGAGAGAGGTATAAATTAGGACGAAAAGGAAGGGAAAAGGGTCTTGGTTCGTCATTTGGAAGGCAGCTCTTGGAAGGAGAAGATTATTGAAGATTTGGGCTTTAAATTAGAGAAGATTTCTCCATCTTTTGCTTGTTTTTCAATGATGAACCTTGATTCAGTTTGTTTTTGTTATTTTATTTTGTTTTTGAGTATGAACTGAGTGCTTTAGCTAGGGTTTGATGTTACCTTGATACAATGATTCAAATTTATATGTTTTGATTTACTTTGAGTTTTAATTTCATGATTGAGTGTTTATCTCTTTGCTTAATGACTTTTGGATGCTTGATCACCATTCAAATGTATGTTGTTCACAATGAGACGGAGAAGTGATTTGTGATTGTGCCTCTTGGGATAAATACCATAGATTGAGCGAAAACTAGAGATAGATAAACGCGATCTATGAAATCTAGATAGAATTCCATAAAGCTTAATAGGGATAAGTAGGAAAATATTGCTTGAGAAGGTATGTTTTACAACTTAGAGAATTGGATTTTCAATTAAGGAATTAGAACTTGGGTAATAGATTCTATGATTCGGGTTAGCGTATCTAGGTGAAATCAACACCTTAGCATTGTTTAATTAGTTAAGTTGTTGGGTTTTGCTTTAATTTCATTATCATTCATTTATATTTTGTTAATTTGTATTTAGTTGTTAATTTTCCATCAATCCAATTTATTGTTGCTTTAATTAGGGCTTAAACTAGAGAAATCGATACTTGGTAACACTATCCTCGTGGGAACGATACTCTACTTATCACTTTATTCCTTTTTGCAACTAGTGCACTTGCTACATATGCATGTTTATGAAATCACGCATCATTCTTTAGAAATGGACGAGAAATTTGCTCTCTCAATCGGAAGTAATGGATTTAGGCACCCCATGTAGACAGACAACCTCCTTAAAAACAATTTGGCTATTTCATTTGCATTTGACTTCTTCTTACAAGGAATAAAGTACGCCATCTTAGAAAACCTGTCAACCACAACAAAAACAGATTCTACGTCCCTTTGTGTCTGAGGCAATCCAAGCACAAAATCCATAGATAAATCCTCCCAAATATTTTCTTGAACAGGTAAAGGCATATACAAACTAGTGTTTTAGGATTGCCCCTTGGTAGTTTGGCATATGTAACATCTCTGCACAAACCTTGTCATGTCTCTCCACAAATGTGGCCAATAATTTCGATCACCAATAGCAGCAAGCGTTTTGTCATGCCTTAGGTAACCAGTAAGAACTCCATCATGCAAATCTCGAATAAGCTTCTCTCTTAAGGAAACCTTTATGGATGCAAAGCTGGTTGCCTCGCATGAGCAACCTGTCATGAATGTGAAAATCTTCAACATGGTTGGTTTGTAACACACTGTCCCCATATTTTTTGAAAATCTTCATTCGTTTCATATAGTTCCTTCACTGTCTCAAACTCCACAACTTCATGTTTCATGGTCACCAATAAATCAACATGTCTACTTAATGTATCTACTACTTTAGTCTACATTCCTACTTTGTGTCTTAGCTTGAAAGGAAATTTCTGCAGAAATTGAGTCTGTCTGGCATGCATGTCTCTACTAATTCGCTTTGGACAATTTAAATACTTCAAGGCTTCATGGTCAGAGTACAGAACAAATGTAATGCCCACATTCAGATGGTAGGGATTATTTTATAGTCATAGTGAACATATTTAACTAGTTTTATAGTGGAATTCCATAAAAGTTTTGATAGAGGCAAAACGGTCATTTCACACAGAATCATGTGTTCAAGTGAAAAGTGAGTATGATAAATATAATGTATTAAGTGTGCTAGCCATAAGAATAGAGTGGTGAAAGGTTATGGACAATACACATGATGTGATGCCGAGATAAATACGTGTTTGTAAAGTAATAGAAAGAAATTAAAGAATAAGGGTAAAATGGTCTTTTCACTCCCCACTTTATGTAACACCCACATTCAGATGGTAGGGATTATTTTATAGTCATAGCAAATATATTTAACTAGTTTTATAGTAGAATTCCATAAAAGTTTCTATAGGGACAAAATGATCATTTCACATAGAATCACGTGTTCAAGTGAAAAGTGAGTATGATAAATATAATGTATTAAGTGTGCTAGCTATGAGAATAGAGTGGTAGAAAGGTTATGGACAATACACGTGATGTGATGCCGAGATAAATACGTGTTTGTAAAATAATAGAAAGAAATTAAAGAATAAGGGTACAATGGTCTTTTCACTCACAACTAGATGAAAAAGTAGGGAGTGAAAATGACCAAGAACATGTGTTAAATCCATTGAAAGTGAGAGTATATCGGTAAATGCACGTATGACATAATTAGAATTATCATAAAAGTGCAAGGGCAAAATAGGAATATAAATATAAATATAAATAAATAAATAAATAAATAAATATATATATATATATATATATATATATATATATATATATATATATATATATATATATATATATATATATATATATATATATATATATATATAAGGTTTCAATAGATGTAACGCCCACATCAAGGTACGTAGCTTTATTTATGCAACAAAGCTACGGACATTGGTTTTTTTGCGCTGAAAATGTGTATCGGCTTACGTGTCCTCTGACTCACACCAGTAACGCAGACGCGTGATTAAACAATAAATATTTTTTTAGTGAACGGTCGTCCATCAAATATGGCACTGACATGGACTCCCGTCCATATTATATGGACGGGGGTCCATTTACTACGGACGGACGTCCCCAAATAAGGGGATGCCCGTCCTTAACCCAAATATGGAAAAAAAACTTTGGGGACGCCTGTCCATTATTTTTCACTTTAAAAAAAAACTTTGGGAAGTATGGACGCCCATCCATTATTTTGGTTTTTAAAAACTAAAAAAAAAATTTGTTTGGACGGGCGTCCGTAATGAATGGACACTCGTCCTTTAACAATGCATATCACGATAAAATATTACATTTCCTTCTTCCGCCACATTCCTCTCACTCACCTCCTTATATCACCATTACTCTGTGCTCCATCTATCACAATCTTTTTCATCTTTCATTCCCAGTCGTGATCATCTCTCACCCCGATTGGTTACCTTCTGTTTTTCTTTTAATATTGGTTTCATTTGGTGTTTTCTTGATGTTGATTGCATAAAATTTCCATGCATGCAGGTGATTTCACACCTGTGTGTACAATGTACATCATGTCTGATCGTCCAAGGTCCATGAGCACCTAGGAGTTCTACGACAGAGCACCAACCTTAAGATAGTTCCATGTGTTAGCCACTAAGCATGCCACGTTCTCTGCATGCACAGACTCTTCACTTCTTTTAAATCCTCATAATCTCTCCACCATCAGATCACTTCGAAGGAAAGCTGAAGTTGTAGAGTGAGTTGAAAATGCTAGGCCTTACAATTGGAGATACCTGTCCCAACCTTGATGTTGAAACCACCTAAGGAATGATGAAGATCCATGACTATGTCGGCAATGGCTAGGTCATTCTCTTCTCTCACCCTGGTTGGTTACCTTCTGTTTTGCTTTTAATATTGGTTTCATTTGGTGTTCTCTTGATGTTGATTTCATAAAATTTCAATGCATGCAGGTGATTTCACACCTGTGTGTACAACTGAACTTTCTAAAATGGCCCAATACATTCCGTAGTTTGAAAAGAGAGGGGTGAAACTTCTGGGTTTGTCTTGTGACGATGTGCAGTCCCACAATGAAAAAGATAGTTCCATCATGATGGACGACTGTAGCTGTTGATGATCACGAAACGGGAAAGAAAGATGAAAAAGATTGTGAGAGATGTAGCAAAGAGTAATGTTGATATAAGGAGGTGAGTGAGAGGAACGTGGCGGAAGAAGGAAATGTAATATTTTATCTTGATGTGCATTGTTAATGGACGGGCGTCCATTCATTACAGACGCTCGTCCAAACATTTTTTTTTTTTTTAGTTTTTAAAAACCAAAATAATGGACGGGCGTCCATTCTTTACGGACGCCCGTCCCCAAACTTTTTTTTCAAAGTGAAAAATAATGGATGGGCGTCCATTTAATCTGAGCCCATCCAAACGTCAAGGACGTGGGGCGGCCGTCCACAATTTGTGGACGAGCATCCCCTAATTTTTTTTTGTTTTTATTTTCATATTTGGGTTAAGGACGGCCGTCCCTTATTTGGGGATGCCCGTCCGTAGTAAATGGACCCCCGTCCATATAATATGGACGGGAGTCCATGTCAATGAACGGTCGCCCATATTTGATAGACAGCTATTCACTAAAAAAATATTTATTGTTTAATCACGCGTCTGGATTACTGGTGTGAGTAAGAGGACACGTAAGCCGGTACACATTTTCGGTGCAAAAAAGCCGGTGTCTGTAGCTTTGTTGTTATTTATGCCCTAATACCCTTAGTTGAATTTATTAAAGTTATCTTGAACAAGTGTGAAGAAAATTCCTTAAACCGTCATTAGGGGCGAAATGGTCTTTTCACTCATAATTAATTGAAAAAGTGGAGAGTGAAAAGAAATAGAATAACATGGAGAATATAATAAAAATGAGGGCATTCTTGTAATTGACTCAGGGACATAGATGGAATTTTTAGAAAGTGCAAGGGTAAAATGGGAATCTAATATATTATTTTATGGTATCAAGAGTTGAAGAAGAGAAACCCTAGCCACTCTACCCTCCATTCAAGCCATTCTCTACCCAAATTCTCTCAAATTTCTTTATTAAATTTCCAAGGAAATTCATAGGATTTTGTCTAACTTTTGATAGATTTTCAATCCTAAGCATCCAAAGGTAAGATTCTTGCACCAAAAAGTGAGATTAAATTTTAAAGTTTTGAATTCTTATGGTTGTATATGCTTAGGGTTTTAGAAGGAGGGAATCCTACCAAAGAGAGAGTATAGTGTTGAAGTTGCTCAAATTCAAGGTAAGTAAACCTAATTTGAACCTTAATTTGAGCAAGACTTTGTTGAATGAATTTTTTTGCATGTTTGTATGTGATGGTATGAGAAAATTATGAGCTGTTTTTGATGTTTATTGATGTATAAATTCTAGCCATGAGAAGTAGTGTATGGTTATGTGATGATTTGATGAAGTTGTGGAAGATTTTGTGTTGAGATTTTTGGAGTGTAGAGAAGTGATAAATTCAGCTAGGTTTGATACTCAATTTAGAGAGTTTTTGGCTCACAATTTGGTTGAATTAGAGAGTTGTGGAAGTGTAGCCAACATGGTAGTAGCATGTGCATATGAATTGTTTGATGAAAATCCTAAGAGAAAACATGTTACCATGGTTGCCCTGTCAAATCTGTGACCTTATGTGTGATTTTTGAGCATCTTACCTATTGCACTCGGTTGAGACCTAAACATAAAAGCTGTAGCCCTTTCTCTAAGCTTTAAAATAAGACCAAGATCATAGCAATCTGATGTGTATAGCTCGAGATATGCTTTCTTGAATATGACCTATGCATAATGACTACCTCAAAAGTACCTCCAATTTATTAGTTATTTTTCGTCTAACAATCTATGATTGATTTCAAGTATGGGAATGTTGTTGGTAGAGAATACTAGTTCCATAATGATATCTTTATATGCCATAAAGCATTCTCACTTTCTCACATTTGCATTTAGAAAGAATAGCAAACAATGAACATATTTCCATGCACATACACATATATGAGAACATTAAAGAACAAAGAGAAAGAGAGTTTGGATGAATTGTAGAGAATTTCTTTTATGCATGTATATGCTTATATATGAAGAATTGTTGATGGAATGGATATTGAATGATGGTTAGAATTTATCCATGAGAAGTAGTGTTTGTGTACTTGATGTTTGATGAGAGTTTGGATGAATTATGGAAGAATTGGAGTAGAATTTATGGAGTGTGAATTCTAGATAGGTTTGATGTTAATCTTGGTGTGTTTTATTCCAAATTTTGGTGGCTTAGAAGAGAGGTGGAAATGTAGCCAATTTAGAGTTAATGTGTGCATATAAATTGTTTGATGAAATGTCAAAGAGAAGTGCATACATGATTATGATTATTTGATATCTTGAGATGAGTTGGTAGATGGTAGAAAATGACATGTTCACATTCCATATTGCATTATTGCATCCAAACAAGTGAATTTAGGAAGAATGATAAGCATGAGCCCATATACATGCATACATACTCATAAGAGCATTAAAGAGCAATAATGCACATTAAAGTTAAAGAACAAATAGAAAGAAATGAGAATTATTAAAGAAAAGAAATTGAATACTAATTTCAATAAGAAAGATAAAAGAAAAGAAGGTTGTTGTGATGGGGAACCCGTGAGTGACAAGAAGAAGAATATTCCCAGATGTACGCCGCCTTTAGTGAGCGGCTTAAGAAGAAGAAGAATTTGTACAGTTTGTAAGAGTACATGTGGATGAGGACTGTACCCAAAAGAATATTCCTACATGCACGCCGCCTTTAGTGAGTGGCCTAAGAAGAAGAAGAATTTGTATAGTTCATAAGAGTGCATGTAGATAAGGACTGTACTCACTCACACGGCCAAGGTTCCAAATCCATGCCTCAACCGAGTCCGACCGGCAAAGAATAAAAAAGAAAAGAATAGAAAAGTATAAGAAAGAAAAGAATAGAAAGAAGAGAATAAGAAAGAAAAGAAGAGAAAAGAAAGAATAGAAAGAAAATAAATAATAGAAAAAGAAAGAAAGAAAGACTAGAAAAGAAAGAAAGAAAGAAATATAGGGAAAAGAAACAGAAAACAAAATAGAAAAACAAAAAAGAAAATGCACATTCTATGCATTTGTGCATTTGCATCATGCCTATGCATTATACCATGCCTATTATCATGGGTAGTGAGAAATTAGAATAGAGAAAGAACCGAGAGGTGTGATGTAAGGAAAGAAATTCAGAATTTAATCAACGGAGAGAGAAGAATAGCATAGCGGGTTTACTTATTGAGCAATTAGTGCTCACTTCATTATTTTCAATGTTTTTGCAGGTAATAGGTGAGATGCGGTCGCTTGGAACATCACGCAGCAGAAGGGTTGGGCAACACTGTCGAGTTGATGTTTTGTGACTTTATTATATTTTATAAAGATTTGTATTTAAAGAAAATTTAGTTATGGGCCTATTATTTTATACTTATCTACATGTATATTTTCTTATATATATTTTGTGAGTTTTACTGTTATTTTCTGAGTATACTAGCTATAGAGAGAGTATTACAATAGACTAAACCCTAGCCATTCCATCCCTTGTACACGCCACCCTTCATCCAATTTCTCTCAAACTTCTTGATCAAATCTCAAAGGGAATTCATAGGATTTGGCTTAAATTTTTATAGATTTTCCATCCTAAAGCATCCAAAGGTAAGATTCTAGCACAAAGGTGTGTGATTAAACTTTAAAGTTTTAAATTCTTATGGTTTTATATGATTTACATCCAAGAGGAAGAGAATTTTAGCAAAGGGAGGTTATATCACTAGTGTTGTACAAAGTCAAGGTAAGTAAATCCAATTTTAGTGTTGATTTAAGCAATAATTGTGCAGATTGATTCTTGTATGTTTGTATGTGATTGTATGGTGACAATCATTGGCTATTTTAGTGTTGAATGATGTGTAAAATTCCAGCTAGGAGAAGTAGTTTATGAGTATGTGATGATTTGGTGGAATTATGGATGAAATATGGAAGAATTGTTGATGAAATTTTAAAGTGTTCAATGTAGCCATATTTGAAGTTAAATTTAGTGAGCTTTTGCTCCAATTTTGGTGGATTTGGAGAGATGTGGGATTGTGGCCAATAAGTATTTGCATGTGCATGTGAATTGTTTGATGAAAATTCAAAGAGAAATGCATGCATGAGTTTGTTAAATCTTATTGAAGAAATTGTTAGAGAAAGGAAAGAATTGAAGTTGAAAGGTTATGTTAGGCTTAACCAAGTGTAAATTTTAGTATTCAAGAGTGCTTTTTGTTATTAAAAAATTTAGAATATCACTTGGTCATGTTAGTTCAATGAGGTAAATGTCCTTTAGTGTATGGTTCAAGTTGTTTGAACTTTTAGCATTAGTTAGAATGGCATATTGTAGTTAGTCAATGAGTTATGAGTTTTGAAACTTATGACTTTAGAAAAGTGATGGCAAGAATTGCATATTAAATTGTTGCAATAGTGTAGTATTGATGATAGTAAAAGATGGGTGATTATATTATAATATTACAATATGCCACCATAAATTGTCAAGCTTGTATGCTTGAAATTAGAAAGATCATTCAAAGAATGGCTTGGCCAAATGAGTATATTGTTGTTTCTTGTTTTGAGATTAGTTATAAATAATATGTAATATGATTTTATTGTATAAAGAATAGAAAAGCTTTCCCAAGTATAAATATCAAAGAAATAAAAGTTTAGTTTATGTATTAAATACATGACCATTTTAGAAATTGATTGGTATGAGTACAGTTTTCATACCTTATTATATATTACAAGCCATAGAATTTGCTAGAAGATCTTGATAATATTTTCTATTGGCCAAAAGTTTAGTTAAGAATGTTAAAAAGAAATTGGAATTTAGCCAAAGTATATATGTTGTGCCATATGTTAGATTGAATTTACAATGATTAATATGACAATATAGATGAATGTATAGAATGTTGCCAAAATAAAAGAAGAAAGAAGGGCATGTATAGCAATTGAAGTTGATGGCCATGTAAGAGAATGCAAATTTATGGCATTAAGATTTGTATTTAGAAAGTTGTACAAGACATATCTATTACATTAGAAAAATATTAGAGAGTTGTTTAATGACATGGTTATGTGATATATAAGTTTGAAAAAATCTAGTAGCATAATTGGGCAAGTTAGTAGACTTAATACCTAAGTTGTGACATAGCTTTTTATAGAAGAAATTAGATTGCCCAAAATGTAGAATTCATTCCTAGTTGAATTGTGCCGTTTTAATATCTCACTAATAGAATTATAGAAGGGTAGAATTTGAGAGAGTTAATGTACTTGTGTACATGTACATTTTACATAGCATAATAGAATTGAAGAATTACATAATTATGTAGAAATTATAGAATCGCGTACATACACACGATGCATAGAATTTAAAAATAAAGAATAAAATAAAAAATGCTTATGTTAAGCGTATTATTAGAATAAAACTTTGGGCTTTCCAGAAAAGTATAGAAATAAAAGCATTAGAATTAATAGAATACGTGCCAGAGTCAGACAGGTATTTTGGGATCATGCATAGACAGCATATAAATGCATGTCATAGCATAGCATATATTTCAGAAATTTTATAATTATTGGAAATGTCTAGTTGGTTATTTTGCAGATTTACAGAGCATGTTTTCAGAGGGTTGTTGCGATGAGGAATCTGTGAGCATTTGCTGCATTAGTTAGTGGCAACAGAGATGCAAAAGTTTCCCATATGCATGCCGCCATTAGTGGGTGGCCTCAGAATAGAAAACAGAATTATACAGTCCGCTAGAAGTGCATGTGTATTAGGATTGTACCCAGAAAGAATTTCAGAATACGCTCACATGGCCAGGGTTCCAAATCCATGCCTCAGCCTAGTCTGATCAGCAAAACCAGAGCAGAATACATAAAGAATTTCAGAAAGAGAAAAATAGAATAAGAAATAAAAAAACTGAAAGAATTTCAAAAAGAAAGAAAAATAGAATAAGAAATAGAAAACAGAAAGAATTAGAAAAGAATTTTCAGAAAGAATACAAACATGATCATTTGCATATGCATTAGACATTTTATGTGCATTGCATCTTATGCATAGATTAAGCAGTTTATTTTATTATTGCATGTCTGACTAGTCAAGAAAAGAAAATAGAAGCCCATGAGAATCGAGAAGAAAAGAAAACAAAAGCCTATAAGAATAGAGAAGAAAAGAAAATAGAAGCCTACGAGAATAGAAAAGAAATTAGAGATATACAAGAAAAGAACAGAAATTAGATACATGCTAGAAAAGAACATAAATTAGAAACATGAAAAATAACAAGAAAACTTAGTGATTTGTTGAGTAGAGAAGAGAAATAAAATGATAAAGAATTGCATAGCCTTAGAAGGATTTAGAAAGATTTGAGAAAAATAGAAGACTACTAAGTAGTATGCTTGAGAATAAAGAGAGAAAGCAAGCACAAATTTAGAAGCAGTACAGCAAAAACGGGGATAGCGGAGTAAGATCATGGCTAGATTTGGTTTACTTATTGAGCATTTATAGCTCACCCTGTTGCTTTCCTCATTTTTGTAGGTATTAGATTGTAGTGGTCGAGAGATGTCGAGCTGGCGAGAGGATTGCACACATTGTCTCAGTGAAGAATTTTAATGTGTATTTATATATGTGAGAAATAGTGATTGTGTAATAGTATATTATAATTGGATTAAGGATAAAATTTTAGATGAACACCCTTTTTTAAGCTAGCAATTCTCTAGATTCTCTCTATAAGATACTCAGTGAATACTTGCCTAGTGAGATATTACAATAAACTCATGCCCCACTAAATAGTGCTCCCAAGTCGTTAAAGCACAGACAATAGAATAAAACTCCTTATCATAATTAGACCATTTACGCCCTGCATTATTGAGTTTCTCACTACAATAAGCTATTGGTCTCTTCTTTTTTGAAAGGACTACTCCTATTCCCACACCACTAGCATCATACTCAACTTCAAACAAGGCCTCAAAATTAGGCAGTGCTATAACAAGGGTAGTGCATAATTTCACGTTTAACACAACAAAGCTAGTTTAAGCTTCCTCACTGCATTGGAACTTCCCTTTCTTTAGACATTCTGTAATAGGTGCGGCAAAACTACTGAAATTTATGGTAAAACACCTATAGAAGGTCGCCAACCCATGGAAACTTCATACATATTTTACTATTTTTGGGGTAGGCCACTCCCATCCACTTGAGTACCATCTGCCTCAACAATATAGCATAGGAACAACAACCTATTTGTCATAAAACTGCACTTCTTCATGTTTATGTACAACTTGTTTTTTTGCAAAACTATTAGTACCTTGCGTAAATGTTGAATATGCTCTTCGTCTGCTTGACTATAAATCAAAATATCGTCAAAATAAACAACTACAAACTTTCCAATAAAAGGTTTCAGTACCTGATTCATTACTCTCATAAAAGTACTTGGCACGTTCATTAACCCAAATGGCATCACAAGCCATTCATACAAGCCATCCTTTGTCTTAAAAGCTATTTTCCACTCGTCTCCCGGTCTAATTCGAATCTGGTGGTATCCACTCCGCAAATCGATCTTTGTAAACACTTGTGCCCTATGTAACCTATCAAGTATGTCATCCAACCTAGGAATTGAAAACTTGTACCTTATAGTAATTTTATTGATGGCCTTGCTATCCATACACATCCTCAAACTCCCATTTTCTTTGGAGTTAATAAGGTAAAAACTGTACATGGACTCATGCTTTCTTGGATGTATCCCTTTGTCAGTAATTCCTCCACCTTTTCTTTCAAAATCTCACTTTCTTTTGGACTCATCCTGTAATGAGGTAGGTTTGGAAAAATAGTTCTAGCAATTAGATCAATGTGGTGCTGAATATCCCTCATAGGTGGTAAACCGTCAGGTAAATCTTTTGGCATCACCTCACTAAATTCTTCTAACAATGGCTTGATTGCTTCCGGGTACTGTTCTATGTTCAACTCCCCTTCAGTGGTCAATACTTGCTTCACAATTAGCGCATGCATCACCTTTGATGCCTTGAAAACAAGTTCTAACTCTGACCCAGAATGTGTAACAGTAAAGAAGTTCTGCCCCTCCACTTTAGAAGCTTTGGTTTTGGAACTCTTTTCCATTGGTAGTAAGGTGAATTTGATGCCATCTTTCTCCAACTTATAGGTATTTTCTCTCCCATCATGTTGTGCTACCACATCGAACTGCCATGGTCTACCAAATAATAAATTACAAGCATCCGTATCCATAATATCAAAATATGCCTCATCCTTGTATTTCCCAATGGACAAAGGAACCTTGCACTATTCTGTTACTTGAATTTTCTCTGCTACCTTAATCCACCTGATAGTGTATGCATTGGGGTGTTTCTCAGTTTTCAAACCCAATTTCTCAACAACGTCTTTGCTAATAATATTTTCACAATTACCATTATCAATAATCACATCAAATAAAAAGTTAGTGATATTGCACTTGGTTTGAAATAATTGATGCTGCTGGGTGTTGTCCTCCTATTTTGGCGTCAACATCAGTCTCCTCACCACATAGTTCTGGCCATCCTCTTCATGATCTTCATCATCCTCATACTCATCATCATCCCTATCTGGACCACAATAAACTTTATCATCCTCTTCTCTTCTTTCCACAACATGGACTACTTTTTTGAGAGGACAATCACTTGATCTATGGCCAAGTTGATTACATTTGAAACGCTTCCCAGGGATTGGTTTTGCATAGGGATTTGTAGCTTTCTGCCCTTCCTTTGCATCTATCATCTTTTACTTTCCAGCTACCCTTTCTTATCTAAACCAGTCATTGCGTGCATGAACTTCTTGACTTGCGTTATTCTTCTCATTATTTGTTCTATAATTCGCCCCTTGTAATTCTTGCATGAATAATCTAGTCTACTATTCTCTTGCAACAACAATTTAGCCTTTAATACAAAGTTTCGGGCCTCCGCTAAATTCTGTATTTCTTGTAGCCCTATTTTATCTTTGATAATTGCTTTCAAACCCTCCAAATATCTAGCAAACTGCTAGTCTTCAATCTCCCTCAAGTCATTCCTTTTCGCCAACCTTATAAACTTTGCGGTATAATCATACACAGATTTATGTCCTTGATGATATCTCCGGTATTACTAGAATAAGATCTGTTCATAATCAATAGGAAAAAAATCCCTTTGTAACAGTTGTTTCATTCTATACCATGTTCTAACTGCTGCTTTCACCTCATGAAATCTTCTGGGCTGTAATCTTTCCCACTAGGTAGAAGCTTTTCCCTTCAATCTACATGTAACCAGTTTCACACTTCTCCCTTTTGGGATCTCCATATATTCAAAAAACCTATCTACTTCCGCCATCCAATCTAAAAATTCCTCAATATCTAAATTTCCTTTAAAGCAAGGGATATCTACCTTTAATTTGAATTCATTAGGTTCTCTGTCACCATACTGATTTCTACCATACCCAACGTTCCTTCCAGGTTCTACATAATAATTATCTCTTCGTCTGACTCTTCCATGTAAACTTGTTGTCTATGTCTATTTGCAAAAAATAGGCCCGCCAATAGGCTGTCCATGAGCGACATCATCCTCGATACATTGCCTTTCATCATTCCTATTTCTATTGGCATCTACACTCAAAGCATCAAATACAATTTCTTTAAAGCATCATTCCAAACACTGGAATCTAAGATCCAGTCGTTGCTCCAAAGCTTTCAACGCCACCCCTTGCAAGGTTTGAACTCCTTGATCTTCGCCATGAAAATTGTCACTGCCTACAACTTCATTGTTAGAGTAGGTACCCTAGAGCCAATCGATTATTGTAAAATTGATTATGTAATAAATGTTTATTTATCAATAAAAGGCATATTCTTCTATATCGTTTTTGTAATGATATATGTCCTTAGGATGGTAGAACCGTGACGAGGGTATCAAGTATTTCAAATCTTGATAGTGAGCACCCTATGATCACAGATGGTGGCCATTCTAGAAATGTCCGTAGCCCCAATATTATTCTGACCAAGGACACAAATAATACGGTAAGGCTTATAGATTTTTTGTTTATTAACATGTAAGCAATTTGATCTATACCCAGATCCTAGCATAGAAAGTGATTAATTTTTGTTTTAATTTGTGATTTTTCCGCTGTCTTTTCGAGATCAATCACTGACATTATTGGCCCTGAGTACATTGAAGAATGGTAAACAACAATCTATAGCTCTCGATATGAAGTGATTGAAAGCTACTATCCTCCCATTCAAGTTCTGAACTTGATTAAGTTTTGTGGGACTCTTCATATCTAAGAGAGCTTGGATTTTCTTGGAGTTGACTTCAATTCCTCGATGGTTAACCATGTATCCCAGGAATTTACCTAAGGCTACTCCCTATGAACACTTAACAGGATTAAGTTTCATTTTATATTTTTGGAGTATGTTGAGCATTTCTATGAGGTGGGCTATGTGATTTGAAGTGACATGTGATTTGACTAGCATGTCATCAACATAGACCTCGATTGTCTTCCTGATCTGCCCGAAAAATATTTAGTTAATTAGGCGCTGGTAGGTTGCCCTAGCATTTTTCAAACCGAAGGGCATGACTTTGTAGTAATATGGCCCCCAATATGTGATGAATGAGGTGTGCTCCTCGTCAAGCGTGAATATAGGGATCTGATTGTATCCTGAATAGGCATTTATAAAGTTCAACAACTCGTGCCCAAAAGTGGCATCAATGAGCTTGTCAATTCTGGGTAAAGGGAAATTTTTTTTTGGACAAGCTTTGTTGAGATCCGTGAAATCAATGCAAGTTCACCATTTACCATTGGGTTTTTTTCACCAAAATAGGATTAGTGACCCAACTGGGGTAATGAGCTTCCCAAATGAACCTAATTGAGAGAAGCTTGTCCACCTCACTTTTAAGAGCCACATAGCGCTTTGGGTCCATAGCTCTTCTTTTTTGGTGAATTGGCTTGATCTCATTGTCGATGTTAAGTGCATGACATATGACCTCGAGGCTAATCCCGATCATGTCCGCATGTGTCCATATAAAAACATCAATATTTTGTCTAGGAAAGCTTGTTAAATTGGTTGTGAGCTAAGAACTGCGATTACTTTCGATTTTGAGGGCACGAGTTGGCTCATGCTCGTTGACAGGTACCTTTGACAAAGTCTCAACTAGCCCACTATGAGTATACTTCTCTTGCACACGAGGATCAATACTATCTTCCATTAAACCATGATATGCCTTAATCCTACTGATCACCATTGCCTGCGCAAGGTTGACCTCGGGCTTTCGTTTCCCTTTGCATGCCATCTGAACTGCTCGATTATAGCAGTTGTGAGATTCACGTTGTGATCCTCTAACTCCCCACACCCCATTAGAGTGGGCAACTTCATCTTTTGGTGGTAGATGGAAGTGATAGCTTTGAAGTTCCATAGTAGAGGTTGATCCAAATCCAACCAATTTTCAACAACAAACAACACAAAATATACCCTAAACTCAAGCTCAAATTCGGCCAAACACAAATGGAAGCAATGTTGCACTTACTTGCAAATTTTAGGTTAAGACAAGAATGAACACTTTAAGCATAAAGGAATTCTCCACCAACTTGAATCGATTCACCACCAAATCTCCTTGCCAAGACTTGGATAAAGAAATCTCAATAAGAACACAAAGTTCTCTCAATGGTTAAACCAAGTTTTTGATAATTTTCATGAACTAACTTTACAAAGAGAATAGTTGCCTTTATATAGGCAATTACAAGGTTAAAAGAGTAATCAACAAATACATTACAAGAAAATGAAAATTAATAAATATTACACAAAAATTACAAGCCTTCCATTCAAAATTAAGGCCATACCCATTTAATGCAAAAAAGGGACATGATTCCCTAATTCTAGGGTTCATGTCTTTAACCACCCTATTAGTTGAAAAAACTCACTTTATTAGCCCAAAACTTGATCAATGATCCTAATCAAGTCTACTAATAAGGGTGCAAGAGATTGGGCCTTGAAGATCTTGCAGTTAGATCCAATAAGGGTTCAAGTGGACTTTCCCTTTTGGAATGAGAAATGGGCCGAATGGGCTTACTTCAACACTTGGGCTTTTCTCTTGGTGAACTTGAGCTTCCTTTGTTGGGCTTGGGCTTGGAATGGTTTGGGCCGAAGTGCTTGGGCTCTCTCTCCCCTTGGGACTTGCTTGGGCCTAATCTCCTCCAATGCTTTCCACACTCCACAATCCAAGTGTTTTAGGACTTGGAATGCAATTCTTTGATTCAACCGAATTAACAAGTGTTTTAGGACTTGTAATTCCTTGTCCACTCATGTTTACAAGTGTTTTAGGACTTGTAAACGTATCATCCTCCTCGGGTTGAGAAGGATTTGCCCTCAAATCCAAATCGTCCTCCAAGTAAGGGCTTAGATCCCCCACATTGAAGGTGGCCGAGACTCCCCCATACTCACTAGGCAACTCCACCTTATAAGCATTATCATTTACCCTCTCAACAATCTCAAAAGGTCCATCAGCCCTAGGAGCTAATTTACTCTTCCTTTTACTTGGAAACCTCTCCTTTCTCAAGTGAATCCAAACTAAATCCCCCGGTTGGAAAAGCTTAGGTTTTCTATGCTTGTTTGCCTTATTCTTGATCTTCTCATTTGAATTTTCTATTTGAGCTCTCACGGTTTCATGGAGTTTCTTCATTTGTTTCAACTTCTCATTAGCATTCACACTTGGCTCAAAATCAAGGGGTAGGGAAGTGAGATCAAAAGGGATAAGTGGGTTTACTCCATACAACACCTCAAAAGGAGTGTGACCCGTAGTAGAACTAGGACTTCTATTGTACGTAAATTCAGCATGTGCCAATTGCAAATCCCAATCCTTTAAATGCTTGCTCACTAAACTCCTTAGGACATTACCCAACACTTTATTCACCACTTCGGTTTGACCATCGGTTTGCGGGTGGTGTGAGGTGCTAAACATTAATTTTGTCCCTAGTCTACCCCATAAACTTCTCCAAAAATAACTCAAGAATTTTGTATCCCTATCCGAGACAATGGTCCTCGGAATGCCATGAAGTCTCACCACTTCTCTAAAGAACAATTCGGCAATTTTGGAGGCATCATGCGTGGTATGGCATGATATGAAATGGGCCATTTTTGAGAACCTATCAACCACTACCATGATGGAATCTTTTCCTCTTTGTGTCCTAGGCAATGCAACCACAAAATCCATGCTAAGGTCCTCCCAAGGGTGCTCGGCTATGGGTAAGGGTAGGTATGGTCCGGCCTTGAATTGACTCTTAGCTCTTTGACATGATCCACACCTTCTAATAAGAGCTTGAACATCCCCTAACATTTTAGGCCAATAAAAATATTCCTTGATGGTTTCTAAAGTCTTAGTTACCCCAAAATGGCCTGCCAACCCACCACTATGTGCTTCCCTCATAATTAGTTCTCTAAAACTACCCTTAGGGACACATAATCTTCTACCCTTGAACAAGTACCCATCATGCATAATATAATTCTCAAAACCAGGTTTCCCACATTCAGTTATGCATGTTTTCATCTCCAAATCTTCATCATAGCACAATTTCATTAATTCAAAACCTAGAACTCTAGAATCAAGCAAAGAAAGTAAGGCATACCTTCTAGAGAGTGCATCGGCTACAACATTGTGTGATCCTTGTTTGTAATTCAGCACAAAAGAAAAGGATTGGATGAACTCAACCCACTCAGCATGTCTTGTGTTGAGTTTACGCTGCCCATTGATGAATCTCAAAGCTTGGTGGTCCGAATGGAGGACAAATTGTTTCGGCCGAAGGTAATGACTCCAATGGTCAAGTGCTCTCACTATAGCATAAAAATCCTTATCATAAGTGCTATACTTCCTCCTTGAATCACTAAGCTTCTCACTAAAATATGCTATTGGCCTTTTGGATTGATTTAAAACTGCCCCAATGCCAACACCACTTGCATCACATTCTACTTCAAACACTTGGTTGAAATCGGGTAAGGTAAGGATGGGAGCTTCACACAACTTATTTTTAATCAAATTGAAAGCTTCATTTGCTGCCTTAGTCCACTCAAAAGATCCCTTCTTCAAACATTCAGTTATGGGAGCCATAATGGAACTAAAATTAGGGACAAACCTACGGTAGAAAGAGGCTAAACCATGAAAACTCCTAACTTCCGTAATTGAACCAGGTTTAGGCCAATTTTGAATGGATTCTACCTTGGATTGATCTACCTTAATTCGTTCTCCCGAAACTCCATAACCCAAGAACACCAATTGTTTCATAAATAGCTCACATTTTTCAAGCTTAGCATACAACTTCTTTTGCCTCAATAATTCAAGCACTAAGCTAAGGTGTTCTACATGACTATCCTCACAAGTACTATATATCAATATATCATCAAAATATACAACCACAAATTTTCCAATGAAAGGTTTGAGTACCTCATTCATTAACCTCATGAAGGTGCTTGGTGCATTGGAAAGGCCGAAAGGCATCACCATCCATTCATACAATCCTCCCTTGGTCTTGAATGCTGTTTTCCATTCATCTCCCTCTCTCATTCTAATCTGATGGTAACCACTTCTTAGATCAATTTTTGAGAAGATGGTTGCACCATGAAGCTCATCCAACATGTCATCTAACCGTGGAATGGGATACCTATACTTGATAGTTATCCGATTGATGGCCCGACTATCAATACACATCCGGTAAGTGCCATCTTTCTTGGGTACAAGCAAGGCTGGAACTGAACAAGGGCTCATGCTTTCTCTCACAAATCCCATGGAAATCAACTCCTCAACTTGTCTTTGAAGCTCTCTTGACTCTTTGGGATTGCACCTATATGCTGGTCTATTGGGAAGAGGTGCACTGGGATCCAAATCAATATGATGTTCTATTCCCTAAATGGTGGCAAACCCCTTGGTAACTCACTAGGAAAAACATCCGCAAATTCATCCAAGAGATGGTGAACTTTTGGGTGAAATTCAGGTTGCTCTCTCTCTTGGTTTGTCTCGGTTATAAGGAGGGCAATGAGAGGTTTGTGTTTTAGGAAAGCTCTTTCTAATTGGGTGCTATTTAAGAAGAGGGTTTTACGGGTTGGTGCCTTGGATGGTGTTTGGGAAAGTGTTTGGGAAGTTGTTTGTGTGGGAGCTTGGATAATGGCTTGGGTGGGGGCTAAGGGTGCAAGGGTAATAGACTTCTTGTTGAGCTTGAATGAGTATGCATTCTTGCGGCCATCATGGATCACTTCTCTATCATATTGCCATGGCCTTCCAAGTAAAAGATTGCAAGCATCCATGGGAATGATATCACAAAGTACCTCATCCGAATAGCTCCTCCCAATGGAGAATGGTACCACTACTTGCTTGACTACTTGTATGGTGTCTCCATTGCTCAACCATTGTAGCTTGTACGGGTGAGAATGATCCACAACCAGCAGCCCCAATTTCTCCACAAGTTTGGTGGAAGCAACATTGGTACAACTCCCACTATCAATGATCATTGAACAAACTTTTCCCTTGATAGTGCACCTTGTATGGAACAAGTTCTCCTTTTGGTTCTCTTGGGGGTTTACTTGAGTATGCAGCAACTTCTTGAGCATAAGCATCTCTCCACTATCAGCTTCCTCAATAACCTCATTCTCACTCTCATCCACTTCCTCTTCACTAGAATCCCTTTGACAAGCATCATCAATCTCATTTATTTCTCTAAGGGTCATAACTCTTCGGTTTGGACAATTTGCTTGGAAGTGCCCATAACCTTGACACTTGAAACATTTCTTGTTCCTCAAATCAGGCCGTGGAGCATCATTCCTCACAAAACCTGTTTTCTCCTTCGGTGTTTCATTGGCTTTGTTCTTATCATAAGCCATAGGTGCCACATATGGTTTGGTGTAGGAAGGTGAACCCCTTTGGTAGTTACTTTCCTTAAAGAGTTTCTTGGGGGCCAAGGACTTCATGATCTTCAATTGCTTTTCAATCCTTGTAGACAGCTTGCAAACATCCCCAAAGGAATGGTAAGCTTGCAACTCAAGCTTGTATGCAATGTCCTTACTCAAACCGCCTATGAACCTTGCAATTGTGTGCTCTTTCTCTTCGGGAATATCACTTCTCAACATCAACCCTTCAAACTCCCGAATATACTCCTCAACTTTTCTATCTCCTTGCTTCAAATTATGGAGCTTAAGATAAAGGTCTTGTTTGTGATTATCGGGCAAGAATCTTTTCTTCAACACTCTCCTCAATTTCTCCCATGATCTAATTCTAGCCTTCCCTTCTCTTTCTCTCTTCTTCCGTGTATTTTCCCACCACAAGGAGGCATACTCCTTGAACTCTAATATGGCTACTTTACACTTCTTTTCATCATTGTAGCCCTTAAATTCAAATACCCGCTCAATCTCATGCAACCAATCAATGAAGTCATTTGGGTCAAGACTTCCATTGAATTCGGGTAAGTCTACTTTAAGACCCCTATCATCATCAAACTTTCTCCTCCTAGGCACTCCGGATTCACTAGATGAATCATTACTATCTCCTAGGTTTTCCATATACAATGGTGTCCTAAGGATGGTTCGTTGGTGGTAGTGTGGGCGACCATCCCGTGGGGGTGGTGTGGGGTTTCCTCAAAAGTAGGTTTGGGTTGTGAAAGGTTGGCAATGTCCTTAGACATGTTAACCATCAACTCCATCATGCTTGACATATTTCTCTTTACTTCATCAAGTTCTTCTTGAATTCTTTTGTTGGCACTTTCCCATGGTGTTGGGGGTGGAATTGGGGAGGAAGGGGACTTGTTTGCCATGAGAATTTTGAAAGTTTAGCTACTGTGAACAGTAACTCCGGATGAACAGTAAATTTTTGAAAGTTAAAGAAAAATGGAAAATGGGAGGGAAAGGTCAAGTGTATGAGTTTTGGTGATTTTGGTTAAGTGTAAGTATTCTGTGAATAGTGTTATGTGAATAGTGTTATGTGAATAGTGTTATGTGAATAGTGTTATGTGAATAGTGTTTTGTGATTAGGCTAAGGAATGGTGTTTATGGAGATGAGATTAGGTTAATTTAATTGTGTTTAGGGTTTACGGTTTAAGGTTTGGTTGTAAAGGAATGGGTTTAGTTGACTTTGGAGGGAATTGGTTAGGGTTTGGGTGAGGTGGCAATGGGTTTGGTTACAAGGGAACAAGGTGTAAGGGATTTGGTTGGGGAATAGTGTTTGATGAGAGAGAAAAATTGTTCATTCACTTGTAACAAAGAGAAGTTTTGAAAACACTTAGGCTAAAGAACTCCAAATCTGGCAATGTATACTCCAAAATCCGGCCACCTTCTTTCAACCAATCCTAAATCAATCCTACTCCAATTCACAACCTAAGCTCTGATACCAAATGATCCAAATCCAACCAATTTTCAACAACAAACAACACAAAATATACCCTAAACTCAAGCTCAAATTCGGCCAAACACAAATGGAAGCAATGTTGCACTTACTTGCAAATTTTAGATTAAGACAAGAATGAACACTTCAAGCATAAAGGAATTCTCCACCAACTTGAATCGATTCACCACCAAATCTCCTTGCCAAGACTTGGATAAAGAAATCTCAATAAGAACACAAAGTTCTCTCAATGGTTAAACCAAGTTTTTGATAATTTTCATGAACTAACTTTACAAAGAGAATAGTTGCCTTTATATAGGCAATTACAAGGTTAAAAGAGTAATCAACAAATACATTACAAGAAAATGAAAATTAATAAATATTACACAAAAATTACAAGCCTTCCATTCAAAATTAAGGCCATACCCATTTAATGCAAAAAAGGGACATGATTCCCTAATTCTAGGGTTCATGTCTTTAACCACCCTATTAGTTGAAAAAACTCACTTTATTAGCCCAAAACTTGATCAATGATCCTAATCAAGTCTACTAATAAGGGTGCAAGAGATTGGGCCTTGAAGATCTTGCAATTGGATCCAATAAGGGTTCAAGTGGACTTTCCCTTTTGGAATGAGAAATGGGCCGAATGGGCTTACTTCAACACTTGGGCTTTTCTCTTGGTGGACACTAGCTTCCTTTGTTGGGCTTGGGCTTGGAATGGTTTGGGCCGAAGTGCTTGGGCTCTCTCTCCCCTTGGGACTTGCTTGGGCCGAATCTCCTCCAATGCTTTCTACACTCCACAATCCAAGTGTTTTAGGACTTGGAATGTAATTCTTTGATTCAACCGAATTAACAAGTGTTTTAGGACTTGTAATTCCTTGTCCACTCATGTTTACAAGTGTTTTAGGACTTGTAAACATATCAGAGGTCGTCTAAGAATGCTATTAAAAATGCTGAAGGATAGTTTACTACCAAATTTTTTTTCATCTTGGTCACTTCGTGAAGATCACCCAAAGTGATCGGAAGAGAAATTGTTCCTCAGGGAGTTAGATGGTCCCTTGTAAAACCATAAAGATGAGCAACTACAAGCTTTAGGTCTGTCTCTTCCAGCTTCATCTCCTCATAGGATCGTTGAAATATGATATTTATGGCATTCCCATTGTCCACCAACATTCAGTGGACTTTGCACCTTCCAATCTAAGTTGCGACAATTACTGCATCCTTATGAGGGTGGTGCACTCGTTTTTCATCTTTCTCAGAGAAGGTAATCTTCTATTCTCTATGCAGCTTGCTTGGTTGCAGTTCCAGATTAAAGACATCGAAGGGCTCATCTAGAGCTTCTCGGACATACTTATCTTGTACATTCCGAGATGTCTCTACAATATAAGGTCCCCCAATGATGGTCCCTACCAAGTAGAGACCTTTGCGACCTCTATGCCTTTCCCCGTCTTCTTGGTCTTTCTCCCTCCAAGGAGTTGGGCCATTTACATACTCCTTGAAGTGGCCTTTCCAGATAAGATTTTTAATTGCCTACTTAAGAGCTTGACACTCATCGGTATGATGCCTATTATCCCTGTGGTAATAACAGTATTTCTTGCCGTTCCTTTTAGACAAGGGTTTTTTCATGGGTTCTAGCTCTTTGAGCAGATTAGCTTTTGTTGAATTAGCCAAAATGGTTGAGACCAATGCATTGAGTGGAGTAAAGTTATCGTGATCAAGACGAGGAACTGGAGCATAAGATTTCTTAAGCTCAAACTGTTGTTTCTTTCCCTTTCTTTGATCGTCATCAGCCCATTTATGATCATTCCTTCTACTACTCTCTCCCTGGAATTCATCCGTCTAATTGGGAGCGTTGGTCAAAGTCTTAGGGTTATGATGATTTGGATTGCCACTGAGTTTACTATTCATGGATATTTTTTTGTCAGGTTATAGAAGCGAGTAAGGGAAATATCGTCTTCCAATTGTAGTTTTTTCCATAGGTTGGTTTGCGAGTGAACTCTGGCAATAATCAGAGCTTGAATTGAATCTTTGGGCGTATTAGCCATCTTATTTAGTTCCTTGTAGAACTTGTCAATGTAAGACTAGAGAGATTCATTCTTCTCTTGTTGTATGTTGCTTAGATAGCTGAGCGGCATTGAGAACTTTCGATTAGCCTGGAAGTGTCTCAAGAATAATGAGCTAATGCATTGCCACGAGTTGATAGACCATGGTGGAAGTGATCTGAACCAATGTTTAGCATAGGCAGTTAGAGTCACTACTAAGTAGCGACACTTCGCCAAGTTTGAAACTTGGTACAGCTCCATAAGGTCGTTAAACTCATAGAGGTGATTCTGAGGATCAACATTCCTGTAGAATGCCTTCATGTTAGGCATCCTAAATCTTGGCGAGAGAGGCCGGTCAGAACTGTTGGAGAAAAGAGAGATGCCTCAGTGATCACTCCCTACTTATTTTATTGAGCTCAAATCTGATCCAGAGCTCACTGTAATTCCTCAATCTAAGGAAGCAAAGCCCTTTAGGGATCACTCTCCACAATGTATGTATGTTCCCTATGATTATGATTGATGAAAGACCGTAGGTCGATCCTTTCTCTACGTTGGCTGGAGCCTTCGACATGCCTTGAAACTTGCAGGTCTAAGCTCTGTGAAGGTGCTGAGTAGCTAGGGGAGTTTTCCCTATCTTTGTAGTGCTTGAAACCGACGCACTGATAGTGGGTACTTCCCTCGTGGTGATGGTGGAAACCATCATGCTAGCGATAGTGGGAATCTCCATGTTTGGCACTTTGATGGGTGTGCCCTTGCAATGTGCCGCGAGCCTGCTCTTGGTACGAAATTGTAACACCCACATCAAGGTACGTAATGTTTATTCATGCCTAACACCCTTAGTTGGATTTCCTTGAAGCTATCTTAGATAATGTGAAGAAAACTCCTTACAATTTCATTAGGGGTAAAATGGTCTTTTCACTCATAATTAGATTAAAAAGTGGGGAGTGAAAGGAAGCAAAATAATGTGAAGAAGATAATAGAAATGAGGGTATTTTGGTAATTGACTAAAGGATGTAGATGGGATTTTTTAGAAAGTGCAAGGGTGAAATGGGAATTCATGTATATAATATTAGTGATAAGGATGCAATAGAATAAACCCTAACCATTTTTCAGCCCTTGTACATGCCACCCTCACTCCTTTTTCTGTAACGCCCACATCAAGGTACGTAGCTTTATGTTAGAGTAGATGCCCTAGAGCCAATCAATTATTGTAGAATTGACTCTTTGTAATAATGTTCATTAATCAATAAAAAGCATTTTATTCTATATCGCGCAAATCATTATTATTGCAATATGTATTGATATATGTCCTTAGAATGATAGAGCCATGACGAGGGTATCAAGTGTTTCAAATCTTGATAGTGAGAACCCTATGAGCATATATGGTGGCCATTTTAGAAACGTCCGTAGCCCTAGTATTATTCTGAACTAAGGGCACAGATAATACGGTAAGGCTATCATAGTGTTGAACGATCCTGTCAAAAGGCAGTGAGTGATCTCACTTGTCAAGGTTGTTTGGTGACAACCTGGTGCAACACATGGGTGTTTGTTGTAGGCGATTACACCACGGCAAGTTCACTAGACTGACCCTCCACCAGAGGATTCCATATGGATGGTAACCCCAGTGTCTATGGAACAAATCCTCTAACGAATGGTGGTGCATGTGATCCTTAGACTTGAGATCACCGGAGCGCCTTGTGCACTGATTGGTGTAGTTTGACACTAGCCTAACGCAGTTCTTTTCAGAGCTGTCAATACGGTGGTGATTAGCTGCATCAAGGAGTGTATCAAGACTATGGTGGATTGACAAAGGATTCATCACTCCCGGGTATGGGAGAAAGTTATCTCACGGCGCAATTCAGTATATGGTAATGACATTAAAACTGTGGCCACAGTGGGATTGAGTTGTTGCTCTATCCAGTTTATAATACGGGTCATTGGTCCAGAAAGTGAATAAATAATATCGAGAGTAACCGAAGGTTGACACTATTTCTATGCCTTCGTCTCGTCGAGATAACAAATGATGAAAGGATCGAATTGCACGGTAACCATATCGTTGACAGGTAGCTACTTTGCTGAATCCGAATCTATCGAGTGGCCATGATGCCTTGCTAGGGGCCAATCTTGGTCTGTGTATTAGTGAGACGATTAATTAGTGTTAATCGCGATACTATACACTGCTGATAATCCGTAAATTATACAGTTTTTATATGATCTTTTTGTCGGATTTCAAGTACTTTCTAGTGCATTTTTACCTGAATTGGTGCGTAATTCTCTACTTTTCGTGTTTCAGGTTAAAATGGACTCTTTTAGCGAATAAAGACAAAATTTGATAGTTTTGACTCAGAATTGAAGGATTTCAGAAGATAGGAGAGTTCGGAGTAGGACAACGCACGATGAAGCTTGTTTCCAAGGTGGAGAGTCGAAAATCGAAGAATCGGACGAAGAGGCAAGCAGAGTGGCAGTTCTGTAAATTTCAGAACTTTTGAAGGAGTCACGGGCGAAGAAATTGTCTTCGCTGGCAAGTTAAGCGATTCGAATTGGGATTTTTTTCATTCTTGGCCGCGGCGAAAGTCAAATTTTTCTGTTTTGTAAATGCAGTTTCGTGTGTGCGTGTTTTTAGGAGGGTTTTTAGACTAAGTATAAAAGGAAAACTTTAACTTTTTGCAAGGGGCTCCCAGCTGTTAGGTTTAGCCGTCTTTTACATTTTCCTTAGAGAAAAGCTTGAGTTTTTCGGATTGTTAAAGAGGAGGTTCAGATTTTGACTGGAAGATTCATCTTTTGGGGAGATTTCTATTCTTTCATCTCGGTTTCATTATGTTTAATCATTTACTTTTTATTTTCCGTTTTTATTACGTTAATTTAGCTATGAACTAATCTTCTATGGGTTAGGGTTTTGATTGTAGTTTGGATTTGAAATGGGTTGAGTATGTGATTGTGCTATTTCCATGTGAATAAGTGTGGTTGTGTGTTACTCGAAATTAATTCTTTGTATGTGATGAACATGATGAGATTGAGAAATAATTCATGTTAAGCTTCATGGGTAATAACCATTATAGTATTGGATGCTAGAGATAGATTCAAGAATTAATGAAATCAATGTAGGATTCTTGTGCTTCATGATTTAGAATTATTAACCTTCAATTTGTTGGGTGCGGAATGTTAATAAGGATGAATAGGAAAACATAGCCCGAGAGGGTATGTTATCATAGTAATGAATCCGATTTACAATCATTGCACGTGAATGTGAAAATAGTGTAACTCTTAGGTTTAACCCATAAATAATCCAAACGAAGTCAAAACCCTACCCGTTTTACTTAAATTGAATCTCTGTGTTTCATTTGCTTTCCTTTTTAAGAATTAATTATTTGTTAGATTTTATTTTGTTTTCTTTCAATTGCAAATTGCTCCCACAAATCCAAGATTTTCGGTTGCTTCAACTTGTTAACGTTAGGAAACTTAGTGCTTTGCTACCAGTCCTCGTGAAAACGATATCCTACCCATCACTCTATTACTTGAACGACTAGTGCACTTGCTAGTTTTGCATGTTGTAGTAAACACGCATCAAGTTTTTGGCGCAACACCCTAGCATTTTTTTGCATTGTTTAATTAATTAAGTTGTTGGGTTTTGCATTTGTTTTTAGTTTGTTAATCGTCCATCAATCCAATATATTGTTGCTTCAATTAGGACTTTAACTAGAAAAATCGGTACTTAGTAACACTATCCTCGTGGGAACGATACTCACTCATCACTTTATTACTTAGTGCGACTAGTATACTTGCTACATATTGCATGTTGTAGGAAACACGCATCAAGTTTTTGGCGCCGTTGCCGGGGATAGTTGATTATTAATATTGATAGTATCTAGTGTAGTGCTAAATTGAAGGTTTTATTCCATTTTTGTAGTTAATTGTAAATATTGTATAGTCTTAAGTATGAGAATTGACATTACCTCTTTCGTGCAAGGCAACGATGAATCACTTTATGAAGCTTGGGAGAGGTACACGGAGTTGTTAAGGAATTGTCCACATAATGGTCTACCGTTTTGGAGACAAGTCCAAACATTTTACAATGGGTTGCTACCAATTATTCAAATGATGGTAGATGTGGCAGCAGGCGGAGCCTTAAATAATAAGACCCCAGAAGATGCTTATGAATTGCTTGAGCTGATGGCCAACAATGACTACCAAAGACCTAATGAGAGAGCAATGCCGAAGAGAACAATGGGTTTACATGAAGTCGATGAGTTTGCCACATTATCTGCACAAGTTACATCACTTCAAAGCCAATCAGGAGGTATGAATGTAAATTCTTTTCACTCACCATTTATAACTTGTGAATTTTGTGCAGGAAACCATGAGAGTGTGGAATGCCAAGATGGGAACCAGTTATTCTTCTCAACAACCGAGCAAGTGAATTACGTGGTTAGTTCACAAAGGCTGCAAAGTGACTCCTTCTCCGATGCTTACAATCTTGGTTGGGGGAATCACCCAAATTTGTCCTGGAGCGATCAAAGCAGTCAATCAAATCAAAGGACAATGCCAAACCATCAACCAGTGGTGAATCATCAACCATGTGAGCAAAGAATGTCGAAATTGGAAGATATATTCGAAGAGTTCATGCAAGAAACCACAAGTTTTATGAATGAGACACACTCAAACTTCATAAATCAAGGAGTGTCCATTCAAAATTTGATAAGGAGCCTATGGGTCACACACATAGAAGACAATTTAAGATGCAAGAAGAAAGAAGGGCGTTTTCGTCTTTTAAGGCGAAAGGGTATTTTGGTAATTTCACAGTGCAATTAAATTTGCTGAGGTCGTAGCCTTTATTTAATTTGTTAGAAAAATTAAATAAGTGATATTACGTTTAAAGATGTGTTTGCACATATTTAAATATATTATCATTATTGTTAAATGTTAATATATATTTAAATATATATTAATCGATTTTAATTGAGATAATGATGGAAAATAAAATAAATCAAATTGGGAGTGTTTGGCAACATGGGGCGTTTGGGTTGGAGCCCAAGCTTATTCCATATGGGATTAGGGCAACTTAATTAACTATAAAAGAAAAATGCGTTAATTAAATGAAATAGGTTTTTTCTTTGGAAAAACACAGCAACCCCTCTTTGATAATACACTCCCACGGCAGTAACATTTGTGTGCCTAAAAAAATCAAATCAATTGATTTTTGTTTTCTTCTTAATCTTGAAGCCAAAGAGGATCTAGCAAATCCCTCTTTGGTTCTTTTGAGATTGTCTTCGTGTGGACTACAGAGGTTCGATCCTACACTCGGATCGGTAGCAAAACATTCGTCGACAAATTTGGAGGAGCCTCCAACGTGCATTTGTTTCTTTAAACTCATGTTAAATATTTATGTAGATTTTATTTAATATAAATTGTAAATTTATACCCTTGATCTTGGCTCATGTAAACGATCCCTAAGTTATATTATTTTTGTTTCTATTGCGTATACGGGACCGTTTACTAACACTTTATTTATGCCCTAATACCCTTAGTTGAATTTTGTTAAAGTTATCTTGAACAAGTGTGAAGAAAATTCCTTAAAACTTCATTAGGGGTAAAATGATCTTTTCACTTATAATTAGTTGAAAAAGTGAGGTGTGAAAAGAAGTAGAATAACATGGAGAAGTTAATAAAAATGAGGGTATTTTTGTAATTGACTAAGGGACATAGATGGAATTTTTAGAAAGCACAAGGTTAAAATGGGAAACTATATATATATATATATATATATAGCGGAGTTTAAGAAGACAAACCCTAGCCACTCTACCCATAGTTCACGCCACCTTCACCCTAAATTCTCTCAACTTTCTTCACTCAATTTTCAAGGAAATTCATAGGATTTTAGTTCAATTTTGATAGATTTTTAATCCCAAGCATCCAAAGGTAAGACTCTTGCACCAAGATGTGAGATTAAATTTTAAAGTTTTGAATTCTTATGGTTTTATATGCTTAGGGTTTAAGAGGAAAGGGAATTCTACCAAAAAGAGATTATAGTGTTGGAGTTTAGGGCTGTGCAAAAAAATCCGATATCCGATCCTAATCCGCTCTGCTCCGAAAAATATTTTCGGATATCCGAAAATTCGGATCGGATACGGATAGGAATTTAGCAAAATCTGAATATTCGGATCGGATACCGGATCAGGATTATTAAAAAATCGGATATCCGTATCTGATCCGGATTTTTCTAAACTACGTCGTTTTGAGTTTTAAAAATTAAATTCACCCTAACACTAATAGTCTTAACTCTAACGAAAAATAGACTATACTGACTACTGAGTATACTCCAACGACAAATAGTCTCACTCTCTGTCTCTCTCGCTCGAACACGAACACGCAGTCACGCACAGTCGCACAGCCTCTCACAAAGTCACAGCTTTCACTTTTCTGACTGATCTCGTCTGTCGTCTCAATCTCTCACTATCTCTCTCGCTCAAAGCCTCAAACACGCACAACCTTTCACTCTCTCAGACCAGATCTCATCTCAATCTCACTCTGTCTCTCTCGCTCAACTCTCTGACTCTCTCTCTCGCTCGAACACGCACAGACACACAATCAGTCAGCCACTCTCTCGCTGTCTCACTCTCTCTCGCTTGAACACTCTCAGATCTCAGTCTCTCTGACGATTGAAGCCCCAAATCGATTGTTGTCACAGCCTAGTGCGACTGCCGCCACACCATAATAGCTTGGTGCAATTTTGTGGTGTTTATTTCTTTATTATTGTTGGTGATGGTTTGTTAATGGTACAATTTGATGGGTGTTTTTGTTTTGATGTTGATTTGAGTTTGATGTTAATGGCACCGTAATATGGTGCCTTCTCTCTTTGTCCCGGTTACAAACCTTCTATTGTTCATTAGTATTGAATTATTGATTTGCGTTTTGAACCTTACAAGGTTGATGGAGGCTGGGTTTGATTCAAACGTGTTGCCCGTTGGGTTTGGTTTTATGTGTGTTTCCAAAGATTGTTGGTGGCTGGATTTGATTCAAACTTAGTGACTGGTTTGATTTTGTTTGTTTGGTTTGTGTTTCTAACGGCTGTTGTGGTTAATTTGGGTGAAGATAATTTAGTTAAGTTTACTGTTAATTTACCTAATGGGACTAGTGTGTACCAAAAGGCTGTCATTACTGAAGGATTAGTTTCGTCTAAGTATGCGTAAGAGATTTTATGGGAGACGGTGGACTGGAATATGTGGGAGTGGTGTTTAGAGATGTGTAGGGATAGTTCTTGATAAGTATAAGGCTAAGGCATTGAGGAATTTAGAGATTCAGTATCAGTGGATGGTTAATCTCTCATGCCAGCTTCAGGGGTTTGTTAGTTTGATTAAAGATCTTCGGTCTAATTTCCTCTTATTTGTTACTGTAACAGAAGATGCCCAGAGGGTGAATGGCATTACCAAAGTTGGTGGGGCAGAGGATGCAGAGGTGGGTTATACTCGTTTCAAAGCAATAATTATTGTTGTTATTTTTCACTGTTTGACATAATATTTTTCCTTTTGTGCAGTGATGAATTGGAGCACCTTGGTCTTGCTACGTGGGGTGGCAAGGGACAAGACTTGATGGTCAATCTAGCATTTACTTAAAAAGTCCCCTTGTTTTTCGCTTGCTATCTTTTTGATGTAAATGCCACAGGAGCATTTCTGCTCTTTGGGTTTCCTCTGTGCTGCAGTGTTGCTTATGTTTGTAGTTCATTGAAACTGCTTGCATCTTAGATTATTATTATTGTTCACTTTGATGTTGTTCTTATGAAATGTGACACATTCTAACTGCTTATGTTTGTAGTTCATTGAACGCCTAATGAAGGATTGAATTATTTGATTTTAATAAGAAAATCTTAAAATTTGGATGAAGTTCGGATATCTGATTATCGATCCGAATAATCGGATATCCGTAAAACTGGATATCCACATAATTCGGATCAACATATAGCCTGATCCAAAAATTCGGATCGGATTAGGAAAAGCCCTATTCGGATCGAATATCCGAATTTGAACAGCCCTATTGGAGTTGCTCAAATTTAAGGTAAGTAAATCCAACTTTATCTTTGATTGGATAAATGCTTGTGTAAAGAAATTTTTATATGTTGTATGTGTGTTTGGATGATGAGAATTATGGATTGAAAATTGAGGTTGTTTGATATGTGAATTTCATGGCCATGAGAAGTAATTTATTATATGTGATGAGAAGTAATTTATTATATGTGATGAGAAGAAATTTATTAGTATGTAATGAGAAGTGACTTATTAGTATGTGATTGATAATTCGTGGATTATACCGTTTTTATTAGACTTTTTAGTCGGATTTCAGGTACTTTCTAGTTCATTTTGACCTGAATTGTTGCTTAATTCTTTACATTTCATGTTTCAGGTTAAAATGGACATTTTGAGCTAATAAAGACAGAATTGGAAATTCAGGACTCAGAAATAAGCGGATCGCAGAAGTTGGGAGAGTTCTGAAGCAGGGTAAAGCACTATGAAGCTTGTTCCCAAGGGAGAACACCGAAGATTGAAGAATCAAGCGAAGATGCAAGCAAAGGGGCAATTCTGTAAATTCAGAATTTGTCAGGAAGCTTTGCCACGGCGAAGTGCACCAGTCATGCACCAAGTCTGCTTCTTTCTTCGCCGCGGCGAGATTTCTTGTTCGTCGCGACGACGGTTGTAATTTCCAGTTTTGTAAAATGCACAGTTTTACTTTTGCATGTTTTTCTTAGGAATTTGGGGCGAGGTATAAATAAAAACACTTAGCCTCTTTGGAGGAGGCTTCGAATAGGGTGAGAGCAGCTTTTTACATTTCTTTAGTTTTTATTTTTTTGAGCGTTTTTGAGATCGAACAAGGGTTAAGATTCGATTTTGAGCCAGGGGATTCATCATTTGGGGAAATTTCTTATCTTTTCTTTTATTTTCATTATGTTAAACTTCAGTATTTTTGTTTATTTCATTTGTGTTGTTGATCTAGCCATGAACTAACCCATTTTGGGTTAGAGTTTTGATTGTAGTTCAGATTTTTATGGGTTAAGTTATTGATTATTTTCTTTTCATATGATTTTGCTTTGATTGTGTGTTTACTCTGCATTCACTGGTTTTATGTGATGAACATGATGAGATTGAGAAATGAGTCATGTTAGGCTTCTTGGGTAATCACCATTGTAGTATTGGATGCTAGAGATAGCTTCAAAAACCAATGAAATCATTTTAGGACTCTTGTGCTTAATGAGCTTAGAGTTATTAACTTTCAATATGTTGGGTACGGAAGGTTAATAGTGAAGAATAGGAAAACATAGCCTGAGAAGGTATGTTTGACATTTTAGAGAGTTCGGTTTACAATCAATGCATGTGAATATGAATTTAGCTTAATTAAAGTCCAAATGAAGTCAAAACCTTACCCGTTTGTTTAAATTGAATTTTATCCGTGTTTTACATCTTGCATTTATAGTTAAATTGTAGTTTAGTAATTTTGTTTAGTAATAGGTTAAATTGCTCCCATTAATCCAAAAGAATTCGATTGCTCCAACTTGAGAACATGAGGAAACTTAGTGCTTAGTGAACAATCCTCGAGGGAACGATACTCACTCATCACTCTATTACTTGAGTGACTAGTATACTTGCTACACATTGCATGTTTATGAAAATACGCAAGAAGTTTTTGGCGATGTCGCCGGGGATGGAGTTTTAAGTTAACATTGAGTCTTTCTATAGTTAGCTAGATTAGAATTTTTATTTTTGTTTTTATCATTATCTGTTTTATTCTCGTTGTTAATTTTTAGTTGTTTTGTGGTCTCACTTTCCTTCATTTCTTTTTGTGCAGTTTATGCGAAGAGCGAGACGTCAACCAGTGGTTCATGTTGATCTTGAGATTGAGAAAACAGTCAGATGACTTAACAGAGAAAGAAGAGAAAGAGAGGATATAGTAGGTGAAGCAGAAGAAATAGTTGTTGAAATGGCAAAACCAGAGAACAGGACACTAAAGGAATTTTTAGTTCCTACGGTTAATGGTAGTGGGTCGAGTATTACTAGGCCTACGGTGCAAGCCAACAACTTTGAGATTAAGCCGACAATCATCCAAATAATCCAGTAGTCGGTTAGATTTAATGGTGATTTGAAGGAAGATCCGAATCAGCATATTGCAAATTTCTTGGAAATTTGTGACACCTTCAAATCGAACGGAGTGTCAGATGATGCCATTAGATTGAGGTTATTCCCATTCTCATGGGGGGATAAAGCAAAGGGGTGGTTAATGGCACTACCACCGGGAACTATCACAACTTGGAATGATCTAGCACAGAAGTTCCTTACCAAGTTCTTCCCTCCAGCTAAATTAGCAAACTCAGAAATGATATCACATCATTTCTACAAGATGAGTCAATCATTGCATGAGGCTTGGGAGAGGTATAAGGAGTTAATGAGGAAATGTCCACACCATGGGTTGCCAGTTTGGCTTCAAGTCCAAACATTCTACAATGGACTGATGGATAATGTGCAAACCATGGTGGATGCAGCATTAGGGGGAGCCTTGCAGAATAAGACACCAGAGGAAGCTTATAAGTTGCTTGAGGTTTTGGCAAGCAATAACTATCAAAGACCAAATGAGAGAGCAATACCAAGAAAATCTTCGGGCCTTCATGAAGTTGATGCTTTTACAGCCATCTCAGTCCAACTCACGGACTTCAGAAATAGTTGGGAAGTCTGCAGGTAAACTCTATACAAGTACCTCAACTAACTTGTGATTTTTGTGCAGGAAACCATGTGAGCAGCGAGTGTCAAGTAGGGAACACATTTACTTCGTCATCTTCATCATCGGAGCAAGTGAACTACTTGGCAGGAAATCAAAGGCAACCAAACAACCCGTACTCCAACACATACAACCCGGGGTGGAGAAATCATTCAAATCTGGCTTAGGGAAATCAGAACTAGCAAAATAATTAATGGAACCAGAGGACAATTCCAAATAACCAACCAGGAGGGAATAATCAACCGGGAGATCCAAGAGTTCCAAAGTTGGAGGACATGTTTGGGAAATTCATGCAAGAGACCACAGGTTTTATGAATGAGACGAGGACAAATTTTAGAAATCAAGGGGCGTCCATTCGGAATCTTGAGGTACAGATGGGCAAATTGGCCGAGAAGCTAAATGAGAGACCTCAGGGGTCTTTACCAAGCAACACAGTGACTAACCCACGTGAGCAAGCAAATGCCACAATTTTGAGAAGTGGGACAGTTTTGGAAGAAGTTGAGCAAGCTGGCAAGGAGGCTGAGCAAGCTGGAAAGGAAGATTCTGAAGAGGAAGTTGATGAAGAGATCATTGTTGATGAGAAACCAAGTGGTTCAGAGGAAGAGAAAAAAAAGAAGGAAGAAAGGCAAAAGAAGAAATAGAAATTGCCATTTCCGGAGATACCACCAGAGTTGGCACATCACACCCCACCCGTGCCTTTTCCTCAGAGATTGAAGAAAAAGAATCAGGATAAGCAATTTTTGAAGTTTATTGAAATATTTAAAAAATTGCATATTAACATTCCTTTTGCAGATGCATTGCAACAAATGGCAAGCTACGCGAAGTTCCTTAAGGAAATCCATCAAACAAAAGGAAGCTAGAAGATGAGGAAATGGTGATGCTCACGGAGGAATGCAGTGCCATTCTCTAGAAGAAGTTACCCCCGAAGCTCAAAGATCTAGGGAGTTTTACTATTCCTTGCATTATAAGAGATATTACTTTTGATTGTGTTTTGTATGATTTAGGAGCTAATATTAATTTGATGCCCTTTTCTGTTTTCAGGAGATTGAGAATTGGTGAAGTAAAGCCAACGACCATATCGTTGCAACTAGTGGATAGGTCCATAAAACACCCGAGGGGGATAGTAGAAGATGTGTTGGTAAAGGTGGGCAAGATAATCTTTCCGGTAGATTTTGTGGTGTTGGACATGGAAGAGGATAAGGAAATTCCTCTAATTTTGGGCCGACCATTCTTGGCCATGGGGAGAGCACTTATAGATGTGTAGGAAGGAAAGTTACTGTTGAGAGTTCAAGATGAAACAGTAACTTTCAATATCTTTGAGGCAATGAAGTTTCTGTTTGAAACGGATTCATGTTTTAGTGTTGATGTGGTGGACAAATTGGTTGTGGAATCTATTGAAGAAAACACCCCACAATTACCTCTAGAAGCGTGTATAGCTGAATCAAAAATAGTGGAGGTAGATGAGTCAGCTAGTAATGAATGTGCTAGGATGTTAGAAGCACTTCAACCGATTGATGAGAGTCAAGATGTAGAATTTGAGGAGTTTGATTTTGACAAACAGAAGGAGAAGGAAAAAAATGAACCTCCAAAGCTTGAATTGAAACCTTTACCTTCCCACCTCAAATATGTATATCTTGGAGACTCAGAAACCTTCCCAGTGATCATTAGTTCAGGTTTGAGTGAATTGGAGGAAGAGCGGTTGATTAGGGTGTTGAGGGAACATAGACTAGCAATTGGATGGACCATTTCAGACATTAGAGGTATCTCGCCATCATTTTGCATGCATAAGATACTCATGGAGGATGATATTAAGCCTAGAGTGCAACCACAACGGAGATTGAATCCTTCAATAAAGGAAGTGGTGAGAAAAGAGGTGGTGAAACTCTTAGATGCGGGGATTATTTATCCTATTTCTAACAGCCCATGGGTGAGCCCGGTACAAGTGGTTCCGAAGAAGGGAGGTATCATGGTAGTAAAGAATAAGAGTAATGAGTTGATACCAACGAGGACAGTGACGAGCTGGAGAGTGTGCATTGACTATCGGAAACTGAATAAGGTGACAAAGAAGGATCATTTTCCACTACCTTTCATTGATCAGATGTTGGAGAGGTTGGCAGGACATGCCTATTACTGATTCCTGGATGGGTATTTAGGATATAACCAGATTGCCATCACTCTTGAGGATCAAGAAAAGACGACCTTCACTTGCCCCTATGGCACCTTTGCTTACCGAAGGATGCCTTTTGGGTTATGCAATGCACCAGCAACATTTCAAAGATGCATGATGTCGATCTTTGGAGACATGGTGGAACAGTTTATAGAAGTCTTCATGGATGACTTCTCAGTTTTTGGTTCATCTTTTGATAGCTGTCTAACTAATCTTTCTCTTGTTTTGTAGCGATGTAAGGAGACGAACTTGGTGCTCAATTGGGAGAAGTGTCACTTCATGGTCCAAGAGGGAATAGTGCTTGGGCATAAGATTTCAAAGGACGGAATAGAAGTTGACCAAGCAAAGACAGAAGTGATTGAGAAGCTGCCACTACCATCAAATGTCAAAGCGGTCCGAAATTTCTTAGGGCATACGGGGTTTTACAAACGATTCATCAAGGATTTTTCTAAGATTTCTAAACCCCTTTGCAATTTGTTGAATAAAGATGTTGTTTTTGACTTTAATGATGAATGCATGCATGCCTTTCTAACTCTAAAAAAATTATTAGTATCTGCACCTATTATTGCAGTTCCCGATTGGGGACTGCCATTTGAATTAATGTGTGATGCTAGTGATTTTGCTCTAGGGGTAGTTTTAGGACAAAGGAAAAACAAAGTGTTGCATGTAATTCAGTATGCTAGCAAAACACTCGTTGATGCACAATTGAATTACACCACCACTGAAAAAGAATTGTTGGTTGTAGTTTTTGCTTTTGACAAGTTTCGTTCATATTTGTTAGGTGCAAAGGTGATCGTCTACACGGACCATTCAGCACTCAGGCACCTATTGGCAAAGCAAGAAGCAAAACCTCGAGTGATAAGATGGATCTTACTACTTTAGGAGTTCGAGTTGGAAATTCGAGATAAGAAGGGGTCGAAAAATGTGGTGGCTGATCACTTGTCGAGAATTAAGAGACCAATCAAGGGAACCGAGGAGGAAATGCCAATTAGAGAAACATTTCCGAATGAGAAATTGATGAGAGTGGAAGAACCACCATGGTATGCAGATTTTGCAAACTATTTGTCATCAAGGGTGCTCCCAAGTGGTATGACGTACCAACAAAGGAGAAAATTCTTGTAACGCCCCACTTGAGGTACGTAGTTATTGTTTCTTCTTTTGCTCTTATTTGAGTTGGTTTCTTGGTAATATTGTTTGGTTGACCTTTGATTGAGTGTTATGTTAAATACTTGCCCTGAAATTGGTTGAAAATAGAAGAAGTTCAGTGTTCCAAGCTTCACCAAGAATCGCCGTGGCGAAGGGGTGTGAAGCCGCGGGAAGCTGCTGGACATTTTCGTCGCGGCGACGAAGCTTCCTCGCGCGGCGACGGGCCGACCAAAATGTTTGTTAAGTTTTAGATATTTTCTTCCCTAAGGGCAATTTGACCATTCTACCCCTAATTAGCAGGAAAAGTGGGGAGATTGTAAGGAATTTTCATGGAGAATATGTTGCTATGGGGGTGTGTTAGTAATGAATCAAAGGATATAAATAGAATTCCCAAAGAAGAGTAAGGGCAAAATGGGAATGCTTGTGTATAAATTTCATTAAAAGGAATTAAGTCATTGCAAACCCTTTATTCTTCTTCTCCATCGCCATTCTCCTATCTTGATTCCTCTCAAATTCTCTTTCTTTTGATCAAGGAGTTTTTAAGGGCTTTTGGAGTGATTGGGGTAGAAAATCAACCTAAGGCATCCTAAGGTAAGGATTCTTGCTTTGGTTGTGAAGTCTTGTGAGTTTTTGTATATATTTGAGTTTGAGGGTTTTTGTTCATTTGTTGAAGAGTAGAGAGAAATTCAAGCAAACCAAGTGAAAGGAAGAGTTAGTGAAATCTCTCCATAACAAGGTAAGTAAACCCCAACCCAAGTTGAGATTTGGGAATTTTCTTGATTAGGGTTTTGATAGCACTTATATATGTATGTTATATACATGTTATATGCCATGTGATTGAGTCTTAAATAGAGATTTCTAGTGCCTTGTGAATGTTTTTACATTGCAAATGTAAGATGTGAGATGTGGGTTGGAAAGGTAGTTTGAGATGGAATTGAAGGGTATTGAGGAAATCCTTTTGGAAGTGTCTTTCTTTGGCAGGATATGTGGCTATGTGAGGGGGTTTCTCCCATTTTGGATGGTTAGAGAAAGATTTAGAATCATTGTTATTGTAGAGTTTTATTATGCACTTGAGTTGTTTGATGAAATGCCTAATAGAGGTTTGAGTGTGAGTAGTGAACCTTAATTCTTGCAACATTGCATGTTGGCATTTCATAAGTGCATTAGTGGAGATGAACCATCCATAGGCATAAATTATGCATTGAGAAATGACCTAAGAAAGAGTAGGAAACTTTGTTTATGCACTTGCTCTTTGAGTAGAGAACTTTGTGGATGCAACTACTCTAAGGGTAGAGAGAATGAGAAGTGCTAGAGTGGAGTGAATGAGAAGAGTAGTAGAAAAGGGTTGATGCTTTGTGATCATCACCCAACAGTTATGAGAATCGGGTTGATGCTTTGTGATCATCACCCGACTAGCCATTAGAAATGGGTTGATGCTTTGTGATCATCACCCGATAGGTAGTAGAAACGGGTGGATGCTTTGTGGTCATCACCCTGTTAGTTATTAGAAAAAGGGTTGGTGCTTTGTGATCATCACCCTATATTTATTAGAGATGGGTTGATGCTTTGTGATCATCACCCGACAGTGATTAGGAACGGGTTAATGCTTGGTGATCGTTACCCGAAAGTCATGAGGAATGGGTAGGTGCTATGTGGTTCCACCCGATAGTTACGAAAACCGGGTAGGTGCTTCGTGACCCCCACTCGGTAGTCACTAAGAATGGGTTGGTACTGTGTGAATTCCACCCGATAGTCATGAAGAGTGAGATCGTGCTGTGTGAACGCCATCCGACCGTACCTCCGGTAAGATGAGGCCATGACGTTTAGTAGGAAACAACTGAAAGTGTGAAGAAAGAATTAAGAGTAATACATACGGGGATAGACAGATAGAGGGTTTTACTTACTGAGCATTATTTTGTGCTCACCCTGTTATTTTCCTTTGTGGATGCAAGATCTAGGTGATGATGCAGTCGGAGGGGCGTCGGTAAGTGAGGAGCAATAGCTACATTGTTTCCCCTGTTTTGTCTTTTAAAATGGCATTTTTGTAAATGACGTTCTTTGTGTACAAAAGACGTATGACTAATAATAAAAAGGAAAAGTTTTGGGCCCATTTTCTATTGTTATTATGCATGCATTGTACTAGTTTACAGTAGTTGTTACAATTCTTCTCAGATTTGAAGTACTACTTTTGGGAGAGCCGTTTCTATACAGACATATTGTTGATCAAATGATACGGAGATGTGTCCCGGAGGAGGAGATGGAAAGCATTCTATGGCATTGTCACGAGAGGGAAGTAGGTGGCCATTTTGGAGGAGCTAAGACAACAGTCAAGGTTTTACAATCGAGGTTTTATTGGCCAACCCTCTTTAAGGATTCTTTCCAGATGATTCAAGAGTGTGACCAATGTCAACGGATGGGTAATATTTCAAAAAGAGATGAGATGCCGTTGAACAACATCCTGGTGGTTGAACTTTTTGACGTATGGGGGATTGATTTCATGGGTCCCTTTCCAAGTTCTTTTGGGAACACATATATATTGGTAGCTTTGGACTACGTGTCAAAGTGGCTTGAAGCAGTTGCATTGCCGACTAATGATGCTAGGGTAGTGATTAAGTTTGTGAGAAAGAATATTTTCTCAAGGTTTGGGGTACCACAGGCAATCATTAGTGATAGAGGATCCCATTTTTGCAATAGGCAATTGGATACACTCTTGGGTAAGTACGGAGTGACACATAGAGTTGCAACACCTTACCATCCACAGACGAGTGGGCAAATGGAACTGTCGAATAGAGAACTTAAGGGGATTTTAGAAAAGACAGTTAATGCATCTAGGAAGGATTGGTCAAGGAAACTGGATGATGCATTATGGGCTTATCGAACCGCCTTTAAGACTCTGATTGGTATGTCTCCATTTAGGATGGTTTATGGGAAGGCATGTCACTTGCCGGTTGAACTCGAGCATAAAGCATACTGGGCAGTCAATAGCTAAACATGGACTTGAAAGCTGCTAGAGAAGAAATGATGTTGACTTTGAACGAACTCGATGAGTTTCGTCTCGAAGCATATGAGAATGCCCAGATTTACAAGGAGAAGACAAAAAGGTGGCATGACAAGCATATCCGGAAGAAGGACTTTGAAGTAGGACAGAAGGTGTTGTTGTTCAATTCTAGACTTAGGCTTTTTCCCGAAAAACATAAGTCTAGATGGTCTGGACCATTCACAGTGACAAGAATTCACCCATACGGAGCGGTGGAAGTGTCACATGAAGAGAAGGGCACCTTTACAGTCAATGGACAGAGATTGAAGCCCTACATAGATGGGATGCTGAGTTGCAAATCCATCCCAATCCGGCTTGACATCCCGACTTGAAGGATTGAGAGAGTCAAGCTATCGACTATAAACAAGCGCTTCTTGGGAGGCAACCCAAGTGTTTTTAATTATTTGTTTTTCATTTTGGTTGTTTGAATTCATGATGAGTTTGTTTGAATTTTAATGGGTGTGTTTTTGGGTGTTTCAAGTGAAGTTTTCAGCAAAGGAAAGGACACAAAATGCTCCATACTTCGCCGGGGCGAAGAAGTATTCTTCGCTGCAACAAAGCACTTTGTAGAAAAATGGGTTTTGAAAAGTCCCAGACTTTGCCGTGACGAAGATTGTTTTTCGCCGGGGTGAAGCAACCTGAAAACCATGTCAGCTCCTGGACGTTTTCGCCCGGCGAAGGAATTGTCTTTGTCGTGGTGAAGCAGGTGGGACAAAATTTTTCTAAGGCATTTCGCTGCGGCGAAGAAAATTATTCGCCAGGGCGAAGCAAGCTAAAAAAAAGCGTGTAGCCTCTGTATGTTTTCGCCTCGGCGAAGAATTTTTCTTCGCCGCAGCGAAACCTGGGTTGAATTTAGGGCTCTTGAAACAAAGAACTTTGCCGCAGCGACGAGTCTTTTCTATAAATACCCACTTTTCTTTTCATTCTTCACGCGACTCTTCATATCCACTTGAGAGAAAAAATTTCAAACTTCAATCCTTTGCCTTCCCAGTGTTTACCCAACCAAATTTCTTACTCCTTAACCCTCTTAAACACCAAAACAACTCATTTCAATAACAATTTTTGCGAAAATTTCACGAAAATTTTTGGATCAAGAAGTTGGGATTTTTCAATATGGGTTATTTTTGGTTAAATTGGTGGCGAACACTCCTTCATATTGGTAAGATCTCAAGTTCCCTAACCTTTTTATCACACAATTTCAAGTTTTAATTTTTAGATCTGAAAAAAATTGGTTGTGGTTGAGTTGTGGAATTTAGGTGATTGTGAGCTTTGTTTTTGTTAGAGGGAGGATTGTTTGGGTGTTGTGTGACTTGGAGGAGTGTGGGTTTTGAATTGTTGGAGTGTTTGGGTGAAGTTTGAAAAACTGTAGTTTGGGGGTGGAAGTGCGAATTTTTGGAAGTGTTGTCAATTTTCGCAGGCCATAATTGGTTGTTGTAGGACGCTTAGGGTTGAATTGTTGGTTAAGTTGAACTTAAATTTTGGAGAGAATGCCGGTTAAAGTCAAGCATCCATACAAGGGCAAGGGAAAAGGAAAGAAAGTTGATGACCGCTTCGTGAGTGAGGATGCCCAAAAAAGATATGAAGGGGCTATCACAAGAAAGGATAAGGGCTTTGTTCTGACGCGATTAATGTGAGTCAGGGCCTTGGGACTGGAGTCGAGGGAGACAGTGGGAAGTGTTTATGAGTGCTCCTGCATAATCGGTTGTAGAGCCGCTAGTGAGGGAGTTTTATGCCAATCTCTCGGATTGTGAAGAGGGTAAAGCATTTGTGAGAGGGGTTGATGTACCGTTTTTGGAAAAGAAGATCAATGAATTTTATAAACTGCCTAGGATTTACCAGGATGATTATGCGAAGTTTAAGACGTCAAGTTATGAGGATACTATTGTAACAACTGCTGTAAACTAGTATAAGGCATGCATAATAATAATAGAAAATGGGCCCAAAACTTTTCCTTTTATTATATGTAATAAGTCTTTTATACACAAATAGCATTACTTATAAAATGCGATTTAAAAAGACAAAAACAGGAGAAACAATGTAGCTATTGCTCCTCGCTTGCCGACGCCCCTCTGACTGCATCATCACCTAGATCCTGCATCCACAAAGGAAAATAACAGGGTGAGCACAAAATAATGCTCAGTAAGTAAACTCTCTATCTGTCTATCCCCATATGTATTTCTCTTAATTCTTTCCTCACACTTTCTGTTGTTTTCCACTAAACGTCATGGCCTCATCTTAACGGAGGTACGGCCGGATGGTGTTCACATAGCACCATCTCACTCTTCATGACTATCGGGTGGAGTTCACACAGCACCAACTCGTTCTTAGTGACTACCGAGTGGGGATCACGAAGCACCTACCCGGTTTTCGTAACTATCGGGTGGAGACCACAAAGCACCTACCTGTTCCTCATGAGTTCGGGTGACGATCACAAAGCATCAACCCGTTTCTAATAACTAATCGGGTGACGATCATAAAGTATCAACCCGTTTCTAATAACTATCGGGTGGCGATCACAAAGCATCAACCCGTTTCTAATAACTATCGGGTGGTGATCACAAAGCATCAACCCGTTTCTAATACTCTTCTCATTCACTCTACTCTAGCACTTCTCATTCTCTCTACCCTTAGAGTAGGTTGCATCCACAAAGTTCTCTACTCATAGAGCAAGTGCATACACAAAGTTCCCTACTCTTTCTTAAGTCACTTCTCAATGCACAATTAATGCCTGTGGATGGTTCATCTCCACTAATGTACTTATGAAATGACAACATGCAATGTTGCAAGAATTAAGGTTCACTACTCATACTCAAACCTCTATTAGGCATTTCATCAAACAACTCAAGTGCATAACAAAACTCTACTATAACAATAATTCTATGTCTTTCTCTAACCATCCAAAATGGGAGAAAACTCCCTCACAAAGCCATAATTCCTACCATAAAATAGCACTTCCAAAAAGGATTTCTTAATATCCTTCAATTCCATCTCAAACTACATTTCCAACCCATATCTCACTTCTCACAATTGAAGTGTATGAACAACCACAAGCAATAACAATCTCCATTTAAAACTCAATAACATAGCATGTAACATGTATATAACATACATACATAATTGCTATTAAAACACTAGTCAAGAAAATTCTCAAATCTCAACTTGGGTTGGGATTTACTTACCTTGTTATGGAGAGATCTCACTAGCTCTTCCTTTCTCTTGGTTTGCTTGACTCTTTCTCTACTCTTTAAACAAATGAACCAAAAGACCTCAGTATTCAAATATACATAAAAACTCACAAAGCTTCACATCCAAAGCAAGAATCCTTACCTTAGGATGCCTTAGATTGATTTCTACCCCAAAACACTCCAAAAGCCTTCTAAAAAATCCTTGAACAAGTGAAAGAGAAATTGAGAGGACGTAAGAAAGGAGAGTGGCGATGGAGAAGAAGAATGAAGGGTTTGCAATGACTTAATTCCTTTTAATGAAATTTATGCACAAGCATTCCCATTTTGCCCTTACTCTTCCTTAGGAATTCCATCTATATCCTTTGATTCATTACAAACACACCCCCATATCAACATATTTTCCATGAAAATTCCTTACATTTTACTCCCCACTTTTCCTACTAATTAGGGGTAGAATGGTCAAATTGCCCTTAGGGAAGAAAATATCTAAAACTTAACAAACATTTTGGTCGGCCCGTCGCCGCGACGAAGAAGATTCTGTCGTCGCGAAATATCGATAGTTTCCGTGGCTTCAACACCTCTTCGCCCCGGCGAAGCCTGGAACACTGAACTTCTTCTATTTTCAACCAATTTCAAAGCAAGTGTTCAACATAACACTCAATCAAAGGTCAACCGAACAATAATACTAATAAACCAACTCAAATAAGAGCAAAAGAAGAAACATTAGCTACGTACCTCAAGTGGGGCATTACAAGTATCATTCTTCCGGTCATTGCAAAACCAGGTGCAACTTGGGTAGTGTCGAAGAAACAAAAGAAAACCCTCAAGGGAACTGATTTGACATCGATGGCTCGACTATAGCACTATTTTGTTAGCGAAGATGATGCCGGAAACGCACTATAGCACATAACTAAAGAGAAGGCAGTATTGATTTATTGTATTGCCACAGGAAAGACTATTGATGTAGGAGATATTATCTGGAACAACATTCAGCATGCCTCCAAACTAGGGCGAACAAGTTACGCTTTCCCACATCTCATTACAACTTTGTGCATTCAAGCTGGAGTCAAGGTGTCTGATGATGAGCAACGTTTACATGCTGCCCTAACTCTCGACTTAGATTATTATCAAAAGCATCTTAAGTGGCCAGAAGCTGTGCAACCAAGAGCAGGGACAAAACGGCAGAGAACCACACAAGGCCATGCCACATCCTCCAGCTCCACAGCAACACAGAAGGAGATGATGCAGCAGATGATGGGGATGATGAAATGAATAGGAAAACGACAGCCGTGGTTGAGTGAGCAGACCCAGATGATGTTTGAAATGCAGAAGAGCAGCTTCGTTAAGCTCCATGTTGACACTTCAGCATTCCAGTGGGCTGACTGGGATTCGATGAGTGGAGGGGCTCCAAGTCGGAAGAGGAAGAAGAAGAAGAAGAAGAAGAAGAGGAAGAAGAAGAGGAAGACGAGGGCGATGAAGAATGAGCACCGGAGCACCTGTTTTTGTTTTTAGTTTTTTTTTTTATTTGATTTTGTTGTTCATTTTAAATATTAAACTCAGTTTCATTTTTGTTTTGGATTTTTGTAGTTGTTTAGTTGTTTTCTTTTAATTTGTAGTTGTTGCAAGGACGAGATTAGGTTGTAATATTTTCAGGTTAGTTTGTGAATTTTTGCTAACACAAGGGACACCACAGTTTCAATTGTTTTGATAGATTCAGGGTGAAGAAAAGGCCGAGACTGGGTGTGCACTGTGGAGCGACACTTCATGGATTAACCAGGGAACTTTCTCGTACCTTTGTTATTGTTGATTTTCTATTCCTGATTTATATGTACTGGAACATTGGGGACAATGTCATATTTAGTTTGGGGGTAGGAAATAGAAATAAAGCCTAGTTTAAGGGTATCTAGGCAAGGAAACCAGAACCCGCCTTAAAAACTGCCTAGCAGTACTTGGCAACCTCTGGTATAACAACGCCACGTACACCTTAAATGAAAAAAAAAAAAAAAAACTTAGTTATTTTTCTTTAGTTTGATTGCTTTTGCCGATGATGAATTGTACGTATAAATCAATGATGAGAATATGGTTGTTGAAATTTTATTGTTGAGAAATGTTAAGCATTGCTTCAAGTTTATGTTTATTGACTGGATTGTGATTGAGGTTTGTTGAGTGGTTCAGCCACCATTTTCATTTATTTCGGCATGCTTTGATTCGTTTTATGTGGTTAGGTGAAGTTTGATAATGTTGGTGGACTCTAGAACCTAGTAAAGAAGTGCTTAAGGCGAAATTCTAGGATTAGACATGGTTGAGGAAATGATTTAGGCATTCTTTTTGAACGTTTAAGCCTTTCTAGCCGACCCATGAATGAAATTGTCCCTAGTCACCCATTTGAGACTTGTGAATTAGTATTGCTTTATTTTTCTTGGCAAACCGAAAATTGTCCGATCCTTTTACCCTAAACACTTTGTCGTACCCTTAGGAGAATTCGGCCTTAGTGCAAACACAAAGAACGGGAAGAGTTGTACGAATAAGCCAAAAGAATAGTTTGGGGGTTGGTAGAAGGGAAATAAAAATAAAAGAGGTAGTCACCTCAATTCAATTGAATTGTGAATTTCGTTTTCTGTTCCCCAAAAAAAAAAAAAAAAAAAAAAAAAAAAGCCACGTACACCTTAAACGCATTTCCCCAACTGCATGGTATCCGAAATAAGAAAGATACAAGTTGAGGGTTGTGAATTAGTGGACATTTTGATTGGTGGTTAAGAAGAAGTGGAGTTCAATTTGATTTTAGTGTTTGCATGAGGAAAACCGAGTTCTCATACTTTGTTATTCCTATCCTTTTCTTGGAACCCACTACTCGAGCCTAACGTTATAAGCTTTTAAAGACCTTTTGATTCTCATCTTTGTCTAGTCCTTATTAGTGGAGAGTAGTTCGATATTTAGGCTTATGGAGTCTGCCACCATTTGATAAACTTTACATTTTTGCATAAAATAATCCGAGAAGTTGGAATGTGGATTGAAGTGGGGATCACCTACTCGGTGGACCGATAGAGGAAGACAGTCGATGTAGCTTATAACTTCTTGTAGTGTTAAACATTTTTTGATAATAATTTTTCAACAACTTTTGAGACTTGTGTAATTTCTAGGCAATTCGTATGTTGAGTTTGAGTCTAGTTTGTGTTCGTTCACCTTTCAGTTTTGTTGTGTGTGTGTTTCTTGTTTTTGTTCGTTTGTTTGTTGTTTTTGTTCTATGAGTTTGTACCTTATGCTCGAGGACGAGCATATCTTTAGTTTGGGGGTATTTGATAATCCGTGGATTATACCGTTTTTATTAGACTTTTTAGTCAGATTTCAAGTACCTTCTAGTTCATTTTGACCTAAATTGTTGCTTAATTCTTTACATTTCATGTTTCAGGTTAGAATGGAAATTTTGAGCTAATAAAGATAGAATTGGAAATTCAGGACTCAGAAGTTGGGAGAGTTCTGAAGTAGGGTAAAGCACTATGAAGCTTGTTCCCAAGGGAGAGCACCGAAGATCGAAGAATCAAGCAAGGATGCAAGCAAAGGGGCCATTCTGTAAATTCAAAATTTGTCAGGAAGCTTCGCCGCGGTGAAGTGCGCCAGTCACGCACCAAGTCTGCTTCTTTCTTCGCCGCGGCGACGATTGTAATTTCCAGTTTTGTAAAACGCACAGTTTTACTTTTGCGTGTTTTTCCTAGGAATTTGGGGCGAGGTATAAATAAAAACACTTAGCCTTTTTGGAGGAGGCTTCGAATAGGGTGAGAGCAGCTTTTTACATTTCCTTAGTTTTTATTTTTTTGAGCGTTTTTTAGATCGAACAGGGGTGAAGATTTGATTTTGAACCAGGGGATTCATCATTTGGGGAAATTTCTTATCTTATCTTTTATTTTCATTATGTTAAACTTCAGTATTTTCGTTTATTTCATTTGTGTTGTTGATCTAGCCATGAACTAACCCATTTTGGGTTAGGGTTTTGATTGTAGTTCGAATTTTTATGGGTTAAGTTATTGATTATTTTCTTTTCACATGATTTTGCTTTGATTGTGTGTTTACTCTGCATTTATTGGTTTTATGTGATGAATATGATGAGATTGAGAAATGAGTCATGTTAGGCTTCTTGGGTAATCACCATTGTAGTATTGGATGCTAGAGATAGCTTCAAAAACCAATGAAATCATTTTAGGACTCTTGTGCTTAATGAGCTTAGAATTATTAACTTTCAATATGTTGGGTGCGGAAGGTTAATAGAGGAGAGTAGGAAAACATAGCCTTAGAAGGTATGTTTGACATTTTAGAGAGTTCGATTTACAATCAATGCATGTGAATATGAATTTAACTTAATTCTTTAGGTTTAACCCATAAAGTCTGAATGAAGTCAAAACCCTACCCGTTTGTTTAAATTGAATTTTATCCGTGTTTTACATCTTGCATTTATAGTTAAATCATAGTTTAGTAATTTTGTTTAGTAATAGGTTAAATTGCTCCCATTAATCCAAAAGAATTCGGTTTCTCCAACTTGAGAACATTAGGAAACTTAGTGCTTAGCGAACAATCCTCGAGGGAGCGATACTCACTCATCACTCTATTACTTGAGCGACTAGTATACTTGCTACACATTGCATGTTTATGAAAATACGCAACAGTGATGAGAATTGATTTATTGGTATGTGATGAGAAGTGATGTATTTGTATGTGTTGAGTTGAGTTGATGGGATTTTTGATGAAAAATGAAAGAATGGATGTGGAAAGGTGGAGGATGAAATTTGGCTGGGTTGATTGTTAGCTTTAGGGAGTTGTTTGCTCCAATTTTGGTGACTTGAGAGATATGTGGAAGTGTAACCAATTTTAGGGTTTGTATGTGCATGTAAGGTGTCTGATGAAATTTCAAAGTGAAGTGCATATATGAGTATGTTAGATTATCATCTTGTTATGGAAATGTTGTTGGTAGAGAATATTAGTTCCATAATGATCTCTTAATATGCCATAATGCGTTCATACATTTTGTTGGAGTAGGTGCCCTAAAGCCAATCAATTTATTGTGGAATTGACTCTTTATAATAATGTTCATTGATCTGTAATATCCCACTTGAGGTACGTATTTAAGATTTGTCGTATTAGCTAAAAGTTTATTGTTTTAGCTTAAATTGAGTTTGTATGTTGAGTTGGTTGAATGGTTGCCTTGAAATGGGTTGAGTTTTGGTGAAGTTGGAAATTCAAACTTGGCAGGGCGAAGAAGAAACTTCGCGGCGGAGGAAGAAGTGGCATACGGGTAGGTTCCGCCCAATTTCGCCGAGGCGCGAAAAAAGTCTTCGCGGCGGAAGAGCCAAAAACCAAGATTCTTGAGTTTTCTAGAGAATTCTCCTTTTGGAACACAATGACCATTCTACCCCTAATTAGTAGGAAAAGTGGGGAGTAAAATGAAAGGAAATTTAGTAGAGATTGTGTTTGTATGGGGGTGTAGTTGTAAAGAATCAAAGGATATAGATGGAATTTCTAAGAAAGGGCAAGGGCAAAATGGGAAATGAAGCTTATTATATGAACTAAAAAGAGTAAAGTGTAAAGAAAACCCTCATTCATCTTCATTCCACCGACTCTTCCATTGCCCTTATTCCCTCAATTTCTTCACCCAAATTTCCAAGATTTCTAAGAGTTTTTAAGAGGGATTTTGAGTAAAGGTTTCATCTAAAGCTTTCTAAGGTAAGAATTCATGCTTTAGATGTAAGTTTTCTTGTATTTATAGTGAAGTCTTATTTGGTTCTTGCTGCCTTGGTGGTTGTTTTGAGTTGTAGAGAAGAGACAAGCCAACAAGGGAAGGAGAAGGTGTTAAGGAACTCATCTTTGCACAAGGTAAGTAAATCCAACCAAGTTGAGTTATGACTAAGCTTTGAGTAGAGACTTATAAAGTTATGTATGTACATGGTATATCTACTGAAAATTGAGATGAGATGTATGCTTAGTCTTAGTATTTGGGATTGATTAAATATGAGAAGTGTTGTTGATATGTGTATTGAGAATGGAGTTTGAGATGAAGTTTGAGAGATGTTGTGTAATCCTTTTTGGGAGTGCTTTTCTTGACAGGGATTATGAGTAATTGAGGGAGTTTTTCCCCAATTTGGATGACTAGAAAAATGAAGTTTAGTAGTAATTTTCGTAGGGTGTTTATATGCACATGAGATGTTTGAGGAAATGCCAAAGTGAAATCTGCCCTGTCACTGCCGTAACCTTCTGAGTAATTTTTGAGTACCTTGCGGTTCGAACTGGGCTGAGACCAAAACAGAGAAGTTGTAGCCCTGTTTCTAAGCTTTGAAACGAGACCAGAACCGTAGTAATCCGAGGTGTATAGCATAAGTTATGGCCGTTTTAGTGTGACTGGTGCAGAATGACTGTTTTAAGGAATTCTTGTAGTTGGCATTTCATTAGTGCATTAGGGAGCTTGAGATGGCTCTATACCTTTGTTTATACGCTTGAGAAGTAGCTTGAGATTTAGTAGAGAGCTTGAGTATAAGTCCATTAAGAGTTAAGAGTTAAGAGTTAAGAGAATAGAGTAGGTTGTGCGATGGGGAACCCGTGAGTAATGGGTAGAGTATTCCCGCATGTACGCCGCATTGAGAGAGCGGCATGAGTATCAGCTAGAAGTGGTGTAGCCCGTGAGAGCGCATGCGGATGAGGGCTATACCCGAGTACCCGAGAGAGAGATTATATACTCACTGGCCAAGGGTTCCGAATCCATGCATACCGAGTCCGATCGGCTAGAAGCAGTAGAGGTCACGTAGAGTGGGAGTGAGTCGGCCGTGCCCCGGTGAGATGGGGTCGTGACATATGAAAGAGTTATTAGAAAAGAGTTCTAAGAGAAAGAAAGAAAGGAGGAAAAGAAAGACGTACCCAAAGAGATATTGAAGCGAGGATGTAAGGAAAGAATGAAAGAGAGAGTTACGGGGATAGTTTGAGTAGAGGATTTACTTGCGAGCATTATTTTAGTGCTCACCCCGTTGTTTTTCCATGTTTTGCGGGATCTAGGTGAGGAACACGTCGGATGGATGTCGGCGTGCGAGGAGGTGGTTCCACTTGTCCCCAGATGTTTTTGATGACTTTTTGTTTAAGTTATACATTTTTGTGTAAAAATGTATATTTTTGTAAAGTATGTATATATGTTTAATAAAAGAAAAAATGGGTGGGCCCAATTTCCTTATGTTATTTTATATGTATTTCTTTACAATGTTTTGAGTAGTAGTGGCTATTACATTTTTGGTATCGAGCCGAGATTTTGGGATTTGTGATGTGCCATTCTTCTCGCTGACGTCCGATAGCCATTGTGTGAGTTAATTCTTTCCTTACGTTAAGTGTTCTTTTGAGTTGATCAAGTATGGTTGTTTTGTAGATGAGGCGTAGTAACGGGAGGAGGAAGGGTAAGGGTGTAATGCATGAGGGAGAGTCCTCCAACCCACAGAATCGACTCCCCTACCCTTGATGAGATGAGGATTCGAGCCATAGTACGGCAAGTTTTAGCGGAGAGTCGGGGAGAGTAGTTCGGGAGAAGCGAGACTCCCAATAGAGTCGCCTCGAGACAAGAGCAAGAGGGTACCTCAACCGGTCTGACTCGAGGTGATCCGATTCAGGGGCTTGTAAATCAGAACCAGCCGCCAGCATTTAAGGGTACAAGGGACCCGCTAGAAGGCGAAGGAATGGTTCAAGTCCGTAGAGGGCAGACGGCATTATTTCCCACGAATGATCGAGAAGATCGGATATGCTAGTTTTTGTTCAAAGGGAGATGCCCGCATATGGTGGGAATTAATGGAGGAGACCCATGATATAGCCTCGATGACTTGGGAAGAATTTAGAAGGTTGTTTGAGGAGTACGAGCAGAAGATAGAGTACATGAGAAAGTCCAAGAGTTTATTTACTTGAAGCGGGGGAGGGGGACTAGTACGGTGAAGGAATATTCCGTAAGATTCAACTCCCTTGCTCGCTTTGCACCCGGAATAGTGTATACCCCGGAGTTGAGGAGAGACAAGTTTGTGCAAGGGTTGAGATCGGATATTGCTCGAGATGTAATGGCGAGTCGAGCCCCCTCATACCTACGGTGAAGCTTTAGCACGGGCTTTAAGGGCGAGATCTATGTGAACAAGTATATTGCGGAGGATTGGCTTTGTCGGTGCCCAGGTGAGCCATCCACCACCTTGCGGAGGGAGAGAGTGGATGTCACAAAGAACGAAGTAAGGGCCAAGAAGAAGTTTCAGCCAGGAAGAATAGGAGAGATCGGCGGTTTAAGCGGCCCCGAGCAGAAGGGTTTCCCCCTTGTGCTAAGTGTGGGAGGAACCATCCGGGAGAGTGTTTGAGAGATCGAATGTGTGTTTTAAATGCGACGGCCAGGGGCATATGTGGAGAGATTGTAAAGCTCCCCTTCCACCGCGAGTTCCTATCCCGAGAAGTACGAATGCCGGGGAGGTGTTTCTGTGGCACGGAGGTGGCGAGGCGATCCATCACCCGATGCATGGTCGTTATTATTTCATCTTTGTTTCTTTATATGCATTGATTGATTACGGAGCCACGCATTCTTTTATTTCTCATGGAATGATAGAGATTAAACTTGAAACTGTTAAAGTGAGTCGCCCATTAGGATAGAGTTGCACGATGGAGTTAGCGTGTTGACTCAAGAGATGTTGATAGGAGAGGCGTAGTGATTCATGGTCGAGAGTTGGCGTTGACTTAATAGTCTTTGATATGCTGATTTTGATGTAATTTTGGGTATGGATTTCCTAGGGAGGAATGGAGTAGAAATTGATTGTCGGAAAAAGAAAGCGAGATTTAATCTCGATAATGGAGATAAATTTAGTTTCGGAGAGGGCCATCGATTGAGTATGTTGATCAGGTAGTGTAAAGGCGAGAAAGATGTTGAGAAAGGGGTGTTCACGGATACATTGCTCACGTAGTACGAGTGGTGATGTTCCACGATCGAGAAGTCGGAGGGTGCCGATAGTTCGAGAATTTCTGGATGTGTTTCGGAAGACTTGCCAGGGTTTGCCGGAAAGAGAGGTTGAGTTTAGTATTGAACTTGCACCGGGAACAGCACCTATATCTAAAGCCCCTTATCGAATGGCCCCATGAGCTCCAAGAGTTGAAGAAGCAACTCCGGGAACTTCTAGATAAAGGTTTTATCCGACCGAGTCATTCTCCACAGGGAGCCCCAATTTTGTTTGTCAAGAAGAAAGATGGATCACTACGGATGTGTATTGATTACGAGAATTGAATAAGGTACGGTGAAGAATAAGTACCCATTACCTCGAATAGATGACTTGTTTGATCGGTTGAAGGGAGCGGCAGGTGTTCTCAAGATTGATTTGAGGTCGGGTACCATCAAGTAAGTGGTGAGCAAGATGTGGCTAAGGCGCTTTTCCGTACAAGGTATGGGCATTATGAGTTTGTAGTGATGCCGTTTGGTTTGACTAATGCCCCTGACCGTTTTTATGGACTTGATGAACCGGGTATTTCATGATTGTTTGGATCAATTTATAGTGGTTTTTATAGATGATATCCTGGTTTATTCTAAGTCGAGAGAAGAGCATGAGGAACATTTGAGAATAGTCTTTGCAGCGGTTGAGAGAAAGGCGGTTGTATGCTAAATTTTGAAGTGTGAGTTTTGGCTCGATCAAGTGATATTTCTGGGCCATACGGTGTCGAAGGAAGGAATTTCGTAGATCGAGTAAGGTAAAAGCAATCCTTGAATGGCAGAGGCCGAAGACAGGTAAAAGAGGTTGAAGTTTCTTAGGCACAGCGGAGGTTACTCTGACGATTTGTTGAAGGGTTCGCCCGATTGGCTAAACCATTGCAGCTCTTACCAAACAGAAGACTCCTTTTATATGGTCAGAAGCTTGTGAGGACTGTTTTCAAGAGCTAAAGAAGAGGTTAACAACAGCTCCAGTGTTAGTATTGCCTCAGGAGGGTGTAGATTACGATATTTATACAGATGCCTCTTTGCAAGGACTTGGTCTTTGTGTTGATGCGATTAGGTAGGGTAATAGCGTATGCCTCTCGGCAATTAAAAGAGTATGAGACGAGATACCCTACGCATGACCTAGAGTTGGCAGCAGTGGTCTTCGCTTTAAAGATTTGGAGGCATTACCTTTATGGTGCCAAGAGTAATATCTACACCCGACCACAAGAGTTTAAAGTACTTACTCAAAAGGAGTTGAATATGAGGCAGAGAAGATGGTTAGAGCTGGTTAAAGATTATGAATGTGAGATTAAGTATCAACCAGGGAAAGCCAACGTAGTAGCCGATGCCTTGAGCGGGAAAGCTTACTTGTCGGCTTACTAGGCAGAAAGAGTTGATAGAAGAGTTGTGTAAGGAAGCAGTTGAAGTGATACGGGAAGGATTGCCGGACTAGAGGTTCAGTCCACTTTCTTGGAAGAAGTCGAGTTAAGCAAGTGGTGATGAGTGGTGTCGAGAATAGTTCAACAAGTGCATGAGGGTAAGGTAACGGAGTTCCACTTGCGGGATGGTGTTCTCTATTTCGGGGAATCGGTTATGTATTCCTCAAAATGATGAGTTGAAAAAGAGAATACTTACGAGGCTCATGACACACCATACTTGCTCATCCTGGAGCAACCAAGATGTATCAAGATGTAAAGAAGGGTTCTTGGTGGCGGTATGAAGAAGGATATTGCGAGTTTGTGGCCAAATGTTTGACTTGTCAACGAGTTAAAGCGAGAACACCAAAGGCCATCGGGGTTGCTTCATCCACTTAGTATTCCCAGTGGAAATGGGAGAGTATTTCGATGGATTTTATCAAGGGTCTCCCTAGAGTTCAGAGAGGTTATAATGCCATTTGGGTGATTGTGGACAGGTTAACGAAGTCCGCCCATTTCCTTCCAGTAAAGGAAAGTACCACCTCAGATCAGTTGGCTCAGATCTACGTGAAAGAGATAGTTAGATTGCACGGTGTGCCCAAGACAATAGTGTCAGACAAAGATTCGAGGTTTGTTTGACTTTCATGGACTAGTTTGCGAGAGAAATTTGGGTACCGTTTGGCATTTAGTACACCTATCATCCTCGAGACAGATGGTCAAGCGAGAGAGCGAATCGGGTGCTTGAGGATATGTTGAGAGCTTGCTGTATGGATTACAGAATGTCATGGCATGAAATGTTACCTTTAGTGGAGTTTGCCTACAATAACAGTTATCAGTCTACAATAAAGATGGCGCCTTACGAGGCTTTGTATGGTAGGCGATGTAGGTCTCCACTACATTGGGATGAGATTGGCGAAAGGAGTGAGTTGAGTACAGCTCTTGGGCCAGAAATGACGCAGAAAATGATAGAGGATGTAAGATTAATCCGTAGCAGAATGAAAGCAAGCCCAAGATAGACAGAAGAGTTATGCCGACTTAAAGAGAAAAGAAGTGGAGTTCCAAGTGGGTGATAAGGTATTTTTGAAAGTTTCCCCTTATAAGCGAGTAATGCGCTTCGGGAACAAAGGGAAGTTAGCACCAAGGTATATTGGTCCATTTGAAGTATTGCAACGAATTGGGAAAGTTGCCTACAGGTTAGCACTACCACCTCATATGGACAAGGTGCATGATGTCTTCCATGTTTCAATGCTGCGAAAGTATGTTAGTGATCCCTCCCACATCTTGAGTATAGAAGAAGTTGAACTTGTAGAGAACCTTGTGTATGAGGAGCGCCTGTCTGATTTTAGATCGGAAGATTAAAGAGCTCGGAACAAGAGTATTCCGTTAGTGAAGGTTCTTTGGAGGAATCACAAAGGTAGAGGAAGCCAACATGGGAGACGGAACAAGACATGCAAGAGAGGTACCCGGAGCTATTCGTGTGAATTTCGGGGACGAAATTCTTTTAAGGGGGGGAGAATTGTAATATCCCACTTGAGGTACGTATTTAAGATTTGTCGTATTAGCTAAAAGTTTATTGTTTTAGCTTAAATTGAGTTTGTATGTTGAGTTGGTTGAATGGTTGCCTTGAAATGGGTTGAGTTTTGGTGAAGTTGGAAATTCAAACTTCGGCGGGAGAGAAACTTCCGCCGCGGAGGAAGAGAAGTGGCATACGGGTAGGTTACGCCCAATTTCGCCGAGGCGGAAAAAGTCTTCGCCGCGGCGAAGAGCCAAAAACCAAGATTCTTGAGTTTTCTAGAGAATTCTCCTTTTGGAACACAATGACCATTCTACCCCTAATTAGTAGGAAAAGTGGGGAGTAAAATGAAAGGAAATTTAGTAGAGATTGTGTTTGTATGGGGGTGTAGTTGTAAAGAATCAAAGGATATAGATGGAATTTCCAAGAAAGGACAAGGGCAAAATGGGAAATGAAGCTTATTATATGAACTAAAAAGAGTAAAGTGTAAAGAAAACCCTCATTCATCTTCATTCCACCGCCTCTTCCATTGCCCTTATTCTCTCAATTTCTTCACCCAAATTTCCAAGATTTCTAAGGGTTTTTAAGAGGGATTTTGAGTAAAGGTTTCATCTAAAGCTTTCTAAGGTAAGAATTCATGCTTTAGATGTAAGTTTTCTTGTATTTATAGTGAAGTCTTATTTGGTTCTTGCTGCCTTGGTGGTTGTTTTGAGTTGTAGAGAAGAGACAAGCCAACAAAGGGAAGGAGAAGGTGCTAAGGAACCCATCTTTGCACAAGGTAAGTAAATCCAACCAAGTTGAGTTATGACTAAGCTTTGAGTAGAGACTTATTTTAATTATGTATGTACATGGTATATCTACTGAAAATTGAGATGAGATGTATGCTTAGTCTTAGTAGTTGGGATTGATTAAATATGAGAAGTGTTGTTGATATGTGTATTGAGAATGGAGTTTGAGATGAAGTTTGAGAGATGTTGTGTAATCCTTTTTGGGAGTGCTTTTCTTGACAGGGATTATGAGTAATTGAGGGAGTTTTTCCCCAATTTGGATGACTAGAAAAATGAAGTTTAGTAGTAATTTTCGTAGGGTGTTTATATGCACATGAGATGTTTGAGGAAATGCCAAGTGAAATCTGCCCTGTCACTGCCGTAACCTTCTGAGTAATTTTTGAGTATCCTTGCGGTTCGAACTGGGCTGAGACCAAAAAGAGAAGTTGTAGCCCTGTTTCTAAGCTTTGAAACGAGACCAGAACCGTAGTAATCCGAGGTGTATAGCATAAGTTATGGCCGTTTTAGTGTGACTGGTGCAGAATGACTGTTTTAAGGAAATTCTTGTAGTTGGCATTTCATTAGTGCATTAGGGAGCATTGAGATGGCTCTACACCTTTGTTTATACACTTGAGAAGTAGCTTGAGATTTAGTAGAGCTTGAGTATAAGTCCTTAAGAGTTAAGAGTTAAGAGAATAGAGTAGGTTGTGCGATGGGGAACCCGTGAGTAATGGGTAGAGTATTCCCGCATGTACGCCGCATTGAGAGGCGGCATGAGTATCAGCTAGAGAAGTGGTGTAGCCCGTGAGCGCATGCGGATGAGGGCTATACCCAGTACCCGAGAGAGAGAGATTATATACTCACTTGGCCAAGGGTTCGAATCCATGCATAGCAGTCCGATCGGCTAGAGCGAGTAGGTCACGTAGAGTGGGAGTGAGTCCCGGCCGTGCCCCGGTGAGATGGGGTCGTGACATATGAAAGAGTTATTAGAAAAGAGTTTCTAAGAGAAAGAGAAAGAAAGGAAAAGAAAGATGTACCCAAAGAGATATTGAACGAGGATGTAAGGAAAGAATGAAAGAGAGTTACGGGGATAGTTTGAGTAGAGGATTTACTTCTGAGCATTATTTTAGTGCTCACCCGTTGTTTTTCCATGTTTTGCGGGATCCTAGGTGAGGAACACTGTCGGATGGATGTCGGCGTGCGAGGAGGAGTGGTTCCACTGTCCCTGATGTTTTTGATGACTTTTGTTTAAGTTATACATTTTGTGTAAAAATGTATATTTTTGTAAAGAGTATGTATATATGTTTAATAAAAGAAAAATGTGGGCCCAATTTCCTTATGTTATTTTATATGTATTTCTTTACAATGTTTTGAGTAGTAGTGGCTATTACATGATCAATAAAAGGCATTTTATACTATATCGCATAAATCATCATTGTATGTATTGATATATGTCCTTAGAATGATAGAACCGTGATGAAAGTATCAAGTGTTTCAAATCTTGATAGTGAGAACCCTATGAGCACATATGGTGGTCATTCTAGAAATGTCCATAGCCCCAGTATTATTTTGAAATAAGGGCACAGATAATACGATAAGGCTATCATAGTGTTGAATGACCCTATCGAAAGGTAGTGACTGATCTCACTTGTCAAGGTTGTTTGGTGACAACCTGGTGTAACACATGTGCTTGCTGTAGGCAAGTTCACTAGACTGACCCACCAGAGGATTCCATATGGATGGTAACCCCAGTGTCTATGGAACAAATCCTTTAACGAATGTTAGTGTATGTAATCCTTAGACTTGAGATCACCGGAGCGCCTTGTGCACTGATTAGTATAGTTTGACACTAGCCTAACGCAGTTCTATTAAGAGCTGTCAATATGGTAGTGATTGGCTACATCAATGAGTGTATCAAGACTATGGTGGATCGACAGAGGATTCTTCACTCTTGGGTACAAAAGAAGTTATCTCACGGCGTAATTCAGTAAATGGCAATGACACTCAAACTGTGGCCACAGTGGGATTGAGTTGTTGCTCTATGGTCATTGGTCCAATAACTGAATACACAATATCGAGAGTAACCGAAGGTTGACACTATTTCTATGCCTCGTTCTCGTCGAGATAACGGAGGATGAAAGGATCTAATTGTATGGTAACCATATCATTGATAGGTAGCTACTTTGCTGAATTCGAATCTATTGGGTGGCCATGATGCCTTACTAAGGGCCAATCTTGGTCTATGTTTAGTGAGACGATTAATTGGTGTTAATCGTGATACTACACACTGTCGGTATGATGAGGAGCCTATGGGTCAAACACATAGAAGATAATTTAAGACTCAGGAAGTAAGAAGGGCGTTTTCGTCTTTTTAGGCCGAAGGGTATTTTTGTAATTTCAAAGTGCATTTAAATTTCTGAGGTTGTAGCCTTTATTTAATTTGTTAGAAAAATTAAATAAGTGAGATTATGTTTAAATTTGTGATCGCATATATTTAAATAAGTTATCATTATTGTTAAATGTTAATATATTAATTTATTTTAATTGAGATAATGATAAACTAAAATTAAAATATCTAATTGGGAGTGTTTGGAAACAAGGGGTGTTTGGGTTGGAGCCCAAGCCTATTCCATAAGGGAATAGGGCAATTAAACTTATACTATATAAGTAAAAGTTTAATTGAGAGAGTAGAATTTTTTATTTCATTCTTTTTCATTGAAAAGAGAAAAGCCACAGCACCAAAAACACTCTCTCACGCCAGTTTTGGGTTTTTGATTGAAAATCAAATACTTATCATTCTTCTTCTTTGTTTTTTAAGACTAAAGAGGATCTAGCAAATCCCTCTTTAGTTCCTTGCGATTGTCTTCATATGGACTACATTGGTTCGATCATACACTTGGGTCGGTAGCAAAATACGTTCAGAGACAAAGTTGGAGGAGCCTCCAAACGTGCGTATGATTTCTTAAACTCTAAACTGGTTTTCTGCAGATTCTTATTTTGATATAAACTGTAAATTTGTATCCTGATCTTGGTTCTATAGAACGATCTGTGTTTATTAATTTTTGTTTTCCGTTGTGTAACTGGATCGCTTCCTAACACATTTGAGCATTTGCATTTGAACAGAATAGCAAAGAATAAGTATATTTACATGCACATATACATGTATGAGAACACTAAGGAATAAAAAGCAAGAAAGAAAAGCAATTAACTGTAGAATTATTGTTTTAAGAAAAATAATTAAAGAACAATTCAAATCTGAAATTTTATTTAAAGAAATATAAAAATGTAACGCCCCACTTGAGGTACGTAGTTGTTGTTTCTTCTTTCGCTCTTATTTGAGTTGGTTTTGGTAATATTGTTTGGTTGAGTGTTGTGTTGAATGTTTGCCCTGAAATTGGTTGAAAATAGAAGAAGTTCGGTGTACCAAGCTTATTTAGGCGAAGAATAATCTTCGCCGCGGCGATGTGTTGAAACCACGGGGAAACTCTCTGGACAGTTTCGCCGCGGTGACAGGCCGTTTAAAATGTTTGTTGAGTTTTAGATATTTTCTTCCCTAAGGGCAATTTGACCATTCTACCCCTTATTAGCAGGAAAAGTGGGGAGTTAATTGTAAGGATTTTTCATGGAGAATATGTTGATATGGGGGTGAGTTTGTAATGAATCAAAGGATATAGATGGAATTCCTAAAGAAGAGTAAGGGCAAAATGGGAATGCTTTGGTATAAATTTCATTAAAAGGAATTAAGAGTTAGCAAACCCTCATTCTTCTTCTCCAAAAACGCAACTCTCCATTCTTGTTCCTCTCGACTTCTCTTTCTTTTGATCAAAGAGTTCCAAGGGGTTTTTGAAGTAAATTGGGGTAGAATATCAACCTAAGGCTTCCTAAGGTAAGGATTCCTACTTAAGTTGTGTGATTTGTGAGTTTTAGTTTATATTGAAGTTTAAGAGTTTTTGTTCTTTTGGTTAAGAGTAGAGAAAAGTCAAGCAAAACAAGTGAAAGGAAGAGTTGGTGAAGTCTCCCCATAACAAGGTAAGTAAATCCCAACCCAAGTTGAGATTTAAGGATTTTCTTGATTAGGGTTTTGATAGAAATGATGTATGTATGTGATATACATGTGATATGCCATGTATGGAGGTTTAAATAGAGATTTCTATGCTTTGTGAATGTTTATACCTTGCAAATATGAGAAATGAGTTGTTGGGTTGGAAAGGTAGTTGAGATGCAATTGAAGGGGTGTCATGGATCCCTTTTTTGGAAGTGCTTTCTTTGACAGGTTTTATGGTTATGTGAAGGGGTTTCTCCCCATTTTGGATGGTTAGAGAAAGATTTAGAATCATTGCTATAGTAGAGTTTTATGATGCACTTGAGTTGTTTGATGAAATGCCTAGTAGAGGTTTGAGTATGAGTAGTGAACCTTAATTCTTGCAACATTGCATGTTGGCATTTCATAAGTGCATTAGTGGAGATGAACCATCCATATGCATTATTATATGCATTGAAAAGTAACCAAAGAAAGAGTTGGTAACCTTGTGTATACAATTACTCTATGAGTAGAGAGCTTGGTGAATACAACTACTCTAAGGGTAGAGAGAATAAAAATGCTAGAATAGAGTGGATGAGAAGAGTAGAATAGATGGGTTGATGCTTTGTGATCACCACCCGACAGTTATGGGAATCGGGTTGATGCTTTGTGATCACCACCCGAATAGCCCTTAGAGATGGGTCGATGCTTTGTGATCGTCACCCGATGAGTAGTAGAAATGGGTAGATGCTTTGTGACCACTACCCGGTTAGTTGTTAGATAAGTGGGTTGATGCTTTGTGATCATCATCCAATATTTAGTAGAAGCGGGTTGATGCTTTGTGATCATCACCCGACAGTGACTAGAGACAGGTTAATGCTTGGTGATCGTTACCCAAAAGTCATGAGGAACGGGTAGGTGCTAGGTGATCTCCACCCGATAGTTAGGAAAACCGAGTAGGTGCTTTGTGATCCCCACTTGGTAGTCACTAAGAACGGGTTGGTACTGTGTGAATTCCACCCGATAGTCATGAAGAGTGAGATGGTCTTTGTGTGAACGCCATCCGGCCGTACCTTCGGTAAGATGAGGCCAGGATGTTTAGTAGAAACAGAGATAGAATCAGAAATAGTACAAGGAAAGAATTAAGAGTTATGCATACGGGGACAGTCAGATAGAGAGTTTTACTTACTGAGCATTATTTTGTGCTCACCCGTTATTTTCCTTTGTGGATGCGGGATCTAGGTGATGATGCGGTCGGAGGGCGTCGGCAAGCGAAGAGAAATAGCTGCTTGTTTCCCTGTTTTGTCTTTTAAAACGAATTTTTTGTAAACATTACTCTTTGTGTATAAAAGACATACGAATTATAATGAAAAGAAATTTTTGGGGCCCAATTTTATATTGTTATTATGCATGTATTGTACTAGTTTTCAGCAGTTGTTACAAAAAAGATAAGATAAGAGAAGGTTGTTGCGATAGGGAGCCCATGAGTGACATAGAAGAATAACCCTGCATGCACGCCGCCTTTAGTGAGCGGCCTTAGAATAAGAAAGAAGAATTTGTATAGTCTGTTAGAAGTGCATGTGGATGAGGACTGTACCCAGAAAGAATTTGAGAATACACTCACACGTCCAGGGTTCTGAATCTATGCCTCAACCGAGTCCAATCGGCAAAGAAAGAATAGAAAAGAAGAGAAAATTGAAAACAGAAAAATAGAAAAGAAAATGCATTTGCATAGAAAAGTTTATGCATCTGTGCATATGCATGATGCCATTTCTACTATCCTGAGTTAGTTTCCCTATTTGTGCTTGCATATCATTAAGTGAGAACCTAGAATCGTAGAAAACAAAGAAGAATAGAGAAGCTTGGTGTAAGGAAAGAAAATTCAGAATCTAAGTAACATAGAAAGAATAGAAGTGTTGTGGGTTTACTTACTGAGCAATTAGTGCTCACTCCGTTGATTTCACTGTTTTTGTAGGTAGTAGATGAGATGCGGTCGAATAGGACGTCAAGTAGCTGAGGAGAAAGGCAACACTGCCAGACTATATTTTTGAGTTTATTTTTGTGACTTATTAATATATGTAGAGATTTGTATATATAGAAAAATAAGTTATGGGCCGTCTATTTCATACTTATATATATATATTTTCTATCATATGTTTAGTGAGTTTTCCTTATATTTTTTTTCGGAAGAACTACTAGCTAGAAAGAATATTACATTTTCTCTCAAATTTCTTCACCAAATCTCAAAGAGAATTCATAGGATTGGCATAGAGTTTTGCAGATTTTCAATCCTAAAGCATCCAAAGGTAAGATTCTAGCACAAGGTGTGTGATTAAACTCTGAAGTTTTAAATGCTTATGGTTTTATATGATCTAGGTCCAAGAGGAAGAGAATTTTAGCAAAGGGAGGTTATATCACTAGTGTTGTACACATTCAAGGTAAGTAAACCCAATTCAAGTTTTCATTTGGGCATTACTTCTATAGAATGATTCTTGCATGTTTGTATGTGATTGTATGGTGGGAATTATTGGCTGTTTTGATGTTGAATGCTGTGTAAATTTCCAGCCATGAGAAGTAGTGTATGAGTATGTAGTGATTTGGTGGAATTATAGGAGAATTATTGCTTAAACTTTGAAGTGTTGAAGAATTGTTGAAACCAGCCAGGTTTAAGGCTAAAGCTACTGAGTTTTTGCTCAAATTTTGGTGGATTTAGAGAGATGTGGAAGTATGGCCAACTAAGTATTTGCATGTGCGTATGAATTATTTGATGAAAATCCAAAGAGGAAATGCATGCATGAGTTGGTTAAATCCTATTGAAGAAATGGTTAGAGAAAGGCAAGAATTGGAGTAGAAAGATTATGTTAGGCTTAACCAAGTGTAAATTTGAGTAGTCAAGAGTGCATTTTGTTATGCCAAAATTTAGAATATCACTTGGTCATGTTAGTTCAATGAGATAAATGGTTTTTAGTGCGTGGTTCAAGCTACCTGACCCTTTAGTATTCCTTGAATAGCACATTATACTTTAGTTATTGAACTAGAAATTGTGAAACTTATTACTTTGGGAAAGAGTTAGAAAAGAATTGCATGTTAAAGTGTTACTTTGATATGGCATTGTTAATAGTAGAGAATGGTAGAATATGTCATGACATATCAATATGTCATAATGAATTCTCAAGTTTGTGTACTTGAACTTAGAAAGAACATCAAAGAATAGGCTTGACCATGCATATATTGTGCATATTATTTATATATATCCTTGTTTTGGTAAGTGAGAATATTAAAGAAAATGTTATCAAAGAATGAGAGAAAGAAAGAAAAGGAAATGGCTTATAGATTCTTTTTAAGCTAACATGCAAATAGGTATATTTGCTTATTTATTAAAGAATGCAATTGTAGAATATCCATAGCTTGGAAATTTATTCATAAATGTGTATAGAATCTGTTTCTATAGAATGTTATGTTAGAAGGTTGTTGCGATGGGGAACTAGTGACAGAGATGCAGAAAATTCCTACATGCACGCCGCCATCATGTTAGGAAACAATCAAGTTATGGCAGCGGAAACAAAAACATAAACAACATAGATCGTTCCTTAAAACTAAGATCAGGGCACAAATTTATAGTTTATACAACATATATTAGAATCTGTGGAAAAATCAGTTTAAAGTTAAGAAACCATACCCACGTTTGGAGGCTCCTCAAACTTTAACTCTGAATGGGTTTTGCTATCGATCCAAGGGTAGGATCGAACCACCATTAGTCCACACGAAGATAATCCCAAGGAACTAAAGAGGGATTTGCTAGATCCTCTTTTTCCTTAAGAACCAAGAAAAAAAATCAAATGAAATGTTTGATTCAACCTAGAAAGCAAACTGGTGTGGGAAGAGAGAAAAGAGGGCTGTAATTTTTTCAATCAATGAATATAAAAGACTTTATGAAAAGTTTTTTTAATTCATGGAACACATGCACTTATATAGTGCATGTGAAACCCTATTCCACTTAGAAATAGGCTTAGGCACTAAACCAAACCGCCTCTATGTCCAAACAACCCCATTTAGATATTTTAATTTGAGTTATCATTATTTCAATTCAATTCAATTCAATTAATATATATTTAATATATTAACATTTAACAATAACGATAATTCATTTAAATATATGTGAACACATATTTAAATATAATCTCACTTATTTAATTTTAATATCAAATTAAATACAGGCTACGACCTTAGCAAATTTAGTTACACTGTGAAATTACCAAAATACCATTTCGCCTAAAAAGATGAAAACACCATTCTTATAAACTGGTTCCTAAATTATCCTTTATGTGTGTGACCCGTACGCTCCTTATCATATCGGTACTGTGTAGTATCACGATTAACACCAATTAATCGTCTTACTACACACAGACCAAGATTGGCCCCTAGCAAGGTATCATGATCACCCGATAGATTTATATTTAGCGAAGCAGCTACCAGTCAACGATATGGTTACCGTACAATCCAATCCTTTCATCATCCATTATCTTGATGAGACCGAGGCATAGAAATAGTGTCAACCTCAGTTACTGGACCAATGACCTAAATTATAATCTGGATAGAGCAACAACTCAATCCCACTATGGGCATAATTTTAGTGTTATTGCCATTTTACTGAATTGCGCCATGAGATAACTTCTCTCGTACCTGGGAGTGATGAATCCCCTGTCGATCTACCATAGTTTTGATACACTCCTTGACGCAGCCAATCACTACCATATTGACAGCTCTGAATAGAACTGCATTAGGCTAGTGTCAAACTACACCAATTGGTGCACAAGGCGCTCTGGTGATCTCAAGTCTAAGGATCACATGTACCACCATTCGTTAGAGGATTTTTTCCATAGACACTGTGGTTACCATCCATATGGAATCCTCTAGTGGGTCAATCCAGTGAACTTGCCTATAGCAAGCACCCATGTGTTGCACCAAGTTGTCACCAAACAACCTTGACAAGTGAGACCAGTCATTGCATTTCGACAGGGTCGTTCAACACTGTGATAGCCTTACCATAATATTTGTGCCCTTACTTTAGAATAATACTAGGGCTATGGACGTTTCTAGAATGGCCACCATATGTGCTCATAGGGTTCTCACTATCAAGATTTGAAACACTGAACATTATTACAAGGAGTCAATTCTACAATAATTGATTGGCTTTAGGGCACCTACTCTAACAATCTCCCACTTGCACTACAACCAATCATTCATGTATTTAATACCAAATGATGTCAAGTACCTTTCATGCTTCTGCTGCAACTGAGGCTTTGTTAGTGGATCCGTGTAATGCCCCGCTTGAGGTACGTAGTTGAGATTTGATGAATGGCTTGAATGTTTGTTGGTTTATCCTCTTTTGAGTCTGTATGTTGTTATTATTGCTTGGTTTACCCTTGGGTGAAAGGGTGTATTGGTTTGGTTGAGTGATTGCCCTGAAAATTTGTAAGACTTGGCGAAATCTTGATGTTACAGTCTTCGCCGGGGTGAAAAAGAAGCTTCGTTGCGGCGATGAAGTGCTACATCCTGTGTAGCTGCTGTGAGTTTTCGCCGGGGCGAAGAAATAGCTTCGCCGCGACGAAGACTTGGCTGAATTTTTCCCTTGAGTTTTAGAGAATTTTTCCTTTTGGGACTCAATGACCTTTCTACCCCTAATTAGCAAGAAAAGTGGGGAGTGAAATGCAAGAAGATTGCATGGACAATAGTTTGAGTGGGGTTGTTTTTGCAAAGAATGAAAGGTCTTCGGTGGAATTCAAAGAAGGAGCAAGGGTATATTGGGAACGAGTGGAGAAAATATGAGATATTAAGTGTTTAGCTTTAGAAACCCTTTCATTTGCTTCTTCACCACCGCCTCTTTCATCCTTCAATTCTCTCAAATTTTCATTCAACTTTCCAAGGATCTTTGAAGAGCTTTTGACTAGAAATTGTTACAAGTTGATCCTAAGCACTAAAAGGTGAGAATCCTTACTCTAGATGTAAGTTTTATTGTTGAAAGAGTAGAATCCTTATTGAGTTTGTATTGAAGGTTTAAGAGGAAGTATTAAGCCATCAAGAGTAGAGAGCTTAAGTGGTTTCTCCTTGAGCTTAAGGTAAGTAAATTCACCTAAGTTGTGATTTACTTGATTGAATGATGTGTAGAGATTTTATATATGATTCATGCTTGAATTTCTATGTTTGAAATGAGTTAATGAATTCATGAATGAGTTCAATGTTGTTGTATGAAAGAATTTCCACCATGAGTAGGGTGGATTGTGTTGATAAGTTTTGGTAGAAATATGGAGAGAATTAGAAGAATTTGAGAGGAATATTTGAAGTGTGTTTTCTTTGCAGGATGTGTGATGATTTAAAGGAGTTGAACTCCTATTTTGGATGATTAAGAAAGAAGTATCATTAACAATTAGAATAGAGTTTATGTATGCACACATATTGTTTGATGAAATGTCTAAAAGAAGCATGAGTAGAAGTAAAGAACCTTACTTTATGCAACATAGCATATTTGCATGTCATGAATGCATATAAGAAAGATTTTAGGCATGAGCCACCCATATGCATATGTTTAATTGAGTAATCACATGAGAAAGAAATATGAGAAATGAGAAAGAAACTCTCTAAGAATAGAGATAAAGAAAAAAATCAATTCTCTTAGAATAAAGAGAAAGAAAGAATTAGCACTAGAGAATTAAATGATTATTAAGTGCTACAGAAAAGAAAAGAAAATAGGTCGTGTGATGGGGAACCCGTGAGTGTAGAGTTACCCGCATGTAAACCGCCATGAGAGAGAGAGAACGGTCTCCGCCATGAGAGAGCGGAATGAGAATGAGAAACAGAATTTGTATAGTCGTGAGAATATATGCGGATGAGGGCTATACACGAGAGAGAGTACACTCACATGACCGAGGGTTCCAAATCCATGCATCGACCAAGACCGGCAAAGAATAAGAATAAGAAAAGAATAGAAAGAAAATGCATTGTTATTCTTTAATATCTCATCCATGTATGGTTATGATATTCTCCATGGGTGATGAGAATAGAAAGAAAGAAAAGAATGGTAAGAATTAGAAGTAGAGAAAGAACAAGAGAGATTGAACTAGAGAGAGTAACAAGAGTACGAACAGATTTGTACGGGGATTATAGAGTAGAAGATTTACTTACTGAGCATCTTTGTGCTCACCCCATTGTTTTCTTTGTTTTTCAGGACATAGGTGAGGACGTGGTCGGATGGACATCGGCAAGCGGGGAGACTGCACTGTCCACTGTCTTTTTGAGAGTCTTTTTGTACAAATGATGTTGTACTATGTAAAGAATGTATATATTAAGTAAAGAAAATTTTTGAACCCAACCTTTTTGATAAATATACTTGTCTTTTTATTGATATATTTTATGAATGTGATAGTAGAAAGAAGTTATTACAATCCGTGAGATTATCGTCAGTATGCACTTTACTGATATGCACATCTTTTCTCTTAACTATTTCTCTGATGAGATGGAATCGTCTGAGTATGTGTCTGGACTTCTAATAAGACCTGGTTCCCTGGCTTGAGCAATTGCTCCATTGTTTTCACAATAGGTGTCTATTGGATCAACAATCGTGGGAACCACACTAAGTTCAATGACGAACTTCTTAATCCAGATCGCCTCTTTGACCGCATCTGATAATGCTATATACTCTGCTCCATTGTAGAGTCCACTACAGTGCTTTGGTTGGAGCTCTTCCAGCTCACTGCACCCCCGTCGAGACAAAATACAAACCCTGATTGCAATTGATAATCATCTATTATCCGTTTGGAAACTAGCATCATTGTATCCTCTTACAGTGAGCTCATCTTCCCCTCCATAAACCAAGAACATATCCTTAGTCCTCTTCAGGTACTTAAGAATGTTCTTAACAACCATCCAGAGACGCCCACCTAGATCCGATTGATATCTACTACAAGTGCTCAAAACCCATGAGACATCAATCCGAGTACATAGCATGGCATACATGATGGATCCAATTGCTGATGCATATGGGATCCTCTTCATCATATCTCTCTCATCTTGTGTTCTAGGACACATTTCCTTAGAGAGATAAACACCATATGACATTGGTAGAAATCCTTTCTTGGATTCTTCCATACTGAATCTTTTCAGTACTTTGCTAATATATGCACTCTGACTTAGGCCAAGCAACCTACGTGATCTATCAGGATAAATCTTTATTCCAAGGATGTAGGCTACTTCCCCTAAGTCCTTCATGGAGAAGCACTTGGATAACCAAGTCTTTACTGATTGCATATTCGGTATATCGTTCTCGATCAGAAGTATGTCATCGACATACAACACTAGGAATGCCACTGTGCTCCCACTCACTTTCTTGTAAACACATGGTTCATTTTTGTTCTTGATAAAACCGAATTCTTTTATGGCTTCATCAAAATGAATATTCCAGCTCCTTGAAGCTTGCTTGAGTCCATAAATGGATCTCTACAACTTGCATACTCTATTAGCTTGCCCATCAAGAACGAAACCATCAGGTTGTGTCATATACACATCCTCTTTAAGGTTTCCGTTCAGGTAAGTTGTTTTGACATCCATTTGCCAAATCTCATAGTTATGATATGCAGCAATCGCAAGCATAATCCAATGGATTTAATCGTGGCAACCGACGAAAAGGTTTCTTCATAGTCAATACCATGAATTTGTTTGAAACCTTTGGCAACCAGCTGTGCCTTATAAGTATGCACCTTGCCATCTATGTCGGTCTTCTTCTTGAAGACCCATTTACACCCTATGGGTTTTACCCCTTCAGGTGGTTCCACCAAAGACCATACTTGGTTCTAGTACATGGAGTCCATCTTAGATTTCATGGCCTCAAGCCATTTTACTGAATCTGGATCTGATATAGCATATTCGTAGGTTCTAGGTTCGTCGTCTTGGTAGACTAGTTTGTCACCATGTTGAGTCACGAGATAACCATATCTCTTGGGCTCATGGCGTACTCTCCCAGATCTACGTAGCTTTTATGCTACCTGAGGTGGTTCATGTAACGACTATTTTCTACTTGTATTATCTTAAAATATGCATAGTAAAATACATGTAAAATATCATAAATAGTTGGGCCCAAATTTTTTCTTTTATTAAACATACACATTCTTTACACAAAAAGTTATATCATGTACAAAACATTAAAAGCAGGGTGGACAGTGTAGCCATTTCTCTTCGCTTAATGACGCCCATCTGACTGTGTCCTCACCTAGATCCTGCAAAACATAGAAAACATCGGGGTGAGCACAACTAAGGCTCAGTTAGTAAATCATCTACTCATCTATCCCCATAACTCTCTCTCTGATTCTTTCCTTACAAGTCTCGTTTACTCTCCCTTTTATATTCTTTCCGATTTTTATTTCTCGTAACTCTTTTCTACTAACTCCCTTTATAAGTCACAGCCCCATCTAACCGGAGGCACGGCTGGGACTCACTCCCACTCTACGTGACTTATACTCGTTCTAGCCGATCGGACTTGGTTATGCATGGATTTGGAACCCTTGGCCATGTGAGTACATAATCTCTCTCTCTCTCGGGTAAACTCGGGTATAGCCCTCATCCGCATGCACTCTCACGGGCTACACCACTTCTCTCTGATACTCATGCCGCTCTCTCAATGCGATGTACATGCGGGAATACTCTACCCATTACTCACGGGTTCCCCATCGCACAACCTACTCTATTCTCTTATGTAGCACTACTTTCTCTTTGTTCTCTAGTGCTCAATTTCTCTTTCTCTCTATTCTTAGAGTAGCTTGAACTCAATTTCTCTACTATCTTTTTCTAATGCATAACTATTGCATGATTAATGCATATAGATGACTCATGCTCATTAATGCAATTATGAAATGCATTTATGCTATGTAGCAAAAATTAAGGCTTTCTACTATTACTCATGCTTCTCTTGAGCATTTCATCATACAATTCAAGTGCATATAAAGCTCTACTTAAACTATAACTTTTCTCTTCTTTTTAATCATCCAAAATGGGAGAAAAACTCTCTCATACACTCTAAATCCCTGTAAAAGGAAAACACTTCTATAAAGTTTACTCAAATCTTCCTTCAACCTCAATCAAAACTCACCCAACATCATAAAATCTTAACACTTCTCATAAAGGAAAATACTTCCAACAATTCAACATGAATACTCATCTCAATTACATTCATTAACAAGCATAATACAAACTCATGCATGCATATATCTCTACTCAATTTCTACTCAAACACTTATTCAAATCTCAACTTGGTTGAATTTACTTACCTTGTGAAAAAGTGACTTCTCTAGCACTTTTCCTTTTCCTTATTGTCTTGTCTTCTCTCTACAACTCAAAACAACAACAATAACAACCATATAAGACTTCAATATAACTTTAAGAAAACTCACATCTAAAGCAAGAATCCTTACCTTCGGATGCTTTAGATGATATTTCTACTCAAAATTATTCAAAGGCTCTCTTAAAACCCTTAGAAATCTTGCAACAATTGAAAGCAAAAAGGAGAGAATTGAGTGAATGGATATGGCGGTGGAGAAGAATGAAATGAAGGGTTTATTACACTTAGCCCTTTTTAGTTCATGAGAAAATCAACTCTTCCCAAATTTACCCTTGATCTTCTTTGAAAATTCCATCTATATCCTTTGATTCATTACACTCACACCCCCATACTAACTCATTCTCCAAGAAATTTCTTTACATTTTACCCGCCACTTTTCCTGCTAATTAGGGGTAGAATGGTCATTTAACCCTTATGGAAAAATATCTAGAACTCTCAAAACACATTTTAGTCGGCCCGTCGCTGCGGCGAAGAAACTTCCGTCGCCTTGGTGAAGAAAGACAGAGCCTACACCGCCTTACTCAAAGCCAACTTCGCCGTGGCGAAGACTACTCTTCGCCCCAGCGAAGATTGCAAATCCAAAATCCCTCAAATCTCAACCAATTTCAAGGAAAACACTCAACCAACGCAACACACAATCTCAATTAAAGCTGAATCGATAAACATTTAAGCAAAACAACAAATCTTAAGTACGTACCTCAAGTGGGGTGTTACAATTCACTTTGATCCACAAGTTGTGGAGTAACCTCCTCATAATGTTCAACCACCTTCTGTGGCACATCATCCTATCCTTCGTCTAGTATATTTTGTGGTTCTACAACTTCATCGAGTTCTATGTTTCTCCTACTAGTACTTCTTAGAAAAATCTCCTTTTGTTGGAAGACACTAGAACGAGCAGCAAAGATTTTTCGCTCTTCTAGGTGGTAGAAATAGTATCATTTAGTCTCCTTTGGATACCCCATAAATATACATTTACAAGATTTTGGGCCCAACCTGTTCGAAGTCAATTTCTTAACATAAGCTTTGCACACCCAAATCCTTAGATAAGAGGAGTCTTATCTATAGACTTTGACGGCACACGGTTCAAAATGTGAGCCTCAGTCTCTAGGGCATAACCCCACAATGATACAAGTAGATCACTAAAACTCATCATGGACATAACCATGTCAAGTAAGGTCCTATTCCTCCCTTCAGACACTCCATTGTGTTAGGGTGTATATGAAAGGGTGAGTTGTGATACTATCCCACATTCCTTCAGGTATTAAGAAAACCTTGAGCTTAAGTATTCACCTCCTTGATTCGACCGAAGAGCTTTAATACTTTTGTCCAACATATTATGTACTTCATTCCTAAATTCTTTGAACTTATCAAAGGCTTCAGATTTATGTCTCATAAGGTAGACATAACCATATCTATTGAAATCATCAGTAAATGTGACGAAGTATGAATATCTACCCCTGGCTTCAACTGTTAGTGGACCACATACACCACTATGGATGATGCCTAACAGTTCAGTAACCCTTTCACCTTGTTCAATGAAAGGAGACTTGGTCATCTTGCCTAACAGGTATGACTCGCATACCTCAAATGACTGAAAGTCAAAAGGGTCCAAAACTCTATCCTTTTGAAGTTTTGCAATGCGGGTCTTATTAACATGACCCAATCTATAGTGCCAGAGATATTTCTGGTTTTGAGCACTATGTTTTGCTTTCTTGGTTTCAACATTGAGAATATCTTTATTGTTTAAATCAAGAACATATAACCTATTATATAACCTTGCAATCCCAAATAGAATACCATTCAAACTAAAGGGCAACAATCCATTAGATATCTCAAAATGATACCCCATATTATCCAAAATGGATACTGAAATAATATTTCTAGAAATAGAAGGTAAGTAATAACAGTTATGTAATTCCAAGAACAAGCCCGTAGGCAAAGATAAACAATAAGTCCCTATAGCCAATGCAGCCACATGTGCTCCATTTCCAACTCGTAGGTCCACCTTTCCCCTAGCGAGCACTCTACTCTGCCTTAGTCCCTGTACAATAGTACAAATGTGAGTACCACATCTTGTGTCAATGACCCAAGATGTTATGGGAGAGAAGTTACTCTCAATCATAAATATACCTGAAGTCGTAGCATCTAACTTCTTCTTGCTTGCGAGGAAAACCTTATAGTGTTTCCTCTAGTGGCCAGACTTGCCATAATAGAAGGAGACCACTTTGCCCTTCCCTATGCCACTATGAGGGCCAAGAGTACCCTATCCTTCGAGCTTGAGCTTGGGCTTGGGCTTGGGCTTGGGCTTGGGCTTGGGCTTGGGCTTGGGCTTGGGCTTGACCTTGGCCTTACCCTTGCCATTACCCTTTCCTTTACTAGCAGTGCCCAATAAAACAGGCTTGGACTTCTTCAAGTCCTGCTCCGTTCCATTTCCAACTCGTAGGTCCACCTTTCCCCTAGCGAGTACTCTACTCTGCCTTAGTCCCTGTACAATAGTACAAATGTGAGTAACACATCTTGTGTCAATGACCCAAGATGTTATGGGAGAGAAGTTACTCTCAATCATAAATATACCTGAAGTCGTAGCATCTAACTTCTTCTTGCTTGCGAGGAAAACCTTATAGTGTTTCCTCTAGTGGCCAGACTTGCCATAATAGAAGGAGACTACTTTGCCCTTCCCTATGCCACTTTGAGGGCCAAGAGTACCCTATCCTTCGAGCTTGGGCTTGGGCTTGGGCTTGGGTTTGACCTTGGCCTTACCCTTGCCATTACCCTTTCTTTTACTAGCAGGGCCCAATAAAACAGGCTTGGACTTCTTCAAGTCCTGCTCCGTAATCCTCAGCATGTTCAAAAGCTCTGACAAGGTTTTTACCATCTTGTTCATATTGAAGTTCATTATGAACAGTGCATAAGAGTCAGGCAAGGATTGTAGAATAAAATCCATTTGTAATTCTGCATCATACTTAAATCCCAAAGTCTCAAGCCTCTCTATGTGCTCGATCATCTTAAGCACATGAGGACCAACTTAGGCTCTCCCTTAGTCAGACGACTTCCAAATAGTGCTTTTGACACCTTGTACCTCTCATGTCGAGCATTCCCTTTGAAAAACTCCTTAAGGTGTAGAATGATGGTAGCAGCGTCCATATTCTGATGCTGCTTTTGCTGCACTAGTGTCATCAATGCTAACATCAAGCATTGAATACCATCAGCATCATCAAGGAACTTTTGATAAGTGTCCTTTACTTCCTGAGTGGCATCAGGATCAGGCTCAGCCATATATGGCTTTTCAAGGATATACAATTTCTTATCTGACTTGAGTATAATCCGAAGATTACAATACCAGTCTAAGAAATTGGATCCATCAAATCTGTTTTCTTTCTTGATTATCGATCGCAGGTTCATAATGCTCATTTTGGTGAATCTATAATTGCAGAAAAGAAAAAGTCATTATAAAGTTCATTATTATTTAATATAGTCTTTTATTAAACGATGCTCCCACTATTTTCCTCAAGTCAATAGCCCTCACTATTAACTCGGGAAAGCTCGTTGGCTTTCTTAGTGGACTAAGATCCTAGTCGGCCCACTTCAAACTTTTTGCTTTGGCGAACAAGCCAAAATGGGTTGATTAGGTAGGCCAACAAACTTAATCTACACCAGTTGATAGCTCCTACTATCAACCTCAAATGTGAAGAAGCCAACAAGCCAATCACACAATCCAATGGCCCCAACCATCATCCTCAAGTGTGATTCTCAGTATCAGTAGAGTGGACACTATATGCTACCACGTACACACAATATGTGTACTTCTTTACTATCCCTATGACGCGTTTATAACCTTCGCTTTGGCGAACAAGCAAAACCATCCTTTTAAGTCGACCCATCACCATTAAGGAAAAGTCCAGAAATTTTAAGCTCCCACTAGTAGAAGTGTACCCTTCGCTTTGGCGAACAAGGTTCCAACGAACAGTGGTTTGGTTAAAATCATGGTGATGGAAGGCATATGTGACTTAATATACTTTAATTGAGGGTTTATTAGTTAATGTCTCACCAGATTATTATCTTCGTTAGAATGACATTGTTTGTATGTTATTGAATATTCAACCTTAGCATACATTCTAAACAAAATATTAAAACGTGCCAGTACATGGCCCAACTAAAACCAATTTCCTCGAGCCTAGAGAAATTAGCAGGTCATCTAGGGGTCCTGTAATAAAATCTTGAGTCTTCAAGTATGATCGTCTGTTCCTTGATCTATCTTCAAGTATATTACAAAAATATCATTGTAAATTTATAGTGAGAATAATTATACAAAATTCTTTACATCAATAAATTTATAAACCTCGATTTACATTTGAGGGGAATGAGATGAGAAAAGAATGTACATCCAGAAGGGAAGAAAGGCAGGACACGCATGCCTTATTTAATAAATTACAACCATGCATACCCAAAAAATTTGAAATATTCACCATAGGTCTAAGGCTCATGTACCGGGCACCATGCAATATACAAACAAGTACATGGCATACATTTCAAAAACAATCAATTTTTGAATTGGGTGGGTTAATTATTAATTACCCCCTGACAATTTGTAGATCTCCATTCGGTCCAAAGGTTTTGAAACTTTTCACTTTGGCCCCTGCACACTCGAAAATGCGCTCGTTGCGGCAATGGATTAGATTGCTGCGGTGATGGATTAGATCGCTACAGCATGCATTGATTTGTGTCGCATACATCTTAGACTGTGATTGCCGCAGCCATGAGTTATATCATCGCGGCGATCGCTGATTGATATCAGCGATCACGCTAAGGACGATCGTCGCGGCGATGGGTTATATCGCCGTAGCAAGCGCTGATTTTTCAATAAGTGAGTACGCTAAACAACGCACGCCATGGCGATGGGTTATATCACGGCAGCGAGTGTACATTGATCTGTAGCACTAGATCAGTTCAACCAGCCACCAAAAATACGCCAAATGGATTTTGCAATCAATCTAAGCTATTGATTTCAACAAAAATCCATAACCCAACATATTCCAAAATTGTAGATCATCAACAAATTAAATTAATCAATTAATTGATTTCTTAAAACATGCTTTCATGGCAGATTTTATGCAGATTCATCAAGGCAACATGTTATCAATCAAATACATGTAATCAACCATTCACAAAAACTGTAAAATCTGGTACCCTAGGCTCTCATACCATTGTTAGGAAACGATCAAGTCATGGCAGCAGAAACAAAAATTGTTACGACATGGATCGTTCCTTAGAACCAAGATCAGGGAACAAATATACAGTTTATACATTAAATAAGCATGTGCAAAAAATTTAGTCTAGAGTTAAGAAATCATACACACGTTTGGAGGCTCCTCTAACTTGTCTTTGAAGCAGTTGCTACTAACCCAACAAGAGGATCGAACCAATGTAGTCCACATGAAGACAACCCCAAAGAACTAAATAGGGATTTGCTAGATCCTCTTTAGCCTTAAGAACTATGATGAAATCGAAAGAGATTTGATTCAAACAAAAAGCAATCTAGCGTAAGAGAGAAGGGGGCTGGAGTTTTTGCTTTGTGAATGAAAATGAATTCAATTTTAATTATTTCACAAAGTGTTGCACTTATATAGTGCACACTATGCCCTATTCCATCATGGAATGGGCTTGGGCACCAACCCAAACAACTCCTATGTCCAAAGAGTCCCATTTAGATATTTTAATAATTATTATTGTTATTTCAATTAAATTCAATTAATATATATATTTCATATATTAACATTTAACAATAACAATAATACAATTAAATATATGCGATCACATATTTAAATATAATTTCACTTATTTAATTTTATTAACAAATTAAATAAAGGCTATGACCTTAGCAAATTTAATTACACTGTGAAATTACCAAAATACCCTTTCGCCTAAAAAGATGAAAATGCCCTTCTTATAAATTGGCTCTTAAATTATCTTCTATGTGTGTGACCCGTAGACTCCTTATCATACCAGTAGTGTGTAGTATCGCGATTAACACCAATTAATGGTCTCACTACACATAGACCAAGATTGGCCCCTAGCAAGGCATCATGGCCACCCGATGGGTCGGATTAGGATTGACTGCCTACTTGTCAACAATATGGTTACCGTACAATCCAATCCTTTCATCATCTGTTATCTCAACGAGACTGAGGCATAGAAATAGTGTCAACCTCAATTACTCTCGTTATGTATGTATTCAGTTACTAGACCAATGACCGAAATTATGAATTGGATAAAGCAACAACTCAATGCCGTTGTGGCCATAGTTTTAGTGTCTTTGCCATTTACTGAATTGCGCCGTGAGATAACTTCCCTCGTACCCGGAAGTGATGAATCCTCTGTCAATCCACCATAGTCTTGATACACTCTTTGATGCAGCCAATCACTACCGTATTGATAGCTCTGAATAGAACTGCGTTAGGCTAGAGTCAAACTACACCAACCGGTGCACAAGGTGCTTTGGTGATCTCAAGCCTAAGGATCACATGCACCACCATTCATTAGAGGATTTGTTCTATAGACACTAGGGTTACCATCCATATGGAATCCTCGACGGTGGGTTAGTCAGTGAACTTGCCTACATAGCAAGCACCGAATGTGTTACACCGGGAGGTTGTTACCAAACAAGGCCAATTGACAAGTGAGTCAGATTACTACCTTTACGACGAGTCGTTTAAGGCACTATGATAGCATTACCGTATTATTTGTGCCCTTACTTTAGAATAACACTAGGGCAACAGATGTTTCTAGAATAGCCACCATATGTGCTCATAGGGTTTTCACTATCAAGATTTGAAACACTTGATACCCTCATCACTGTTCTACCATTCTAAGGACATATATCAATACATACAATGATGATTTATGCGATATAGAATAAAATGCCTTTTATTGATCAATGAACATTATTACAAAGAGTCAATTCTAAAATAATTGATTGCCTCGAGGGCATCTACTATAACATCTGCAGTGCTAGAGATATGTCTAGTTTTGATCGCTATGTTTAGCTTTCTTGGTTTCAATATTGAGAATATCTTTATTGTTTAAATCAAGAACATATAATTCATTATATAGCCTTGCAATTCAAAATAGAATACCATTCAAACTAAAGGATAACAATCCATTAGATATCTCAAAATGATACCCTATATTATCCAAAGCGGATACTAAAATAATATTTCTAAAAATAGAAGGTACGTGATAACAGTTATGTAGTTCCAACAACAAGCCCATAGGCAAAGATAAACAATAAGTCCTTACAACCAATGCAGCCACATGTGCTCCATTTCCAAGTCATAGGTCCACCTCTCCCTTGGTGAGCACTCTACTCTGCCTTAGCCCCTACACATCAGTACAAATGTAGTACCACATCCCCTGTCAATGACCTAAGATGTTGAGGGAGAGAAGTAAATCTCAACCATAATCATACTTGAAGTCGTAGCATCTGACTTCTTCTTGCTTGTAAGGAAAGCCTTGCAGTGTTTCCTCCAATGGCTAGGCTTGCAATAATAGAAGCAGACTACTTTGCCCTTCCCTATGCCATTCTCGAGGTCGAGCACCATGTCCATTTGGGCAAGGGACAAGGGCTTAGGGCAGGGCTTAGGGCTTGGGCTTGGGAAAGGAATTGGCCTTACCACCCCCGACCATTACCCATTACCCACCCGGGCCTTTACTTGTAATAACCGAGTAAAACAGGCTTGGACTTCTTCAAGTCCTGCTCTGTAGTCTTCAGCATGTTCAAAAGCTTTGACAGGGTTTCCACCATTGTGTTCATATTGAAATTCATTATGAACGGTGCATACGAAGTCGAGGGCAAGGATTGCGAATTAAATCCATATGTAATTCTGCATCCAACTCAAATCCCAAAGTCTCAAGCCTCTATGTGCTCGATCATCTTGAGCACATGAGAACCAACTTGGGCTCTCTCAGTCAGATGACTTCCAAACAATGCTTTTGACACCTTGTACCTCGTGTCGAGCATTCCTTTCGAAAAGCTCCTTGAGGTGTAGAATAATGGCAGTAGCATCCATATTCTCATGTTACTTTTGCAGCACTAGTGTCATCGATGCTAACATCAAGTATTGAACGCCATCAGCATCATCAAGGAACTTTTGATAAGTGTCCTTTACTTCCTGCGTGGCATTAGGATCAGGCTCAACCATGTATGGCTTTTCAAGGATATACAATTTCTTTTCCAACTTGAGTATAATCCAAAGATTACAATACCAGTTTGAGAAATTGTATCCATCCAACCTGTTTTCTTTCTCGATTATCGGTCGCAGGTTCATAATGCTCATTATGGTGAATCTACAATTGCAGAAAAGATAAAGTCATTATAAAGTTCATTATTTTTTAATATGGTCTTTTATTAAATGTGCTCCCATTATTTTCCTCAAGTCAATAGCCCTCACTATTAACTCAGGAAAGTCCATTGGCTTTCCTAGTGGACTAAGATCCTATTTGGCCCATTTCAAACCTTTGCTTTGGCAAACAGGCCAAAATGAGTTGATTAGGTAGGCCAACAAACTTAATCCACACCAGTTGATAGCTCCTACTATCAACCTCAAATGTGAAGAAGCCAACAAGCCAATCACACAATCTAATGGCCCTAACCATCGTCCTTAAGTGTGATTCTCAGTATCAGTAGAGTGGATACTACATGCCACCACATACACAATATGTGTACTTCTCTACTTTTCCTATTACGCGTTTATCAACCTTCGCTTTGGCGAACAAGTAAAGCCGTCATTTTAAGTCGACCCATCACCATTAAGGAAAACTCCGATGAATTTTAACCTCCCACTAGTATAAGTGTACCCTTCACTTTGGCGAACAAGGTTCCAATGAACAGGGGTTTGATTAAAACCATAGTGATGGAAGGCTTACGTGACTTAATATACTTTAATTGGGGGTTTGTTATTTAGTGTCTCACCAAATTATTATCTTTGTTAGAATGACATTGTTTGGCATGTTCTTGAACATTCAACCTTAGCATGCATTCTAAACAAAATATTAAAACTTGTTGGTACGTGGCCCAACTAAAAATCAATTTCCTCAAGCCTAGAGGAATCGGTAGGTCACCTAGGGGTCCTGTAATAAATATCTTGAGTCTTCAAGTATGATAGCCTCGTCCTTTGCTTCGTTTCAAGTACATTACAAAAACATCAAACTAAATTTACAATAAAATTAATCTCAAACTAATTTTACATCACTAAATTTAGAAACCTCGATTTACATTCGAGGGCGTTAAGATGAGAAGAAAATGTACGGAGAAAGGGGAAGAAGGCAGGGACACGCATGTCCTATTTTAAAACTTACAACCATACATACCCAAAAACAATTTAGAGCATTCACCATAGGTCATAAGGCTCATGTATACAGGCTTACCACAATATACAAACAAGTACATGGCATACATTTCAAAAAACTATCAATTTTTTGAATTGGGTGGGTTAATTATTAATTACCCTTTTATATGTGCATAATGGTTATTAGCTTTATAGGTTATTAAAAACTACATTTTGGTCCCTGCGAAAAACACGAGAATTAGGATAGCAACCTCGTCATGCGGCAAAGGCAGAACTTCTCGAAAAATTCCGGGCAAGAACGTTGCGCAGCGAAGTTGTTATTTCGCCGCGGTGAAGTCTAGAAATCCCAAAAATGTACAGTTCCCCTTTTTTTTTTCAATTTTTTCATGTAATAACACGTATCCAAATCCAAATCGAATGCACAAGCATTCGACCAGATACCAACCAACCAATATAATATCCATCAACACATTATTAAACCAATTGATCATTTGAATCACTCATTCATAAGCGATTTTGTAGATTTTTGCATATTTAACAAAAAATAACATGTTATCAATCAAATACATGCTATAAATCATACAATAAACAAGAAAATTTGGGACCCATTGTTCCCGTTGCGATACCCTTTGTTAGGAAACGAACAAGTTATGGCAATGAAAATAAAAAACACAAACAACATGGATGATTTCCTTAGAACGAAGATTAGGGCACAAATTTACAGTTTATACAACATATATTAGAATCTGTAGAAAATCAGTTTAAAGCTAAGAAACCATACCCACATTTAGAGGCTCCTCCAACTTTATCTGTGAATGGGTTTCACTACCAATCCAAGGGTAGGATCGAACCACCGTTAGTCCACATGAAGATAATCCCAAGGAACCTAAAGAGGATTTGCTAGATCCTCTTTAACCTTAAGAACCAAGAACAAAAAATCAAATGAAATGTTTGATTCAACCTAGAGCAAATGGTGTGGGAAGAGAGAAAAGGGGTTTGGAATTTTTTTCAATCAATGAATATAAAAGACTTTATGAGAAGTTTTTTTAATTCATGGAACACATGCACTTATATAGTGCATGTGAAACCCTATTCCACTTAGGAATAGGCTTAGGCACCAACCCAAACAACCCCTATGTCCAAACAACCCCATTTAGATATTTTAATTTTAATTATTATTATTTCAATTAAATTCAATTAATATATTAACATTTAATAATAACGATAATTCATTTAAATATATGCGAACACATATTTAAATATAATCTCACTTATTTAATTTTAATATCAAATTAAATAAAGGCTATGACCTCAGCAAATTTAATTACAATTGTGAAATTACCAAAATACCCTTTACGCCTAAAAAATTTTGAGCAAATGCCCTTCTTATAAATTGGTTCTTAAATTATCTTCTATGTGTGACCCATAGGCTCCTCATCATATTGGTAGGGTGTAGTATCGTGATTAACACCAATTAATCGTCTCACTACACAGAGACCAAGGTTCCCTTAGCTGGCATCATGCCCACTCGATAGATTCGGATTCAACAAAGCAGCTACCTGTCAACGATATGGTTACCATACAATCCAATCCTTTCATCATCCGTTATCTTGATGAGACCGAGGCATAGAAATAATGTCAACCTTAGTTACTCTTGATATTATGTATTCAGTTACATGACAAATGATCAGAATTATAAACCGGATAGAGCAACAACTCAATCCCACTGTGGCCGTAGTTTTAGTGTCATTGCCATTTTACTGAATTGCACCGTGAGATAACTTCTCTTGTACCCGGGAGTGATGAATCCTCTATCAATCTACCATAGTCTTGATACACTCCTTGATGCAGCCAATCGCTAACGTATTGACAGCTCTGAATAGAACTGCGTTAGGCTAGTGTCAAACGCACCAATCGGTGTACAAGGCGCTCCAGTGATCTCAAGTCTAAGGATCACATGCACCACCATTCGTTAGAGGATTTGTTCCATAGACATTAGGGTTACCATCCATATGGAATCCTTTGGTGGGTCAGTCCAGTGAACTTGCCTATAGTAACACCCATGTGTTACACCAGGTTGTCACCAAACAACCTTGACAAGTGAGATCAGTCATTACCTTTCGATAGGGTCGTTCAACACTATGATAGCCTTATCGTATTATATGTGCCCTTACTTTAGAATAATACTAGGGCTACGAACATTTCTAGAATGGCCACCATATGTGCTCATAGGGTTCTCACTATCAAGATTTGAAATATTTGATACCCTCGTCACGGTTCTACCATTCTAAGGACATATATCAATACATACAGTTATTATTTACGTGATATAGAATAAAATGGCTTTTATTGATCAATAAACAATATTACAACGAGTCAATTCTACAATAATTGATTGGCTCTATGACACCTACTCTAACACATTAGTGAGCGGCCTCAAAATAGAATAACAGAATTTGTGTAGTCTGTTAGAAGTGCATGTGGATGAGGACTGTACATAGAAAGAATTTTAGAATATACTCACACGGCTAGGGTTCCAAATTCATGCCTCAGCCTAGTCCGATCGGCAAACCAGAATAGAAAACAGAAAAGAAACAGAAAAAGAAACAGAATAAGAGACAAAAAACAAAAAAAGAAAAGAAAGTTTATTTCGTAGAAAAAGTTATTATTCTGCATATGTATTATGTTACTTGCATTATTTAGAATTTCTTATGTGCTCGACGATGTACAATTTTTATTAATTGTCCTTGCGCATCGGTAAGTAGCAAATTAGAATAATAGAAACGAATGCAGAATATTAGAAAAGAATGCAGAATATTAGTAAAGAATGAAGAATATAGAAAAGAATGAAGAATAAAAGAAAAGATTAAAGTGAGAGAAGGAAAGTCAGAATATGAGTAACAGAGGAAACACAGTAGTGTAGTTTGGTTTACTTACTGAGCAATTAGTGCTCACTCCATTATTTTCTTGTTTTGTAGGTACTAGATGATTTATAGCCAAGTGGGACGTCAATAAGCAGAGGAGTTTGGAGGCACTGTCCAAGAATATTTTGTACATATCAAAGTATATTAGTTATTTTGTGTATATATTTATATGAATACAAATTAGAGCTTTTGGATTTTATATTATACACATATATGTATATATGTTTTCAAAAGTTATTTAGCGGATTTTATCATATATCTCTCAAAGAATTACTAGCTAGAGAGAATATTACAGCTCCGTTTGGTTCGCTTTTGGGAATACTATTATTAGTATTCCCAAAAAAGATATACAGTGAAATGTCATTATTCCCAAAATATTATTATATATTTTTCAATTTCTTTTAAACCTCTTAAATTTGTTAATTTAACTAAACACCCCCAAATATTTTTTTTTAGAAATTGTTAAAACACTCTGGCCACCTCTGGCGGTGGTGGCCGGCTGTCCGTATTTAATGGGTGGGTTAGAGGTGTTTTTTGTTAACTCTTAATATTTTATTATAGGGGTGTTTAGTAAATAAACAAACATAGGGGGATGTTTTTGTTAATTTCTAAATTCTACATCGTAATACCATGGGAATTTAACTTTTTTCAAAATATTATTCTAAAAACCATTAGAATAATTAACCAAACGGAGCCTATATTTTTGGTATCAGAGCAACGATTTTGGGAAAAGTATGATCTTTTTATGAGAATGAATTGACAATGTGCCCCTTCCGTTGCGTTGATGTACCATAGCCAACTGTTGTAAATTATTTCTTTTTCTTACTTGTATTAGATGAGTTAACTTAGTTGATTAATACTATATGTTTTAGATGAGATTTGTGACTCAATTCGGTAATAAGAATGCATCGAGTATGGGTGAGCCATCCAACCCGTCAAGATCTACTCCCCCTATTCTTGATAAAGAGAGGATTCATAACATCATTCAGCAAGTATTGGTAGAAAGTCAGGGGAGACCTATATCGGAGAGAGTTGAGACACCAGTTGTTGTACCGACCACTAGAGATGAGAGAGAAAGATTGGTACCTCTGATAGTACAAAGTCATCTTAAGCCTATTTATGGGTTACCTAGTCATCATCGCCATCGAATTTAGAAGTGCGACTAACCCATTAGTGGCGGAAGAATGGATTAGATACGTGGGCGTATGACATCACTTTTTTCCCATGGCAGATTGGGAGAAGATCCGGGATGCTAGTTTCTTGTTTAAGAGTGATGCCCATATATCGTGGGAGCTGATGGAGGATACTCATGATATAGCTACTATGACCTGGGGAGATTTTAGACGACTTTTTGAGGTAGAATTCAGGACAGCTGACAGAGTTCATGAAAAGATATAAGAATTTATTAGCCTATGATAGGGGATCATTTCAGTGAAAGAATACTCCATTAGATTTAATTCCTTGGCGAGGTTTGCACCAGGTATAGTGAGCACACCAGAATTAAGGATGAAAAAGTCCGTGCATGGGCTGAATCCAGAAATAGCTCAAAATGTGATGGCAGGTACTCAGCCCCCTCAGACTCATAGTGAGGCCTCGGAGTGAGCTTTACGAGGAGAAGTATTTGTGAATAAGTTAACTCTATTGACTTTATCAGCAGCAATGCTCAATATTCCACTTCTTGCTCCACAGAGAGACATATTTGATGCCCCCAACAATAGAGAAGTGAAGAATAAGAAAAGATCTCAGTCAAAGAAGAACAGGTGGGATTGGAAGAATAAAAGGCCAAGGACTATTGAGTTTCCCCAATGTCAGAAATGTGGGAAACATCATTCGGGAAAGTGTCTTAAGGATTTGGGTCGAAATGTGTGTTTTAAATGCCGACAGCCAGGATGTATGATGAAAGAATGTAAGGCCCCTCTTACAATCATAGCACAAACATCTAGAGGTACTAATGCTCAGGTGTTTACAGTCGCACATAGTGAAGCCGAGGCCAGCCCATCTACAGTTACTAGTCAGTTACTATTTCATTTAGTTCCCCTTTATGCATTAGTTGATTCTAGAGCCACACACTCATTCATTACACATGGGATTATAGAGAGACTAGGTTTGAAACCTATTATAGTAGATCAACCCATTAAGATAGAATTGCCAGATGATGATAGTATGTTAACTCGGGAGATGCTTTCAGGGGAGTCCGTAGTGATCCATGGAAGGATGTTAACAGTGGATTTGATTGTATTTGATATGCCCAACTTTGATGTTATTTTGGGCATGGATTTCCCAGGGAGATATGGAGTAGAGATTGATTGTCGAAAGAAGAAAGCAAAATTTAATCTTGAGGATGGCGATAAGTTTAGTTTCGAAGAAGGCCATTAGCTTACTATGTTAATTAGTAATGTAAAAGCCAAAAAAATGTTAAGAAAATGGTGCTCTATGTATATTGCCCATGTGATGCAAAGCAACGATGTCCCTCGATTAGAGATCCAAAATGTGCCAGTAGTCCAGGAGTTTCCAGATGATTTTCCAGGTTTACCTCTAGAAAGAGAAATGGAATTTAGCATTGAGTTGGCACTAGGGACAACACCGATTTCTAAAGCCCCTTATCGTATGGCCCCTGCCGAGCTCCAAGAATTGAAGAAGCAGCTCCAAGAACTCCTAGACAAGGGTTTTATTCGACCCAGCCATTCTCCTTAGGGTGCTTCGATTCTAATTGTGAAGAAGAAAGATAGGTCACTACGGATGTGCATAGATTATAGAGAGTTGAATAAAATGATAGTGAAGAATAAGTACCTATTACCTCGAATAAATGATTTATTTGATCAGCTTAAAGGAGCAGTAATGTTTTCAAAGGTTGATCTGAGCTCGGGTTATCATCAAGTAAAAGTTGCGAAGCGAGGGATATAGCCAAGGCGCATTTGGACAGATATAGGCATTATGAGTTTGGGGTGATGCCTTCGGGTTAACCAATGCCCTAGCAGTCTTTATGGATTTAATGAACTGGGTGTTTCATGATTGTCTTGGTCGATTTATAGTGGTGTCTATTGATGACATCGTGGTTTATTCTAAGACAAGAGAAGAACATGAAGAACATTTGAGATTTGCGTTGTAGCGGTTAAGAGATAAGAAGCTGTTTGCCAACTTTTCTAAATGTGAGTTCTGGCTGGATCAAGTTATCTTCTTGACCCACATTTTCTGAAAAGAAGGTGTGTTAGTAGATCCCAATAAGGTAAAGGCAATCCTAGAGTAACAAAGACCTAAGACAGTAAAAGAGCTTAGAAGTTTCTTGGGGCTTGCAGACTATTATAAGCAATTTGTAGCAGGATTTGCTCAATTGGCTATGCATCTTACAGCTCTTACCAAACAGAGAAGTCCTTTCATATGGTCAGATGCATGTGAAGAAAGTTTCCAAGAGTTAAAAGGAATACTCACCACTACTCTTATTCTGGTGTTACCACAAGAGGGTGTAGACTATGATATTTATATAGATGTCTTACTTTAGGGACTTGGTGCTGTGTTGATGTAGTTGGGTAAGGTAATCATTATGCTTCTCGATAGTTGAAAGAGTATGAGACGAGATACTCTACGCATGATTTAGAGTTAGCAGCTGTAGTTTTTGCATTAAAGATATGGAGGCATTACTTGTATGAGGCAAAGAGTAATATTTATACCGATCATAAAAGTTTGAAGTATTTCTTCACCCAAGGGAGCTGAATATGAGACAAAGGAGATGATTGGAGCTAGTAAAAGATTATAATTGTGAAATCAAGTATCAACCTGGAAAAGCTAATGTGGTAGCCGATGCCTTGAGTAGAAAAGCCTTTTTGTCTCAGCTCATAGTGCAGAATGAATTATTGGAAGAATTTCTCAAAGAACAGATAGAGATGATACCAAGACAAATTGCTAGGTTAGAAATTCAAACTACTTTACTGGAAGAGATTAAGGAAAAGCAAACCGTCAACGAGTGGTGTCAAAAAATGAGTTAACAAGTGTTGGAAGGCAAGATACCAGAATGTCAAATTTCAGATGGTATCCTCTGTTTCCAGAATCGCATATGCATTCCTCAGGATGCTAAGCTGCGAAAGAAGATTCTTACAGAGGCTCATGACACACCATACACTGCGCATCCTAGAGGAGCCAAAATGTATCAAGATTTAAAGAAGAGTTATTGGTGGCTAGGTATGAAGAAAGATATCGGGACTATGTAGCAAAATGTCTGGTTTGTCAACAGGTTAAAGCAGAGCACTAGAGAGCATCAGGACTGCTTCAACCACTCAGCATTCCTAAATGGAAATAGGAAAATATATCAATGGATTTCATTACAGGCCTTCCAAGAGTTAAAAAGGGTTATAATGCACTACGAGTGATAGTAGACAGATTAAACAAATTAGCGCATTTTCTTTCAGTAAAAGAGAGTACCACTTTAGATCAGTTATGTAACACCCACATCAAGGTATGTAATTTTATTTATGCCGTAATACCCTTAGTTGGATTTATGTGAAGTTACCTTAGAGAAATGTGAAGAAAACTCCTTAAAACTTCATTAGGGGTAAAATGGTCTTTTCATTCTTAATTAGATGAAAAAGTGGAGAGTGATAGGAAGCAAAATAATGTGAAGAAGATAATAAAAATGAGGGTATTTTGGTAATTGATTAAAGGATATAGATGGGATTTCATAGAAAGTGCAAGGCCAAAATAGGAATACATGGATATATTATTGGATATAAGGTTTCATTAGAAGAAACCCTAGCCATATTTCAGCCCTTGTACACGCCACCCTCACCCCTCTTTCTCTCAATTTTCTTCACCAAATACCAAAGGGAAATCACAGGATTTGGCTTGGATTTTGATAGATTTTCAATCCTAAAGCATCCAAATGTAAGATTCTAGCACAAGGTGTGTGATTAACCTTTAAAGTTTTAAATTCTTATGGTTTTTAAATGATCTAGGTCCAAGAAAAGAGACTTTTAGCAAAGGGGGCTTATATTACACATTCAAGGTAAGTAAACCTAATTTTAGCCTTGATTTGAGCAAGACTTGTGTAGAATGATTCTTGCATGTTTTTATGTGATTTTATGTGAGAATTGTTGGCTCTTTTTGATGTTTTTGATGTGTAATTTCCAGCCATAAGAAGTAGTGTATGAGTATGTGGTGATTTGGTGAAGTTATGGAAGAATTAGTGTTGAAATTTTGAAGTGTTGAGAATTGTTGAAAACGGCCAGGTTCGATGCTATAGTTAGTGAGTTTTTGCCTCAAATTTTGGTGGATTTAGAGAGATGTGGAAGTGTAGCCAACATAGTAGTTGCATGTGCATATGAAGTGTTTGATGAAAATCCAAAGAGAAAATGCATGCATGAGTTGGTTAAACCCTAATGAAGAAAGGGTTAGAGAAAGGCAAGAATTGAAGTAGAAAGATTATGTTGGGCTTAACCAACTGTAAATGCTAGTATTCAAGAGTGCATATTGTTACGCCAAAATTTAGATATCTGATCAGAATTCATAATATCTATATATTTGTTATATTTCCTCATGTTTTAATGGTTATAAATGCTTAAGTCTTGGATTTTGATTATGTTTCCTATTTTGTGGAGTAGATTAAGGAGTTAAATCAAATTGAATTCAAAATCAAGAGATTTGGAGAGAAAAAATCGGAGCTAAAAAAGAGATACATTCCAGAAGCTGATTTTGCTTAAAGCGTGGGCGCACCTTACTGGATCCGAGATTTTTGACCTAGGGTTACGAATTTGTTGGAGAAAAAGATATGTATGACAGTTAGAAAGATTTATTTACCCATTCTTAATCTGTAGGATTTGCCAATACTCCCTATTAAGGTTGGATTTGCTTTTAATTAGTTTCCTGATCTAGATAGGGTAACTATTATTAGATGGAGTTATAAATAGGGAGATTATTCACAAGAAAAAGGGACATCGATCTCTCCCTCATCTCTCTTCTATTTTCTTTAGGCATTCTTTTAATTATGAGTAGCTAAATACTTTTCTTCTAGCTGAAGGATAATTGAAGTTTTGGTTCTTCAAGAATTGTGAGATCTAAATAATTTTCAGTGTTCTTTTATTTCTTCACTATTTATATATCTTCTATGTTCATTAACAATTATTGTCTTGATTGATTGATGCAAAGGGTCCGTTGTTTAATTATCAGGTTAATAAATTTCCATTTAGAACTTTAAATCCGTAATTATTTAAATGTCCTAATATTAGTGGTAAAATAACATAGTTGATTATAAAGGGATTTTCAATTTATGTTATGAAGATGTATAATCTAGTCTAAATGAATCGAGCTTGTGTATTTTTTTGGCTAGAATTGGTAGTCTCTCTAATTATTAATGATGTTGATAGATTAAATCTTAAGAGCTTGTTTAGGTTTGTTTATTAACAAGGGAAGTAATCAAAGAGCTTGTTTTGGTTATCGAGAAAGTAAGGAGAGATAGGTTGTTAGAGCTTGTTAATAACCATAACCAATTTAGTGAAGAATAGAAGATTTTATCCTTGTATCTGTGATCAATTCTCTAAACCAATTCTGAAATTATACCTTTGGTTGGATATTTGCCTGATATTGATTCCTTCTTAATTTTTAGTTGATTATAATTGCTTTCTTTTTATTTCACTTCGATATTTCAAAACCTCTCTTTTCTTTGCTTTAATTTTCATTAAAATAAATCTACCCAATCTCTGTGGATATGACCTTGCTCATCACTGTTACAATTTGTATTTTTTTTAGAGTGAGAATTTTATTATTTGTTGGATTCGACACCCACCAAATTTTTGGCCCCATTGCCAGGGATTGGTGTTAATTAGATTTATTTTAATGCTTCGTTCTTCTTGTGCAGGTGAACTCCAATACGATCCTGAGATTAAGAAGACGGCTTGGAAGTTGAGGAAGGAAGATAAATTGCATGACAAACAAGCATCTTCATCCTTATCCCTCGAATTTAATTTAGTACCTGACTTGGTTGATTCATCTAGTGATTCCTCTAGTGACTCTGAAATAGAAGAAACAATGGCCAATCAAGAGAGAACTTTAAGGGAATTGGCTGCACCAAATGTAAATCAACAGTCAATCTGCATTACATATCCAGTTTTGGAAGTGGGTTTTGAGTTAAAATCATGGTCTTGAGAATGAAGATCCTCACAAGCATCTGAAGGAATTCCACATGGTGTGTTCAAGCATGAAACCGCAAGGAGTGACCGAAGAACAAATCAAATTACGTGCTTTTCCATTCTCCCTGACTGAAAAAGCAAAGGATTGGTTATTTTATTTGCCCCCTGGCTTTATAACCACATGGATGGAGATGGAGAGATTGTTTCTTGATAAATTTTTCCCTGCCTCACGAGCTCCTTGCATTAGAAGGGAGATATATGGAATAAAACAGAAAGATACAGGGACCTTTCATGAGTATTGGGAAAGATTTAAGCAACTCTGTGCAAGCTGTCCACAACATGGAATTTCTGAACCGCTCCTCATTCAATATTTCTATGAAGGGTTCCTACCCATGGAAAGGAAAATGATGGATGCAGTGAGTGGAGGTGCCATAGTGAACAAAACTCCTCGTGACGCTAGAGATTTGATCTCCATCATGGCCGCTAACTCACAACAATTTGGATTCAAGCAGGACACATCTCCAATAAGGGTGAATGAGGTAAGTATATCTTCCCTTGAAAATCAAATATCCAATCTAACTTCTATTGTTCAACAGTTAGCTGTAGGAAATATGCAACAAGTGAAAGCTTGTGGGATTTGTGCTATGTAACGCCCCACTTGAGGTACGTAGTTGTTGTTTCTTATTTCGCTCTTATTTGAGTTGGTTTTGGTAATATTGTTTGGTTGAGTGTTGTGTTGAATGTTTGCCCTGAAATCGGTTGAAAATAGAAGAAGTTCAGTGTACCAAGGCAAAGATGTGTTGAAACCACGGGGAAACTCTCTGGACAGTTTCGCCGCGGCGATAGACCGTTTAAAATGTTTGTTGAGTTTTAGATATTTTTCTTCCCTAAGGGCAATTTGACCATTCTACCCTTATTAGCGGGAAAAAGTGGGGAGTTAATTGTAAGGATTTTTCATGGAGAATATGTTGATATGGGGGTGAGTTTGTAATGAATCAAAGGATATAGATGGAATTCCCAAAGAAGAGTAAGGGCAAAATGGGAATGATTTGGTATAAATTTCATTAAAAGGAATTAAGAGTTACCAAACCCTCATTCTTCTTCTCCAAAAACGCAACTCTCCATTCTTGTTCCTCTCAACTTCTCTTTCTTTTGATCAAAGAGTTCCAAGGGGTTTTTGAAGTAATTTGGGGGTAGAATATCAACCTAAGGCTTCCTAAGGTAAGGATTCCTACTTAAGTTGTGTGATTTGTGAGTTTTAGTTTATATTGAAGTTTGAGAGTTTTTGTTCTTTTGGTTAAGAGTAGAGAAAAGTCAAGCAAAACAAGTGAAAGGAAGAGTTGGTGAAGTCTCTCCATAACAAGGTAAGTAAATCCCAACCCAAGTAGAGGTTTAAGAATTTTCTTGATTAGGGTTTTGATAGAAATGATGTATGTATGTGATATACATGTGATATGCCATGTATGGAGGTTTAAATAGAGATTTCTATGCTTTGTGAATGTTTATACCTTGCAAATATGAGAAATGAGTTGTTGGGTTGGAAAGGTAGTTTGAGATGTAATTGAAGGGGTGTTATGGATCCCCTTTTTGGAAGTGCTTTCTTTGACAGGTTTTATGGTTATGTGAAGGGGTTTCTCCCCATTTTGGATGGTTAGAGAAAGATTTAGAATCATTGCTATAGTAGAGTTTTATAGTGCACTTGTGTTGTTTGATGAAATGCCTAATAGAGGTTTGAGTGTGAAAAGTGAACCTTAGTTCTTGCAACATTGCATGTTGGCATTTCATAAGTGCATTGGTGAGGATGAACCATCCATAGGCACTAATTGTGCATTGAGAAGTAACCAAAGAAAGAGTTGGTAACCTTGTGTATACAATCACTCTATGAGTAGAGAGCTTGGTGGATGCAACTACTCTAAGGGTAGAGAGAATGAAAATGCTAGAATAGAATAAATTAGAAGAGTAGAATAGATGGGTTGATGCTTTGTGATCATCACCCGACAGTTATGGGAATCGGGTTGATGCTTTGTGATCACCACCCGAATAGCCCTTAGAGATGGGTCGATGCTTTGTGATCGTCACCCGATGAGTAGTAGAAATAGGTAGATGCTTTGTGACCACTACCTGGTTAGTTGTTAGATAAGTGGGTTGATGCTTTGTGACCATTATCCAATATTTAGTAGAAGCGGGTTGATGCTTTGTGATCATCACCCGACAGTGACTAGAGACGGGTTAATGCTTGGTGATCGTTACCCAAAAGTCATGAGGAGCGGGTAGGTGCTAGGTGATCTCCACCCGATAGTTAGGAAAACCCGAGTAGGTGCTTTGTGATCCCCACTCGGTAGTCACTAAGAACGGGTTGGTACTGTGTGAATTCCACCCGCTAGTCATGAAGAGTGAGATGGTGCTGTGTGAACGCCATCCGGCCGTACCTCCGGTAAGATGAGGCCATGATGTTTAGTAGAAACAGAGATAGAATCAGAAATAGTATAAGGAAAGAATTAAGAGTTATACATACGGGGACAGACATATAGAGGATTTTACTTACTGAGCATTATTTTGTGCTCACCCCGTTATTTTCCTTTGTGGATGCAGGATCTAGGTGATGATGCAGTCGGAGGGGCGTCGGCAAGCGAAGAGAAATAGCTACTGTTTCCCTGTTTTGTCTTTTTAAAACGAATTTTTGTAAACAGTACTCTTTGTGTATAAAAGACATATGAATTATAATGAAAAGAAATTTTTGGGGCCCAATTTTATATTGTTATTATGCATGCATTGTACTAGTTTTCAGCAGTTGTTACATGCTACTATCAATCATCCAACTGACATGTGCCCTACACTTCGAGATGATTCTCATGAGCAATCCAATGCAGCTGGAGGATTTCCAAGCCCACCACAAAGGAAATACGATCCCTATTCAAATACCTACAACCCAGGATGGAGGGATCATCCAAATTTCAACTATGGAGCAAGACCACCATTCCAACACTTTCAGCCTAGACCACCTGCTCCACCACCACAACAAACCTCCACAAGTTCAGGTATGTCTCTAGAAGAAATTGTTAAATCACTTGCAACTAGCACGCATCAATTTCAATAGGAGACAAGAACAAGCATTCAGTAATTGGAGAATCAAATGAGTCAACTAGCATCTTCTATGAGCAGATTAGAATCTAAAGGTAAATTGCCCTCACAAACTGTTGTTAAACCAAAACAAAATGCCAGTGCAGTTACCTTGAGAAGCAGGAAGGAGTTGAAGGAACCCAGTAAGGTAGCACATGGAGAAGAAATTGAAAAAGAAGTAGCTGCTTTTCAACCTCACACTGACCAGCCTAGAGGACTCGATAGTGAACAACCAAAGGCATTGGTGACAAATCCTCCCTTTCCTACTAGATTGACTAAATCAAGAAAGAAGAGGAAGAGAAGGAAATTCTTGAAACTTTTCGCAAGGTTGAGGTAAATATTCCCTTACTTGCTGCAATTAAACAAGTGCCTCGATATGCTAAATTTCTCAAGGAGTTGTGCACCAACAGAAGAAGTTGAAAGGTAATGAGAAGATAAGTGCGGGAAAATGTTTCAGCCATCCTCTAGAAAAAGTTACCTCCAAAATGCAAGGACCCAGGTATGTTTACTATCCCTTGCAAACTAGGTGATGTTAGGATTGAGGAAGCAATGCTAGATCCAGGAGCTTCAATAAATGTCATGCCTCTCTCTATTTATTCATCTTTGAATATTGGTCCATTAAAAGAAACAAGTGTGATTATTCAACTTGCTGATAAATCTAATGTATATCCTGAAGGAGTCGTGGAGGATGTCTTAATACAAGTTAATAGGTTGATCTTTCCTGCTGATTTTTATGTTCTTGACATGGAAGAAGATGACTCTTCTAATTCAACACTAATGTTATTAGGAAGGCCATTTCTAAAAACATCTAGGACAAAAATTGATGTGCATAATGGTACACTCACAATGGAATTTGATGGTGAAATTATTAAATTCAATATTTATGATGCCATGAGGTAACCTAATGATGTGTCTTCTGTTTTTTTTATGGATGTTGTTGACCCGTTGGTGCAGGAAATCACCAACGAACAAAGGACATTACAATTGCAAGAGTTGAAGAAAATCCGCAATGATGCCTATGAAAGCTCAAGAATATACAAAGAAAAGACTAAAGCCTTTCATGATCAACTGATTTCTAGGAAAAAAATTTCTATTGGTCAGAAAGTTTTACTTTATCACTCTAGACTGAAGTTATTTCCTGTAAATTGCATTCTAGATGGGTAGGTCCTTTTATTGTTACTAAAGCATTTCCTCATGGTGCAGTTGAAATACAAAGTTCGGATACAGGTAAAATTTTTAAGGTCAATGGTCATCGTTTCAAACCTTTTTATGAAGGTTTTCAAGTATATAATGTTGATCAAATTATTTTGGAATGTCCGAATTATGGTGATTAAGAGGTGGCAACGTCTAGCCAAAGACATTAAAGAATGACGCTTTTGGGAGGCAACCCAACTTTTTGTATTACTTTCCTTGTTTTCCTTATTTTATTTAGATTATTTTTAGTTTTTTTTAATCATTTTTTGGAGTGCATTTGATTTTCTTTCCATTTTTTTTTTTTTGGCAGAAGATGGTTTTCATAACCCGTGGGCACGCCTTATGGAAAATCTTGAATCATGGAATTGGGCAACAAACCAGACGAGATCTTTGAATACAACGTGCCCACGCCTTATTCCAATTGTTCTCTTGGTTGAAAGTCTGCCTCCTTCACCCAGCTCAGTAGCACACCACCTTGATGGGAATGCAAAATGTCATATTTAACCCCCTTAATGTTTAGTCTTTTATATGTATTTGTTTCCTAATTGTACTCATTATTACTTTATTTTGGTTTAGGAAGCAAATGGAGGTGTTAATTGAAAAACGGAATTAATTAGGGGAATTCGGACAGTTTCGCCACTGCTTCGTATTCTGGGCATAATTCTCTCATCCGAGCTCCGATTGAGATGATTCAAAATGCTGTGGAACGCTAAGAAAGAGATCTACAACTTTCATGTTTTGAGGTTTTAGAGATACTAGCTGAATAAAGGTTGTAATCGAGCTTGAAGTTGACACACCTGCATTGCCGACGTCCTGTAGCGTTCTGACTTGTTATGCAAGTCAGTCTATTATTGCACGTTTTGAAGACATACATGCTGCACGAAAATTACAGCTGGAAACACCACTTTCCTATTTTATTAGGACTCTATTTTATTTTATTTCCAATTAGAATTAAATTAGGATTAATGTTATTTTAGGATAGGAGAATATTTCTTTTAGGAGATTCGGTGGGATTTGAATTCTTAAATTAGATTTTAAAAGGGAGATCAGATGAGGTTTTGGAACCACGACTCTCTCTCTTTTCCTCTCTGGAATTTTCTTTCTCTTGAGTTTTTGTGATGGCCATGAGCGGCTAGAACTTTTGTAACTTGGTCGAAGGAAACGGAAACCTCGGAATCAAATAAACTGTGAGATCTTTCTGTTTTTAGTGTTAAATTCATGTTTGAGTATTGAATGTTATTCTGTGCATATTTTCAAGATTGATGCATTTAATTACTAGGAGGCCTACTAGTGTATTGTTTGTTGAAATCTACTGCTAAGTTTGATATCAAATCCGTAATTGTTTGATCCCTCCAACCTGTGAAGCAATTAGGGTTAGTAATTTGCTGCGTCAGGAATTAGTAACCTTACGAAGAACATTCAACTAAATTAAATACAACCGCTTGTGTTTGTGTTGTTTAGCTTCATCGATCTCTCTAATTCTTAAGGCTGCCACTAGATTAAATCTTGAGCGCTTGTCTAAGGTTGTTTAGGGGTAAGATTGTAACACCTACTGAAAACTAGTACAATGCATGCAATTAACAATGGAAAATTGGGCCCAAAATGTTTCTTTTCATTACAAATCACATGTCTTTTATACACAAAAGTTACTGTTTACAAAAGTGCATTTCAAAAGGCAAAATAGGGGAACAGTGTAGCTATTGCTCCTCGCGCGCCGACACCCCTCCAACCACAACATCACCTAGAACTCCGCATCCACAAAGGAAAATAACAGGGGTGAGCACAAATAATGCTCAGTAAGTAAAACTCTCTAGCTGTCTGTCCCCGTGTGTGACTCTCAATTCTTTCCTTTTCTAATCTGTTTCTATTTCTGTTTCTAATAACATCATGGCCTCATCTTACGGAGTACGGCCGAATAGGCGTTCACACACCATTTCACTCTATGGCTATCGGGTGGAATTCACACGTACCAACCCGTTCTTAGTGACTACCAGTGAGGATCACAAAGCACCAACTCGGTTCCTCCTAACTATCGGGTGGAGATCACCTAGCACCTACCCGTTCCTCATGAATTTTGGGTAATGATCACCAAGCATTTACCCATCTCTAGTCACTATCGGGTGATGATCACAAAGCATCACCCCGCTTCTACTAGCCATTGGATGATGATCACAAAGCATCAACCTACATATCTCTTAACTAATCGGGTAGTGGTCACAAAGCATCTACCCATTTCTATTACTCATTGGGTGACGATCACTAAGCATCGACCCATCTCTCTAAGGTATTCGGATGATGATCACAAAGCATCCATCCGATTCCCATAACTGATCGGGTGATGATCACAAAGTATCATCCCAACTATACTACTCTTCTAACTCATTCTATTGTAGCATTTTTCAATGCTCTCTACCCATAGAGTAATTTTACCCACTAAGCTCTCTACTCATAGGGTATTTCTATACACAAAGTTTCCTACTCTTTCTTAGGTCACTTTTCAATGCATATAACAATGCACATGGATGATTCATCTCTACTAATGCACTTGTGAAATGCCAACATGCAATGTTGCAAGAATTAAGGTTCATTACTAACACTCAACCTCTATTAGGCATTTCATCAAACAACTCATGTGCACTATAAAACTATATCATAGCCATGAATCTAAAACTTTTCCTAACCATCCAAAATGGGGAAAAACCCCTTCACAAAGCCATAATAACCTGCCATAGAAAACACTTCCAAAAAGGGTTCCATAATACCCCTTAAATTCCATCTCAACTACCTTGCCAAACCAACACCCATTCCTCAAATTTGCAAGGTAAGAACATTCACAAAGCATAGAAATTTCCATTCAATACTCCATACATGGCATATTACATGCACATCACATACATACAACATTTCTATCAAAACCCTAATCAAGAAATTTCATGAATCTCAACTTGGGTTGGGTTTTACTTACTTGCTATGGAGAGACTTCACCAATCTTCTTTCCACTTGGTTTTCTTGGCTATTCTCTCTACTCTTAACCAAAAGAATGAAAACTCTCAAAAACCAAAATGAACTAAAATCTTCAAATCACACAACTTAAGGAGAAACCCTTACCTTAGGAAGCCTTAGGTTGCTTTTCTACCCCAAAATCACTTCAAAAACCCTTGGAAATCCTTGATCAAAAGAAAAGAGAAGTTGGGAGGAGAAGAATGAGAAGTTGCGTTTTTGGAGAAGAAGAATGAGGGTTTGCTAACTCTTTATTCCTTTTAATGAAATATAAACACACTCATTCCCATTTTGCCCTTATTCTTCTTTGGAAATTCCATCCATATCCTTTGATTCATTACAACCTCACCCCCATCTCAACATACTCTCCATGAAAAAATCCTTACAATTCCACCTCCCCACTTTTCCTACTAATTAGGGGGTAGAAAGGTCAAATTGCCCTTGGGGAAGAAAATATCTAAAACTCAACCAACATAAAAATCGGCCCGTCGCGCGGCAAGAAACCTTTGTCGCCGCGGCAGCTGTCCCGAGTTTCGCCCTTGGTCTCAACACATCTTCGCCGCGGCGAAGACTCTTCTTCGGCCCGGCGAAGCTTGGTTCACTAAGATTCTTCTATTTCAACCAATTTCAGGGCAACATTCAACATAACGCTCAAACAAACAAATATAACAAAAACCCAACTCGATTAAGGGCGAAAGAGGAAACAATAACAACGTACCTCAAGTGGGGCGTTACAATTCTTCCCCCCTTAAAAGAATTTCGTCCCCGAAATTCAAACAAATAACTCGAAGCGATTACGCATGACCCGTTCTACTTCCCAAGTGGCTTCTTCCACTTTGTGATTCCTCAAAGGACCTTCACTAGCGGAACACTCTTGTTCGAAGCTCTTTAACCCGTCGATCTAGAATCTGGCGGACGTTCTTCATATACTAGATTCTCTGCTACTTCGACATTCTCTACGCTCAGGATGTGGAGGGGATCACTTACATATTTTCGTAGCATCGAGACATGGAAGACATCGTGCACCCTATCCATACTAGGTGGTAGAGCCAATCAGAGGCCACCTTTCCTACTCGTTGCAAGACCTCAAAAGGACCTACAAACCTCGGTGCTAACTTCCCTTTGGTTCCAAAACGCATGACTCGCTTATAAGGGGAAACCTTCAGAAACACCTTGTCGCCCACTTGGAATTCTACCTCCTTCCTCTTCAAATCGGCATAACTCTTCTATCGATCTTAGGCTTGCTTCATTCTACTTCGGATTACCTTTACATCTTCTACAAGTTTCTGAGTCATCTCTGGCCCAAGAGCGGTACTCAACTCATCTCTCTCTCCCACTTCATCCCAATGAAGCGGAGACCTACACCGTCTACCATACAAAGCCTCGTAAGGCGCCATTCTAATTGTAGGTGATAAGCTGTTGTTGTAGGCAAATTCCACTAATGGTAACATCTCATGCCAGGATACTGTAATCCATGCAACGGGAGCTCAACATATCCTCGAGCACTGATTCGTTCTCTCGGTTTGGCCATCTATCGAGGATGATAGGCGATCGAATGCTAAGCGGGTACCCAAACTCCTCTGTAAACTTGTCCGGAGGAAATGAAACAAATCTGGAATCTCTATCGATACTATAACCTTGGGCACACCATGCAATCGACTATCTCCTTGAGGTAAATCTGGGCCAAGCCCGATGCGTAGTGGTACTCTCCTTTCTTTGGGAGAAAATGGGGCTGACTTGGTTAATCTATCCACAATCACCCATATTGCATTACACCCTTTCTGCACTCTGGGAAGACCCGTGATAAAATCCATTGAAATGCTCTCCCATTTCCACTCTGGAACACTCAATGGCTGAAGCAACCCTGACGGCCGCTGGTGTTCTGCTTTCACCTATTTGGCAAGTTAGACATTTAGCCACAAACTCGGCGATGTCTTTCTTCATACAGACCACCAATAGCCTTTCTTGATATCCCTGATACATCTTGGTTGCTCCCGGATGGCGGTGTACGGTGTGTCATGAGCCTCTAAAAGGATTTTCTGTTTCAACTCCTCAATTGGAGGTATACACAACCGATTTCTGAAATAGAGGACACCATCTTTCACAAAGAGCTCTGATGTCTTGCCCTCACGCACTTGCTGAACTATTTTCTGACACCACTCATCAGCCATTTGCTTTTCTCTAATTTCCTCTAGTAAAGAGGATTTGTACCACTAAGGTGGCAATTCTTCCCGGAACCACTTCAACTCATTCCTTAGACAATTCTTCTATTAACTCTTTCTGTCTGGTCAGCCGGAAAACATGGGCTCTTCTACTCAAGGCATCGGCTACTACGTTGGCTTTCCCTGGTTGATATTTGATTTCACAATCATAATCCTTAACCAGCTCTAGCCATCTCCTTTGCCTCATATTCAACTCTTTTTGAGTGAAGAAGTACTTTAAACTCTTATGGTCGGTGTAGATATTACTCTTCACACCATAAAGGTAATGCCTCCATATCTTTAAAGCAAAGACCACAGCTGCTAACTCTAAGTCATGCGTAGGGTATCTGGTCTCGTACTCTTTCAATTGACGAGAAGCATAAGCTATAACCCTACCCTAACGCATCAACTGACTCCGAGTCCCGCAGCAGGCGTGCTGTATACATGTCATAATCTACACCCTCTGCGGTAACACTAGCACGGGAGGCTGATGTTAACCTCTTCTTCAACTCTTGGAAGCTTTCTTGCAAGTTGGCGAGACAAAAGGAGTTTTCTGCTTGGTAAGAGCTGTCAACGGTTTAGCCTTAGCCTCGGCGAATCTCGCTACAAATCGCGGTAGTAACCTGCTAAGCCTAAGAAACTCGATTTCTTTCACTTGTTCTCACGCCATTCGGGATTACTGCACTTTACTCGGATATACCGAAATCCCTTCCTTCGACACGGTATGACCCAAGAATATCACTTGATTCAGCCAAAACTCACACTTGGAAAACTTAGCACACAACTTCTTTTCTCTCAGCCGTTGCAATACTAATCCCAAGTGTTTCTCATGCTCTTCTCTGGACTTTGAGTAAATCAGAATGTCGTCGATGAAGACAACAATAAACTGATCCAAATACTCATGAAATACCCTGTTCATCAAGTCCATAAAAATTGCTGGGGCATTAGTCAAGCCAAAAGGCATTACTACAAATTCATAATGCCCGTACTAGTACGAAAGGCGGTTTAGCCACATCTTGCTCACCACCCTTACGATGATACCCGGACCTCAAATCAATCTTGGAGAACACGCCGCTCCTTTCAACCGATCAAAGAGGTCATCTATCCAGGGTAGCGGGTACTTATTCTTCACGTAACTTTATTCAACTCCTATAATCGATACACATCCTTAGTGATCCATCCTTCTTTTTCACAAACAGGGATTGGAGCTCCCCAAGGGAATGACTTGGTCGGATGAAGCCTTTATCTAAAAGCTCTTGGAGTTGCTTCTTTAATTCTTGGAGCTCATGGGGCCATTCTATAAGGGGCTTTAGATATTAGTGCTGTCCCAGGTGCTAGTTCGATACTAAATTCTACCTCTCTCTGGAGGCAAACCCGTAACTCTTCCGGGAAACACAGCTAGAAAGTCTCGAACTACTGGCACCCTCTGGATCTCTAACTGTGGAACATCACCACTCTGCACTACATGGGCAATATAACCCGAACACCCCTTTCTCAACATCTTCCTGGCCTTTACATTACTAATCAGCATGCTCAACTGATGGCCTTCTCCAAAACTAAACTTATCTCCTGTCGAGGTTAAACCTCGCCTTCTTTTCCCGACAGTCAATTTCTACTCCATACCTCCCTAGGAAATCCATGCCCAGAATCACATCAAAGTCGGGCATATCGAAAACTATTAAGTCAACGATTAACTCTCTACCCTGGATCACTAAGGACTCTCTTAACAAAACCTCTTGAGTCACAACACTAACCCCATCGGGTAGTTCTATCTTAATGGGTTGTGCCGCTCTAGTAGGTCTCAAACCTAATCTCTCAAGCATCCCATAAGATATAAACGAATGGGTAGCACCTGAATCAATTAAAGCATATAAAGGGACTGCATGAAATAATAACTGACCAGTAACGGCTGATGGACTGGCCTCTGCTTCCCCTTGTGCCACAGTAAAAACTCTGGCACTCGCAGTACCTCCTGAACTCTGAGTAGTTGGTGGAAGAGGAGCTTTGCAATCCCTCATCATGTGCCCTGGCTGTCGGCACCTATAACATACTCTCTGATCCTTCAGACACTCTCCCGGGTGGTTCTTACCACACTTAGGGCAAGGAGGAAACCCTTCCGTTCGAGGTCGCTTATTCCTCCACTTCTTTCTATTCTGCTTATACTGAAACTTCTTCTTCTGATTCTTCATGTCTTTGCCTTTTTCACCCTCATGTTTCTCTCTCTGAGGAGCGGAGGGTAGCTCCTTCGGTCCTCCCGTCGAGGATCCTACGGGAAGATTTTATTCTCAAAAATCTCCGCCTTCATTGCCCGCCTCAAGGCCTCACTGTAATTGCGAGGAGGGTTGGAGCTTGTCATAATATCCCGGGCTATCTCCGGCTTCAATCCATGCACAAACTTATCCCTTCTCAAGGCCGGAGTGCTTACTATTCCCGGTGCAAACCTTGCAAGGGCGTTGAACTTCAGTACTCTTTCACGGCGCGCTCCTTCTGTCAGCTGATAAATTCTTGGACCTTCTCATGAACTTGGTCCTCGATCTATATTCAGCCTCAAACTCTTGCCTAAACTCTTCCCATGTCATTCTTGTCGCGTCATGAGTTTCTTCCATTAATTCCCACCAAATTCGGGCATCACCCCAAACAGAAACTCGCATACGGATTTTCTCCCGGCTCGACATGGGAAATAAACCCGTGGCTCGTTCTGCGGCCCAAGCCACTCCTCTGCTACTCTTTGGATCCGTAGTACCCTTAAACTACGAGGGCTGATGCTTGTTGGAAAGACCATAAATCGGTTCAACTCACTTCGTCTTGGGGAGGTACCGCTTGCCCTCTCTCTATGGGCGTAAGCGGCGGTATCCCGCAGCAGGGGGTGCAACTCTCCCCTCCCCCGAGTTTACGCCATAACTTATGTACAACCCCTTCCCGGATTCTAGCTTCATCCAAGGGAGGGCGTAGACTCAGTGGGTTAGAAGGTTCTCCTTCATTCACCACACCTTTACCGCGATTTCGATAACTACGCCTCATCTACAAAATGATCACACTAATGAACTCAAGAAACAATTACTGTAAGGAAAGAATTACTCACACGGTTGGTTAGAGGACGTCGTGGCGATGAGAATAGTACACCTGTTCAATCCCAAAATCTTGCTCTGATACCAAAAATGTAACACCTTCTGAAAACTAGTACAATGCATGCAATTAACAATGGAAAATTGGGCCCAAAATGTTTCTTTTCATTACAAATCACATGTCTTTTATACACAAAAGTTACTGTTTACAAAAGTGCATTTCAAAAGACAAAATAGGGAACAGTGTAGCTATTGCTCCTCGCGCCGACACCCCTCCAACCGCAACATCACCTAGAACCTGCATCCACAAAGGAAAATAGCAGGGTGAGCACAAATAATGCTCGTAAGTAAAACTCTCTAGCTCGTCTCCCCGTGTGTGACTCTCAATTCTTTCCTTTTCTAATCTGTTTCTATTTGTTTCTAATAACATCATGGCCTCATCTTACCGGAGGTACGGCCGAATGGCGTTCACACAGCACCATTTCACTCTCTATGGCTATCGGGTGGAATTCACACAGTACCAACCCGTTCTTAGTGACTACCGAGTGAGGATCACAAAGCACCAACTCGGTTCCTCCTAACTATCGGGTGGAGATCACCTAGCACCTACCCGTTCCTCATGAATTTTGGGTAATGATCACCAAGCATTTACCCATCTCTAGTCACTATCGGGTGATGATCACAAAGCATCACCCCGCTTGTACTAGCCATTGGATGATGATCACAAAGCATCAACCTACATATCTCTTAACTAATCGGGTAGTGGTCACAAAGCATCTACCTATTTCTATTACTCATTGGGTGACGATCACTAAGCATCGACCCATCTCTCTAAGGCTATTCGGATGATGATCACAAAGCATCCATCCGATTCCCATAACGGTCGGGTGATGATCACAAAGTATCATCCCAACTATACTACTCTTCTAACTCATTCTATTATAGCATTTTTCAATGCTCTCTACCCTTAGAGTAATTTTACCCACTAAGCTCTCTACTCATAGGGTATTTCTATACACAAAGTTTCCTACTCTTTCTTAGGTCACTTTTCAATGCATATAACAATGCACATGGATGATTCATCTCTACTAATGCACTTGTGAAATGCCAACATGCAATGTTGCAAGAATTAAGGTTCATTACTAACACTCAACCTCTATTAGGCATTTCATCAAACAACTCATGTGCACTATAAAACTATATCATAGCCATGAATCTAAAACTTTTCCTAACCATCCAAAATGGGGAAAAACCCCTTCACAAAGCCATAATAACCTGCCATAGAAAACACTTCCAAAAAGGGTTCCATAATACCCCTTAAATTCCATCTCAACTACCTTGCCAAACCAACACCCATTCCTCAAATTTGCAAGGTAAGAACATTCTAAAGCATAGAAATTTCCATTCAATACTCCATACATGGCATATTACATGCACATCACATACATACAACATTTCTATCAAAACCCTAATCAAGAAATTTCATGAATCTCAACTTGGGTTGGGTTTTACTTACTTGCTATGGAGAGACTTCACCAATCTTCTTTCCACTTGGTTTTCTTGGCTATTCTCTCTACTCTTAACCAAAAGAATGAAAACTCTCAAAAAACCAAAATGAACTAAAATCTTCAAATCACACAACTTAAGGAGAAACCCTTACCTTAGGAAGCCTTAGGTTGCTTTTCTACCCCAAAATCACTTCAAAAACCCTTGGAAATCCTTGATCAAAAGAAAAGAGAAGTTGGGAGGAGAAGAATGAGAAGTTGCGTTTTTGGAGAAGAAGAATGAGGGTTTGCTAACTCTTTATTCCTTTTAATGAAATATAAACACACTCATTCCCATTTTGCCCTTATTCTTCTTTGGAAATTCCATCCATATCCTTTGATTCATTACAACCTCACCCCCATCTCAACATACTCTCCATGAAAAATCCTTACAATTCCACTCCCCCACTTTTCCTACTAATTAGGGGTAGAAAGGTCAAATTGCCCTTGGGGAAGAAAATATCTAAAACTCAACCAACATAAAAATCGGCCCGTCGCCGCGGCGAAACTGTCCAGAGAGTTTCGCCCTTGGTCTCAACACATCTTCGCCACGGCGAAGACTCTTCTTCGCCCCGGCGAAGCTTGGTTCACTAAGATTCTTCTATTTCAACCAATTTCAGGGCAACATTCAACATAACGCTCAAACAAACAAATATAACAAAAACCCAACTCGATTAAGGGCGAAAGAGGAAACAATAACAACGTACCTCAAGTGGGGCGTTACAAAGATTAATTAGGATCGCTTGTTTCCTGATTAATTACAATTAAGGAGAGATAGGAAATTAGTTGCAACAGTGAATATTCAATGTGTGAATTGATTATCTTTGCATCAATAATCAGTAGTAAGATTCCGATGGTGGATGTTGACAGAGACCAAGTTCGTCATTTTGATTGAATTCGAATTAAATTATTTTTTGTTTTTGCTGAGATTGTTTTCTGTTTTTACACAAACCCCCCAGCCTTTTTCACATCAAAGAAAATTCGGCTAGACACTCTTCGTGGGATCGACCCTTGCTTACCCTATTTACAGTTCAGTAGTTAGGTTCGGAAGGTTTTAATTCTGGGTGCCTACGACAGCACGCCACACCTTCACGCACATGAGTGATATCTTGGCTGACGCTCAACATTTTCAGGGGAGTTTTCTACTTACTCTTGTTATTTTATAGTTTTTTAGCATCTATTTTTGATACATTGTGGACAATGTATGGATTAAGTGGGGGGTCTTTGACATGAATTTGATACTACTTTGAACTTCACTTTTAGCTCCCTTTTGATCAATTTTTGCGTCATTTTCCAAGAAAATTTTCAAAAATCCAAGTGATACTTCAGTTCTTGTTTGTAATCCTTCTCTTCTAAATTATAGATTCTGTCGATGCTTGTCTCAAATGATCTAGATTATTGTGAATTATTGAGATAAATTGAGGTGTAATAAGGGATTAGCATGAATAGTTGAATTCTTATTTACTACACAGTGATTAATTGCTCTTGATGATTGATTGAATAAAAATGTGTGGGATCTAATGCACATGACCCCTTTTGTGTGCTTTTGAGCCAATGAGCACTCATATTACAACATGCTCCATTTTTCTTGATTGAGTGATTGTCATACATAGTTGATTTTTCTAGAACTTGCTTTGTTATGCATGTCAGGAGACTACATTGTTGAATTGGATGCATTGAATTAATAAGGGCATTTAGGTGGAGCCATTTAGCTTTCTTAAAAAGCCTACCTTGGATTTTACCTTAGAAAGCCAATTTTGAACCTTGGCCTTTTTGTTGGAAGTTAACCATGATATAAGCACTGTCAACCTATTCTTTTGACGATTTCCCTCTTTTGAACCTTGAATTGAAGGATCGTACTAGCTTGTTCACATGAAGCTTCAAATTATCTTTGAAAGGATTGAAAGATGCTGGAAATAAAGTGATCCAAGTTACAAGTGCCTTGGTTTTTCAAAAAAAAAAAAAAATTAATTAAAAAAAAACAAAGAAAGAAAAAAAGAAAAAAATAAGGGGCCATGAAGAAAGAAAAGTTGTGCAATTTCAATTGTTTGGAAGTGAATTGATTGAAGAAAACATTTGATGTTATTGAGTTGCGCTTTATGTGAAGAAGTTGGTATAATTCCTTTGATAAAAGTACCTAAAAATTCCTTCTCACCACACCTTACCTAAGCCCTGTTACAACCCATTTAAGACCCTTAGAATTTTTGCATTCAATTCAATCAATTGATGATAAAGATGTGATATATTAGCAAGCTTATGGTAAAGATCTTCTATGTTTTGACTCGAGAGTTCATTCATACCCTAAACACTTTGAGCGTATTGAGTGAATCCAATGAGAGGGTGTTAGATCCTATAGCATTTTGACTTTGAGAAGATCATTGAGGTGATTGGTTGTGGGTGTGGTTTATAAGAATCTACTCTATGAAATTGCTCGTTTCTTATTTGTCTTTAAATTTAAATCTTTAAGGCATGATAATTTGGATTATAGACGATGAGTAAAGGTAGAAGAAGGAATGATGATGAAAAAAAAAAAAAGTGACGAACTTAAGCTATTGTATGCTTGAGGACAAGCATTGTTTAAGTGTGGGGGAATTTGATAAGAATTCATAATATCTATATATTTGTTATATTTCCTCATGTTTTAATGGTTATAAATGCTTAAATCTTGGATTTTGATTATGTTTCGTATTTTGTGGAGTAGATTAAGGAGTTAAATCAAATTGAATTCAAAATCAAGAGATTTGGAGAGAAAAAATTGGAGCTCAAAAAGAGATACATTCCAGGAGCAGATTTTGCTTAAATCGTGGGCACGTCCTATTTTTCCAGAATGTTCACAAAAGCAATCAACAGATAAAGCGTGGGCACGCCTTACTGGATCTGAGATTTTTGACCTAGGGTTACGAATTTGTTGGAGAAAAAGATATGTATGACAGTTGGAAAGATTTATTTACCCATTCTTAATCTCTAGGATTTGTCGAGACTCCCTATTAAGGTGGGATTTGCTTTTAATTAGTTTCCTGATCTAGATACGGTGACTATTATTAGATGGAATTATAAATAGGGAGATTATTCACAAGAAAAAGGGACATCGATCTCTCCCTCATCTCTCTTCTATTTTCTTTAGGCATCCTTTTCATTATGAGTAGCTAAATACTTTTCTTCTAGCTGAAGGATAATTGAAGTTTTGGTTCTTCAAGAATTGTGAGATCTAAATAATTTTCAGTGTTATTTTATTTCTTCACTATTTATATAACTTCTATGTTTATTAACAATTATTGTCTTGATTGATTGATGCAAAGGGCCCGTTGTTCAATTATCAGGTTAATAAATTGCCATTTAGAACTTTAAATCCATAATTGTTTAAATATTCTAATATTAGTGGTAAAATAACATAGTTGATTATAAACGGATTTTCGATTTATGTTATGAAGATGTATAATCTAGTCTAAATGAATCGAGCTTGTGTATTTTTTTGGCTAGAATTGGTAGTCTCTCTAATTATTAATGCTGTCGATAGATTAAATCCTAAGAGCTTGTTTAGGGTTGTTTATTAACAAGGGAAGTAATCAAAGAGCTTGTTTTGGTTATCGAGAAAGTAAGGAGAGATAGGTTATTAGAGCTTGTTAATAACCATAACCAATTTAGTGAAGAATATAAGATTTTATCCTTGTATCTGTGATCAATCCTTTGAACCAATTCTGAAATTATACCTTTGGTTGGATATTTGCCTAATATTGATTCCACCTTAATTTTTAGTTGATTATAATTGCTTTCTTTTTTATTTC